>JAYXIM010045104.1:0-176294 GCA_037575425.1 Anastrepha fraterculus | reverse complement strand
TACGCAATGAGTTCAATAAAATATATAGTCACCTCCATTGGCTATAATGGCTTCACATCTTCGAGCTATAATCATCATCGAGCAGCTTTATAGATCGGGGTGAGCTTAGCTTCGTTCACTCTTCGAGTCATATTTCATGATAATTTTTACGCAGGTTGTGGCGGTTATCGGCCCCAAATTAGCCAAATTTGATTGATCATTGTTTGATCATCCATATTTGTTTCAACAGAGTTAGTATCAGGCGGCTGTGAAGACTAATTCAACATTTCAATCCCACTTTGCATTTTCCTCTCTGCACACTTTTGGCTTCGATGCTTGGCATCGTTGTCTTCTCATAGAATCCGAGGCTAGGTAGTCCTTTAAAACATTTTTGCAGCTGGAGGAAATGGTGCTTTTGGTCAATTTTATTCATCAAAACTACTTTCGAATTGGCGGTAAACACAAATAAACTGGGCACTTAATAGTTCGTTGAAGTTGTCGATTATGATCCGTGCACCAGGACCGAGGTATACAACTATTCGCCAAACTCGAAGACTGATCTGTGAATATTTCATTTGCTCAATTTCATTCTGAACTTGTCTTAATACATACAAGTCTGGGTACAGCGGTTTTTACAATGTATTCTGGAATTTGAGGTCTTCTGCACGTAATCGTCCTCCAATAGTGTCTTTAGATACATAAACACAACTTTTCTTTAAAACTTCTCGCAACACTAAGTTCAGCTTTGTTACAAACAAATCAATGATCTTCTTATCTCGCTTTGGAGAGGGGTTTTTTGGGCTTTATCCGGAGATGTCGGTAACCTTTTTTACCTTGGGTATACCATTGCTCTCATTTATGAACGTCTCGACTTCTTCAACTATTTTACTGCAGATGTACGAGACAAAGAGTCAGTATTTATTTTCTGGCAGCTCAAGTTTTCAGCGTATTTCATCCATAAAAACAAGTCTGTTCTACTTTTTCCTTGGCTCCTCTGGTCCACGTTTTGAATATAAGCCTAATAGGATCATAAGCAGGACTCTATATGTCGGTATCTAGAGCAATATTTTCGCTCTCCTATCGGTTAAAGTTCGGTCGAATTCGGTTTATTCATTCCGGAGATAAGCGAGTTTAAACATAAGTGCATAGATAAGCAGGTAGGCCAAGTTTTTAAAAATGGTCTTAATATATTATTTTGGGGATCCCTACAAAATGCTGTATATCAAAATTCTTTTCGTACGAAATACTGTAAATTAACGTAACAAAATTCTGCAGTGACAAAATTCTGTATTTACAGAATTCTGTATTTACAAAATTCTGTAAAAACAAAATTCTGTACTGTCGTAAAAAAATTCTGTATTGACAAAATTCTGTATTGACGAAATTCTGTACTGACGAAATTCTGTACTGACGAAATTCTGTATTAACAAAATTCTGTATTGAAAAAATTTTGTGTTGACAAAAGTCAACGAAAAAAGGAGTTCTACGCAAAAATACGGTGGATTGCGTAGCCGGAGTCGGACTGATGAGGGTTATTTTTTAAGCGCGGCCGAAGGCCCACGGAAGAGGAGTTCTATGCAAAAATACGGTGGATTGCGTAGCCGGAGTCGGACTGATGAGGGTTATTTTTTGAAGCGCGGCCGAAGGCCGTCCGCGCGAAAAGGAGTTCTACGCAAAAATAGGGTGGATTGCGTAGCCGGAGTTGGCAGAAATAAAAACAAAACCGATTAGTTGTTCTGTATTGACTAAATTTTGTATTGACAAAATTCTGTATTGACGAAATGCTGTAAGTAAATGATAAGAAATTCAATAAATTTTATAAAAAAAAGTGCGCACTTTTTTTATAAATGATAATGATAAGAAATTCAATAAATTTTATAAAAAAAGTGCGCACTTTTTTTTTTAAATTTATTGAATTTCTTATCATTTACTTACAGCATTTCGTCAATACAGAATTTTGTCAATACAAAATTTCGTCAATACAGAATTTCGTCAATACAGCATTTCGGCAATACAGAATATTTTTTACAGAATTCTGAAATACAGAATTTCGTATACAGAATTCTATAATACAGAATTCTGAAATACAGAATTTTGTATACAGCATTTTGTAAACAGAATATTGTATCGTACAGCATTACGTACCCAACCCATTATTTTGTACGCCACATCATCGCGAATTTTTTAAATGTTTTTAGTGAATAATTACAATCGCCCTACAGTTTTTTTATAGTAGTATAGATATATAACGGGGTTCCTTAAAAATCCATCTTCTTTCACTATTCTATCGTGCTTTGCTTTGTATTTGGAAATGTTTGCGATACCAGAAACAGTATCGATACCAGTATCAAAAGTTCGAAAATGGATAGTCTCCTATCGATTTGATTACCTTGAAGAAGTTTTTTAAAAGTGCACAAAATCTTATGATATGGAAATTACGAAAAAATGTGGGGCGAGGGTCAAGAACTGCAGCATGTGAATGTGATTTGCTTCTTAGTCTGTGGGTGGTGTATATTGGACTTTGTTGATATCCACTCCTAATAAAATAAATTTCAAAACTTTTTAATAGTACAAGTATCTGACGGGAAGAATATTTAATATTTTAGAAAGATGCATCTGTGTAAAAAAGAATAAATACATTTAGGTGATTCACAAGGAGTCATAACAGTCGAATTGCCTTATGTCCTAAGGATTTTAACGCTTAAATAAATAAAGGTGTGAGAATTCATAATGTGTCTTTTTCGGTACTTTGCGAACACAATTAATATATTTTTGTGGCATACAATAATATAGCAATTCCGATGCATTCCCTAATATGTGAATACCAAAATTGCCTTGTTGCTGTTAAATAAGATTTACTTATGTATTGAAACAATAATCTAGAAATACACAGCATATCATACTAATTATGTACTTAGATTTACAGTGTGTCTTACAGCCAAGGGTTACGTAAGTATTTCATTCAATAAGATTTCATTGAAAAATCGAAAGCGAAGGAATTCGAGAAAGAATTTGCATAATTTAGGGCTCTCAATATAGCGGTATTAGAAGCATACGTCTTAACTCTCTTTAGGAAGAAGAGATCATTGCTCCGAAGGCTTTTTAAGTAATAAACGAAATATGAAAATAAATTCGCTCAGCCGCTCCACTAATAATGTCAAACAAAAATGAGAGTGAATGAATAATCCTTCTACTGCAAGTAAGTTATGACTTCAAATGTATTACTAAGCATTATAACGCTTTTGTGAACTCCTATATACAATAGTTCAATTTATTTTAAAAAATATTAGCGTTAAATAATTTTGTTATATAATATCTATCAATAAGAAGGATGGGCCGAATTTATTTCCTCCATTGCTTTATAATATAAATGAGCAGATATACTCGTATAATAACCGAATTGAATTGAATTAAAGTAATTCTTTCTTTTATTTTTTCTAAAAATTGAAGGGCTAGGTTTGTTGGTGGCCGCCGTAGCCGAATGGGTTGGTGCGTGATTACCATTCGGAATTCAAAGAGAAGATGGGTCCGAAGCTCGGTGAAAGACCCAAATGAAGAAAAGGGGTTTTCTAATCGCGGTCGCCCCTCGGCAAGCAATGGCAATCCTCCGAGTGTATTTCTGCCATGAAAAAGCTCCTCATAAAAAATATCTGCCGTTTGGAATCGGGTTGAAACTGTAGGTCCCTCCATTTGTGGAACAACATCACAAACATATATAGCACAATTATATATAGCTTTGTTGATATTATATCGATATTGAACATATTGAAGCTAATATCCGCACGATATTTATTTATACGAAAATATCAAGCAACGATATTTTTCGCGCAAGTCTCGCCTGGTCACCAGGGAAAAAAATGTATGCTGAATTTATACTATAACCATACTTTACATATATATTTTTTTTGCATTAACAACCTTTAATATGTTGAGTTAAGCTATAAATATCTAATATCTTTCATCCTTGGCTGGTTGTTTGGCCGAACTAGTCCACCAATTTGTGATGTGAGTTTTGACGGAGTAGAAGCGTCCACAAATGTAGGGACGCACTGTTTTACGCTGCCTCCGAACGGCAGATGACTTTTTTAGGAGCTTTTTCTTATCTCTTAGGTTTCTTTATGAATATATATCCTTAAATTTCATAATATGTTCTTACATAGATTCAGATTTGAAAACGTTACTTAAATATATATTTTTTTAATTCTTTCATTTAGCAATTATACTCAAAATCCATAGAGAAATTTCAAAAATATGTTTAGGCTTACAAGTCTGAGAATTCACTCTTGCAGGTAAAATCTTACCACGTTCGAATTCGAAATTGCTAGCAGATCCCTCACATTTTAAAGCTCTCCAATTTGTATTTTCTTCAAAGTCGTATGAATATGGGACACATATTCATATTATTTTTATATTTATTATATTATTTATTTATTCATATATTCTTATTTCTCTTTATTACACTAATATATTTATTCACATTATATTCATATGAATAATAACACAACTTTGGCGACTCATAACAACGAAAAAATAGGTATGTAATTCTTTTTATCCTGTCTATATCTTATCTATTCCCTTTTTTAAAAAGTGGCATCACAATAGCACCTTAAACCTTTCTACTACTATACTGCAATTAAATAATGATGACGAAATGATTCATTAGTCTAGAAAATATATTTGTGTGGTACTTGGCTGAAAGAACGTAACCAAAGCGCCAACTGTTGACAGTCATCAAGCATTTAGCATTCAAATAGAGAATAATTAAATGTGCCAAAGTGCCAACTTACGATTTCTGTACTATGCAATTTATTCATTGATAAAAAGTATAATAAAATCAAAAACAAACAAGCCGATGCAAAGCGATGTAAAATATGTATATTTACATAAACACGTATGTTTGAAAGGCATGACACACACCATAAAATATTACCCATAAAGAAACGAGAATAATATTATATATGAACATAATATAACGAAAATTCTGCGAAGTAAATATAATACCGTGCGACAAGAGGATACTTATTTGTGATCCAGTAAAAATTTCACATACACGGGAAACTATAGATTTTATATCGTAATGCTACATTCTCAGTTTATTATTTTTCAGTTAATTTTTCAAAGCACTTGAAAGTTGCCAATGACTACATTCCTCAAAAAATGTTTTTAAATATTTATTCCCACTGCATGCTATTAATATGGATATAGAGCAAAAGAGATACTAAAATGTTTACTTACTCATTTGAGAAATATCTTTGAAATTCCCTAATGAATTATTTCGAAAAAAATATATACATACATATATGTTAAAAATACATACTTATAGACACATATTTGTATCTAGTAATGCATACCGCAATCTCGTTCCTCTTCCGGTTTTATAAAAATATAAAAGAGAATTAATTGAACTCTCTCTTCCCCTTCTTCCAGAGGGGCACCTTGAAAATTTAACTAATTAGTTATGCGTTTTTAAAATTGATATAATTATTATTACGGAGCGATTTAGCATTGCGACCTAAAGGATTTATTGTACCTTTATAATCGATGTACATCTGAAAGAGAGGTTAAACATGAAGATAATACCTAAAAGTAGTCATACATTTCATTTTCAATTCAATTGATGTTGACTTACACACTAGAGATATATAGGGGTTTTCAGTAAGAGCGCTTCAACTTTTGAGCCTTTTCACAAACGGTTTGACTTTTGTAACTAATTTTTTTTTTATTATCGAGTTTTAACATATACATTTAAGTATGAAATTCGATTTCTTTTGCATGACCACCGCGTGCACGTTTTACGAAGTCCAATCGTTGAACCCAATTTTCGACCAATCTTTTGCATAAATCGGCCGAAATTCCAGCAATTTCGCGTTCAATATTGGCTCTGAGCTCACACATCGTCGCCGGCTTGTTACTGTAGACCAATGACTTCACATAACCCCAAAACGGGACGGCTTGTTAAATGGACCGTAAAATGGCCGTAATGCTCTGAAAGTAGCAGCAACAGAACGATTATTTTCATAAAAAATTTGCACGATTTGCAATCGTTGCTCAAGTGTGTAGCGTTCCATGATGAAATGTATACTAATGAAGTTTACAAATGACAAGCGAAAAATAAAAAATATTGCGTCGTTCGCCCTCCCTATCGGAAAAAAGTTGAAGCGCACCTATTAAAAAACCCTATATGTATATGTAAAATCTTACGTACTAATAATGTAAATGTTAATAACATATCCCATACAAGGGCAATATAAACTAACGGTACAGAGCGTCCAATGGAAAATTCGAGATAAAAAAATCCATATTAATTTTTATTTAGAGATTTTATTATACTCTGGTGCTCTGGTTAAAGGCTAGTTAAAGAGTGTGGTTGGTTAGGAGTGTGAGTAGCGGCTAAATTACTGTAAGCTTTGGGAAAGATATAACATATAGATATGATTTTTGAACACAAATCGTTATCGAAGCCAACTCGAAGATCGAAAAATTCATTTACTGATGAAATAATTTGGTGATTAAAGACTGTATAATACAATTGTCGGACCTCGATAGATCTAGAAAGAGGCTTATGCAAACACTTTTTAATATTCAAAAATAGTTTATTCCTGCGACTCCAACCTGATAGATTATTTAAGCACTGTTGCAGGATATCAATATCGGTTGCACATGTAAAGTTATGAAAAAACTTCAAATCATCTGCATAAAGCAGCAAATTCGAATTTTTGAAACAAAAAGCAACGTCATTAACGAAAAGAATAAACACAAGAATACTACCTTGTGGAACACCTGAAGACACTATAAAAGTCTGTATAAATGGTGACAATTTGATAAACGTTTTTAAAAACTGAAATAAAATATTCAAAGAAAACGTCTAAAGCCATGTTGGACGGCCTAAAATTGAGTTTGTAACGAAAGTAATTTTTTTTAACTACCTGCACTAAAAGCTTAGAACAAACTGTGTATTTAAATAGATATTGATCATTTCTATTACTCGTTCTAAAAACACACCTGAATAAAGAGATAAATTAAATGTCGCACGCAATGGCACACAAATAGAAAATTTGCATTGCTTAAGGAAATAAGAACAAAAACTGTCAATGTTTCTTTTCATAGAAGCCTCAAAGGCAGTAATTCCATTTATGACACCCATTTTGTAGAGAGACAGAGACCTAATATCTAATGACTGAGTAGAGCCAGCACAGACAGAAGTACAAACCGAGTCACCATCCGCTATTTGCTTATAAATAGTTATATAAGTTTGACTAAAAATAGTCTAAAAAAAAAATTTACAGAATCAGACAGTGATTTGAATATAACCCATCGAAATCCATACAGGTTGGAATGTTGGTAAAACCATTTTTGGAACCAATGTTTTTTCAAAAGGTTTTTGGGGTTTTCTTTAAGTTCAGTTTCAAATCTGCAAATATATTGGTTATTGAATTGATTGATTCATATAATAAATATATTTATCTCCTAAATTTAAATTATTCCATTGAACTTGTAGTACTTCTTATAACTTTAACACACATTTTCAAAGGAAATTATTGTACTGCAGTGCCCTAGCAAACAGTGGGCAAAAACTTTTAAATAGCTGGATACAACCTCCTTGGTTCGATATCCATATTTCTATCATAGAGTGAGAATAAGTATTTAAAAACGATTTTGAAGAATTTAGTCTCTTAACCACCTAAATTGATGAGAAAATCTAACGAATCTTTAACGATATAAGATCTATAATTTTACGCGCATATGGAATTTTTCCTGTATACGTTTTACTGCCACACGGGGTTAAATAATTGATATTCGAAAATTGCAAATATTAACATATTGTTTGAGATATTTCATATATGTGGAGGTACATACTTAAGGATGTAGGCAGATTTATTTATTATTTATTCGTTTTTTCGTTTTACAGCATACAAAAATTATATCTAACCTAACTTTTTTCTATTACATAAAGATTCTGTCTTTGTCAGATGAGCTGCTTCTGTTCAACATTTCGTGTTGCAGCTGCACCAGCGCCTTCACAGATTGTTTGACTCTGGCGGTGATGACTGGATGGCTGGCAGTTGCCTGCCCAGCTTGTTGACTGTTTGTTTGGCTGGCCGCACGCCTTCTCTCCAACGTTACTCATATGCCTGAGAATGCTTTTAAATTTTAATTGAAATAATTGCAAGTTGAGTTAATTAAATGTTAAATCATGTAATTGTGTAGCGATGTAAACTGAAAAATGGCATTCATATATAGATGCATGCATGTGTAGGTATGTTTACAATACATCAATTCTGAATGTAGGTAATACGAAATTAAAAAGCAATTGATGACAATAATTACAAAGGCCTGCAAAACTCACTATTTAAAATATATGAGATTAGTTTCCGCTGACTTTCAAGAGCTGAAGGAGATTCTATGGATTAAAACTGCCCTTTCCGCCATGGTTTTGAGAAAAGTGTGGGGTGAAAATGCGTAAAAACCGGCTTTTGAGTGCTATTGTTCCTGCTTTTCTCAAAACCCTGACAAAAACTTCAGCCTCTATTCTAATGAAGGTTTCAATCTCACACTTTAATAACTTTATATTAAAGTTAAAAAAAAAAAAAAACGATTCGAAATAAAATGGCGTATACTCTTTAATGTACCCTTTTTTTGAGGTTTTTGAGGCCGCTTATTACAATTTCGATGACAATTTCTGGCGCCCAGCAACTTAAAATTTGAGCCAAATTCTTGAAAATCACAGCTCGGGTGGCTTTCAGTGCCTTTTGAGTCCGGGTTTGAGAAAAGTAGCGGTAACTTAAATCAAAGCTTGGGTTAACACGTTCCCGCCGGCATGTACCACTAGTGGTACATTGAGACCTGTCCCATTGCACGGTTTGTACATGGGTGGTACATACGCAATTATCTCATCGGGCGATTTTCTGAGAATGCTGGTACTGGTTTTCTGAGCAAAAAGGAGAGAAATAGTTTACATCTAACGCATACATAGTCGGCAGCTCTCACTGAGCGATATGCAATTACGGTTACAGCAGCGCCGTCCGATGAAACAATCTTGGAGTTACAGCGCCGCCAGATGCCGAGAACAACAAATTCGGTCGCCGGCGGGAACGTGTTAACCCTTTTTTCCAAACTGTTTATTATTTTTTACTGCATATTTGCATTGATGTGTGTATGGGATTTTAAGTTTAAGTTCAAGTTCACGTTTTTATGGATTTTCGCACTTTTCTCAATACCACGACGAGATGGGCACTTTTGGACACCAGAATCGTATTCACCGCGCAAAAACAATTCTGAAACCAGTCTTATTTAAGAAAAGCATGTAGACCTGTGTTATGTTTGTAAGATATATATTATAGTGCATTCAATAGTTGTAAGCTTTCTCAAGTGTTAACGCTAATAATTGTTAAGATTTAAGTATTAGTGGGCTATGTAATTTTAGAAAGTATAGTTCATTTAATAAAATGGTTAATTAAGCGCCTGTTCACTTATAATAGAACAATTTACAAGTTTTTATAGGTTAAGTTACAAAAACAAGTGAAATAATTTGAATGCCAGTTTAATTTATCATATTCCTGTCGCTACAAATTTTCTATACAAAACCATTTCAGAACGGCAATTTACGTAATGTTTGTCATGTTTGCCGAAGAACGAAAGTAGTTACTGAACCTACGACTTTAGTAATAGCAAATAAAACCATAGATGTGCGTCTGAACTACGGCAATCGGACATTTCAAGAAAATATATAACTGAATATAATATAGAGGGAGGGGCAAGTGTACTCATATAAATGCGCCAACGCGTAGACAATCATGAGCACACAACACCGCCAACGCTGCAGTTCGACGCGCCCACCAGCGGCATTGTTGATTAGGTATGTAAGTACGTAAGTTAAAAATGAAATAAAAAGCTAAATTATATTCAGCACATTTTCGCTTAAGCCCTTAAAAAAGCATGTACGTGTGCACACTCGTATTTTAATATCAAAAACGAGTTTTAAACCTTTAATTTCATAACATTTTTCTAATAGGGCTTGCCATTAAAATTTCGCAGGGTACCGGTTTCTCCGTTATCGTGTTAATTCGATATACGAGGTGTGTTCAAATAATAAGGTGAATGTTAAAACTTCGCGGGCTACGTACATTCGACTTTCGATTATTATTATTTTTTCACTCGCCTGGATGATATGTGACGACCGGTAAGAGTAATCTGAGTCAAAAAACTGTTTACAAGTGGTACAAATGTGAATGACGGCACTCGCTCTGGACACTCCTCCACATCAAAAACCGATGAAAATGTTGAGAAAGTGAAGAAAATGGTTATGGAGAATCGTCGAATCAGATTTAGAGAAGCCGCTGAGGATATCGGCATACCGGTTGACTCATGCCATGCAAAATTTGCGAAAATTTTGGGCATCAAGCGTGTGGCAGCGAAGTTCGTTTCAAAATTGGTGAATATTGACCAAAAACAATGTCGCATGAGCATCGCTCAGGAATTGTTGAATGATGTGGAATATGATCCAGATTTGCTTAAAAGGGGCATAGCTGGTGACGAATCATGGGTATATGGTTATGACATGGTAACCAAATCTCAATCGTCCCAATGGAAGAATCCAGGAGAGACAAAAAAAAGCACGCAAAGTTCGATCAAATATTAAATTTTCCTCAATGTTTTCTTCGAGTACCATGGTGTAGTGCATCAGGAGTTCTTACCACAAGGTCACACGGTAAGTAAGGAGTATTACCTTGAATAAGTGCCGTTTGCGTGAAGCAATACAAAAAAACGCCTGGAATTATGGAAAAAATGCATGGCTTTTGCATCATGATAATGCAAATGCTCACTCATCTTTGCTTGTGAGAGATTATTTGGCCAAAAACAACACCGTTATCATGCGTCAGCCACCGTATTCACCAGATTTGGCACCCTGCAACATGTTCCTGTTTGAAGAAACCCATGAGTGGATAAAACAGAATCGCTGAGAGATCTGAAGGACATACCAAAAAGTGCATATCAGAACTGCTTCGAGGATTGGAAAAAACGCTAGAACAACTGTATTATATCTGAGGGGACTACTTTGAAGGAGATAAAAAAGAAATTGATGAATAAATAAATACTTTTTGAGAAAAATTAAAATTCACCTTATTTTTTTAACACACCTTGTATAATATTCTTGTATGTAAAGCGTTTTATGGGAGTATTTGGTGCTGACAATCAATTAATTGGATTGTTCGAAACTATTGGTTAGCGGTTAATACTGTCGCGTTTATTGGTAATGACTGTTCGATTGAGCACTAATGGCACAGTTTCGTTTTTTTTTTTTGTTTTTTGTTTTGATGATCAATCTCTTTTGAGAAAACTAGAAGTATTGGAACCAAGTGCTTATAATAGATTTTTGAAAATTACTTATAGTGATTATTTTTGTTTTGAATTGTAATGAGATTTGTAAAATTTCGTAACTCAAGTGAATTTGCTTGAACAAATAGTTATTATTAGAAGTATTTGTTAAATTTGCCTCCATTTTCAAAATATTGGGAACGCAACTTAAAAACTTCCATTTGAATTATGTGCAAAGAATGAAGATATTACTTATGGTCGAAGTGCTTTAGAAGTAATGATTTTAATGTGAAAGATAAGAAGCACTATCGGCAATTGCTAAACCAGCTGAATAATCTATATACAAAGGATGAATTTGAGCTTAGCAATCAATGGAAAATGCAAAGAAACTGATACATAGAACGCACTATTGTTTATTTTTCTTGACGACAGCGCCTGACCACAAGCGTTGTCACTTTTCGAGAGGTGCCACCATCCACAATACCCACCAGACATTGCATTTTCCGAGTACTGGCTGGGTTTAGCTGCTCATCGATTCCATTCTTTTGAAAAATAAAATAAAATTTGCGTAATTCTTGAAAAACATTAAAAAGCTAGTAATTCTGTTAGGGAAAGAGTCCGATAACTGCATCAGAGATGGACGAAGGTTATGGCTAGTGAGAGGCGGTCCTTTGCAAGATGTCTAAATTAAATCATTTTTGGCTAAAGCGCGTTTCAAACATTCATTTAAAGTGGGCTACAAAATTGCAGATATCGGTACCATCTTATTTATTATCTACAGCCATTGGATAGTATCTATGATATGCATACCTCTCGAAACTTAAAATCCCGCTTCGCCTACGGCAGAGCATGCGCCAAATAGTTATCAAGTCTTATCACCTGTGGCAAAGCGGTAATACTAATTAAGTGAAACATCAGGTTGTAGAATTGATGGCAATGCACTTATGTACAATATATTTTGATAGCGGTAAGTTAAGCTCAATGGCATAAAAGCCGTGTAAGCCAAATTACCTATTGCCGGAGTTGAAGTGTGCGAAAACAACGATCTGACAAATTTGATAAGCCGCAGAAGCGTACTGGCTTACAAGCACACCAACAAAATAAATAAATAGTATGAAGGTAGTAGGTAGTAATAGCAATAACACAAAAAACAAAAAACAAGTTTTACTACTAAAACAACAAGCGGTTCGCTGCGCACACTTGTTACTGTCTGATTTTGAACACGTTAACACCGTAATACCGCCAGCTCGACCGAAGCTATTTAATCTTCTGCTTTTGCTTTTGCTTTTTTCCTTGGCTTCTTAAACATATAAATTAACTTTTTTTGTTTCGTACCAAAATCTTGGGGGCGACAGAAAATGACCGCGCTCTCGACAGTACCATCATTGCCGTTTATTGGAGGCCAATACACCTTAAAACAGCTCTTTTGTGTAAAATCTTTGATGTGGGCTCAGATGAAAGTTATGACACTATCATTGGCGCAGCAACAACAAAAGTAACTTCTCTGCTATCAAATAAACTCTAGCTACTAATCTAGCCTATCTGTGAAGAAACGCAACAATTATATATTTTATATATGTATATGGATATTGTATGTATGTAAAGACAAATAAATTTGTTTAACCTATTTGAATATTGGCTACAACAACTTTCTTTCTTTATTGACATTCCTTTGTTAAAATTTAACTCTTCCTAACTTTGTCTTCATTTCGATTCGGTTGTTGAATGCAAGTAATGAAGTGCGCAGTTCTCTCTCTGTCCCCAAAAGTTTAGTCCCAGCACCCATTCAAATTGAAACCATCTACTGTTGCTGGTATGTACTCGTACCTGTGACTGTTGACCCTCTGGTGATTTTTGATAATTTTTTTAATAGTACCGGATTTGTTGTTGTTGTTGTTCTTACTTCGTTTTAACTTTCATTTGCTTAGTCTTTGAATTTTATTTTAGTTTAAGTAGGAATTCGTTAGAGATGCCAATCCCGTAATATCGCAGTTTTTAAGTCCCAAACATTTTGGTATTATTTGTCAACAATTGCGGGATTTTCGGGATTCTTAATGTATTACGAAGCATATGAAATGGAAACAGAAAAATCACCTTTTATAGCATAACCAAAAACCAACATTGAAAGTCACCTGGCGTCTACAACACTTTCGCAGTAGAAATCAGCTGGGCCTTTGTGTTCAATGTTAAACTCTGCAAATAACGGACAAATAAATATTCGGGTTGTATCAAATAATATTAAAATAATGTACATATGTATTGTATAAGTATATAAATAATTAAATTAAGTTCAATTACATATAATTTGTCTCACCCAAAACGCAGTCAGAAGACTACTACTCCGATTTTCAATTTTTTCTTTTGCATCGAGCTTTTCGACATATCTTAAGATAAGTACGCACTAAAATACTAGTAAATGAGTATATGTACATGTAGCATTTATTTATCAGTAATAAAATCATTTTCTCCTTATTAATTTATTATTTATTATATTGGAGGATAGCATATCACATCGCGGTATCCCGGCATCATGCAAATCGGAAAAACTACTACATATACATATATACATACCATCAGATCGTCAAGCTAAACTTTACAAATATAAGAACTTTACAATTACAAATATTAAAATACTATACTACCTTAAATATGTGATGGGTTTATGTGTCTGATTAGACTAAGAGGTACAATAATAATAATAGCTTCTAAGAAGAGTTATCCTACAAGTATGCCGCTAAACCAACAAATCTGTGCCATGTTTGGCGGAGGAACCGTCTCTCTTTAATGTATTCATGACGTGTAAATCGATTGCAGGGAAAAGTTTGGGATGTTCACCAAAACTACTGCATTGAATCTAGTAGTAGTCTGGGAGAATTGCACGATAAAGCAAACAGTTATAAACATACCCTCAAGTTTACAAAATTTAGCGTGTGAGTATAACTGGAGCCATGTCCCACTGCATCAATTGAGGTTATTCGCTTAACTTCACCTCGAATGCGACTATAACAACAGAGACATAGCTGTCCTTACTGATAGCCAGGCAGTAATCAAAGCTCTGAACTCTTTCATCAAAACTGGTGATAGAATGTATTGATAAGCTGAATATCTTACCCCTTAGCAATCAGATGCGGATCCTATGAGTTCTAGAGCATATGGGAATTATCGGGAACAAAATGACAGATAAATAAACCAGAACTCTTGGCTGTGCCTTTTCGACCCCCAGTTATAAATAAATCCGACCTTCTGGGCTGCTATCGTTTTCGGCAAAATTGGTCTGGTAGCCATTCTATTTCATAATTATTTAGTGTTAGGGAAACCGAGGATTGTTTGAGTGTTTAAAGGTGTGCCTTATAACTCATAAAGTAAAAAATGGTCCGGTGTTAAGATTTGCATTGAGGAAAGCGAATATATCTTGCTTGCAGATATACCGGGAGCATGTTTAATATCGCACATAACGCTTTCTATGGTGTGATTAACGTTGCATGGGTTATGAGAACAGATGTGAATCTTGAACCTTGTCAACTCTTTTGATGTTCACACCCTTCTCAAATGCACTCTACCATACTAAAACAACCTCTCTGCGACTGTGGGCTCCCAATTTAGCTTCCTATCCAGTACAAAGCCTAGATATTTAGCCCTTTCTATTACTCTAAACGACTTTCCCCCTAGGGGTATTTGTTTATGATCTGCTGCACCAAAGTGATAGTCCGTTGAGCGATCTTTGTTGAAAGACCTTTGCGCCATATAGTGCGAGACAAACCATATCGTTCCAGCACTCCGCCGATATGATAAAGTTGTTTTCATCGATACTCCTCATCCCCTAAAGTATCAGAGAGCTCGGGGTATTCCCCTGCCAAGTCTTTCACTGTAATCCTTTCGCCTACCATACCGGAATTGAATGCCATTTCGCCGTCTTGAGGTCGTATTTTCTGCGGATAAGGTGCTCCTGTGTCATTTGGGGTAGAGTGGACCGAAAAAAATTTTTTTTTAGGATCGAATTCTAATAGTGCGGAAAAGTTGCACAGTTAGACTAATAAAATGTGTGCCAAATTTCAGCCCAACCGATCGATATCTTCCGTCGCCAGCAGAGGCCTCAAATATTGAAATTTCAGTTGATATTCTCAAAAATTTTATTTTTTTAGGATATTTTTTTTGCATATGCCTACATGCCGGAGCATATTTCATACAAAAAAATAAGGACTATAAACTAATTAGACATAAATTTATCCAAGATTAAGCACCTGTACACTATAAAATAATAATAAAACGTTATTGATTGTGCAGCTTTTTGCCTACTTTTTATTCCGAAAATACGAGTAGATAAATAATTTTGTAGCCCAGAACCCACCACGGGGAGATTGCTGCACTTTTGGTTCCTGTTTTTTTTTCCCCCCTTTTTTTTTTAATTTAATTTTATTTTTTTTTATTTGTATTTCATTTTTTAATTTTTATTTTTTTTTTATTTTATTATTATTATTTTTTTAAATAAAATAAAAGGTATTTCAAGAAAACACTGCGGTTCTTAAACTTAAAGCAATAATTCATTTCATGTTTACCAAAGTTTTTCCTTTTTGTCCACATTTTGTAATATTCATAAAAAATTATAAAATACAAATTATTTCAAGATACTCTGCGTTTTTTAAACGTAAAGCAATAGTTCGTTTCATATTTATCAAATCAGAAAGCGTATTGTGATTTGTTGTCAAACTGAGGCATAGTTTGACGGGATGCTAAAGTACACCGAATGAATCCATCCCGAGCGTCACTTCCGCATACTTGAAGCGATTCTTCAGTAACGAGTTTAACCATTCGCTCCACCGCAAGAGTGTGGCATGGATATTTAGAGAACGCTCAATTCTCATACACATTGTTGGATGATAAAATCGCCGTAAGAATTTCATTTGTTATGTTCTTTAGAACAGGGGGAGAGAGCTATTCTTTCGTATTTTAAACCACATTGGGACATAGACAGTCAGTAAATATTTTATTTAGTTATTTTTATTTAGTAATTTTCTTGGCCATTTCATCGCGGCGTCGTTATCTTTCTATAAGTTTATTTGTTTCAGGTATGTCCACTATTCCGATACGGCCTATACGAGCACCTCTTTGGTCTGACAGAAAAGCTTGCTCTTTTGGAGGAATTTTTTTTTCTCTTGGACATGAGCAAGTTGAAAAATCTTGACACTTACAAGCTGAAATATCAAAATGTCGGAAAGCATTCGCCTTAAAGTCATCAGCACGTTTTTTTAAAGCAAGACTTCTATGTACAAAATACAAACTCTTTTTAATTTCTCTGTACTTTTTATGATACTCATTTATCATGTATATTACGCGCGAATGTGAAACTTTGTTATAAATACGAATGATTTTCTTGGCAACTTGTCCGGCTATGATCGAAAAGGCCGGCTCTCTGTTTCCTCCTGACTTTACTCCCAGTTCCCGTCTTTGAACAGAACAACAGCTCATTACATCTTCATAACTTGGTAGTTGATGATCTGGCAAATCATTAGGACTTCCAAACAAGGGGGAATTAATCGTTTGTCTTAGGGAAAATTTGGTTAATGCCGTCGTGTAAACTTTTAGTAAAAGATTGTAAGTAAATGCTACTGGGAGCTCCATAAACGTATTGCTTGATCAATCAAACAGATTGGAGTGTAGTGAATTAAATTATTTCGGTGGGCCTTCTCATATAAAATTTGTATTTAACATATACCGGTATGATAACAAATAGTGTTTTCAAAAAAGTTAAAATTGTTCAGAATTTAAACTGAAATTTCAAAATTTGAAGCCTCTGCTGGCGACAGAAGATATCGTTCGATTGGGCTGAAATTTGGCACACACTTTATTAGTCTAACAGTGCACCTTTTTCGGCCCACTCTAATGTGAGGGTGTCAATACTTGGAAGTCGCAAACAATTCTACACTTCCGACTGAGGCGTGCGACAAGTGATTCTTCGATTAGGATTATCACCACTTGCCGTATCTTTCCATGAACTTCGCCAATCTTCCAGTCGCTTGTAAGTAGTTCAGGCTGGCTCCGCTCAATTAATTCCAGAACATCCTCTGGATCAGTGTGGAAGTCTGGTATCCAGGCTCTAGATTTTGGGGTGTTTTCTCTGAGGACCACGCCCAGGCGGGCCCCCAACTAAAGTACCTTTATGTGATTGATTGCCAGGGTATATAAGACACAGATCGTTGATCTGGGCACTTATCAGTTTGGCGCAGGATGGTTTCAATCACCGAGGAACTGAGGGGAGGTTCTGGATATTCCTTCAGGATATCCCTGTACACCTCCCATTGACTCCTGTTTATCAGGCCCCAGTTTGCTAGTGGGATTGCACCATCATGGGAACTGCGATGAATCACCAGTCTTATATAGTTTTATTTCGCTATGTCGGCAAAAGATTTCTTTACCGTACTAATGGTCGTCTGGGCCCTCAGCCCTTCCCTTCACTCGTTCCTTTGCGCTTACCTTGGGCGGTGCTCAATTTGTTTAAGGAGGCTAAATAATCACTGCCGAATGAAAGCACTTCAAACAGCTTGTCTTGAAAATTATTTCGCAAAGAAAATGTGTATATACCTATATACATATATAATTGACGCGTACACCCTTTGCATGTTGATGTTGTTCCACACATGAAGGGACCTACAGTTTCAAGCCGACTCCGAATGGCAGATATTTTTTATGAGGGCCTTTTCATAGCAGAAATACACTCGGAGGTTTGCCATTGCCTGCCGAGGAGCGACCACTATTAGAAAAAACTTTCACTTCATTTTGGTCTTTCACCGAGATTCGAACCCACCTTCTCTTTGAATTCCGAATGGTAGTCACGCACCAACCCATTCGGTTACGGCGTCCCAATAATTGAATTTAATTTGCTCGTGAAAGACTTCCAATATAAATGTACTTACTTATATGTAACACGAATGTATGACATAAACTGTAGAAGGTGCATTCCAAAGTAAATATAAATAAAAATAAGAAAAAGTTTGTTTTTGTATATAATTTTCCAGCAAATGAAAAAGGTCATATCGTAAGAATGAATGCAAGCATCCAAGCGCTGGTGGTAGAAGAGCAAAAGAAAGTCCCCATATGTTAGAAAGAACAAGGGAAGCAGGTGGTATATCTTTAGTTAGTAGTTGACAGTTCAAATGCAGATTTTAATAAAAACAAATAAAAGCGATCATAAATGTGGATCCATAAGATGGCGATATATTGATTTTTTGAGATACTCAATTTATTTCCATGAATTTATGTGAAAAGTTTCATTTAGGAAGCGATGATCATGGACTGGTTGACCAGCACTTCTTTCTATCGAGCGTTTTTGAATCAAGTATACCACTCCCTTTTTTGGGAGGGTGAGGATTCAAAATGCCTACGCGCGTCTAGCGACCGTCGTCAACTGCTAAAACGATCCCTCCTCCTCTTCTGGGGAGACTCCACTCCCTTTTTTGGGAGGGTGAAGATTAAAAATGCCTACGCGCGTCTAGCGACCGTCGTCAACTGCTAAAACGATCCCTCCTCCTCTTCTGGGGAGACTCCTTTCCCGGAACTACTTTGCATTACTTCGGGAAAGCCTAGAACGGTGTCCATTAAATGAACCAATACCACATACTCACAAAAAAAAAGGTTTTTAATAAATTGTTACATCACGCAATCGTACATTTAGTTATGCCTATCTAATTGAATTGCGGATGATATCGACAATCATCTGATTTCATACCCAATATAATAATCATCTGCGTTTCAAGAAGAGTATGTATGAACGATTATGTTAACGAATTATTTTCAATGATGAGAGCTGTGGTAATATTACTGACATTACTGAGATCTGTAGTTATAATCATCTATTAATAAAAACATTGTTTTATCGGTGGCCATTAGTTTTGTGGTCATTTAACAACGATGGGCATTTGCAACGATTGCTTTCGAATGATCGTAAGTATGTTCGAACGTGTATGCAAAAACAAAGCAAAATAACCCTCGAACAAGAAAGACAATAGCAAAGCAGCAATTAGCTGCATTATTTACAATATAACCAATATTTAAGTGGGAACGAAAGAGCACAACTGCAATTTGGTTAATAAATTTGTACTATGTAATTTAGTTAAGTGTAATAAATTTTAATAATGTACAGGCAATAATCAATATTGAGGTGCAAAATTCAGGATGTGTAGAATAAAGCTGAGTACCAAAAACAAAAGAAAATTGTATACATTCTACATATGTACCATACGTGCACTGCACAAGCCAAGGAGATAAAAAAATTCAACGAAGCCATGCGTAAAATTTATTTTCACACAAAATAAACACATCGGGTAATGTTATTGCAGTGACTGGTGCCACCAAATCGCATTAAAATTAACTCTTGGTGTGATATATACATATGTAGCAATTGGCTTTCAAAGAAATCGCTTGTGCTATTGGCCGAACGTAGTTATATTCGATTTTGCCAAAATCTACAATACAACTTGTAACAAAACGTCAAACACGGTTTCCGAAAATGTTTGCAATTATTTAAGTTAATAGTTGGATGCCAGATGTGTACAGTGCTACACACTGATGCGGGACATCCACCCTCCTACAATTCATCCTATACCTTTTACGTGGACATGAACGCCCATCGGTCAGTGGACGCAAACTTGCAAACTCCTACAACAGAACGCCCCACCAATTCAGTGCTGGTGATTTATATACTGCGCCGCTGTCATTTATTTTCACCGCATCCGCGTTAGCTACGAGCGTTCGGGCAACTCCTACCAATAATGTGCACATTGCTGCGTTCAGCTAGCCCTTCATTCATTTATTCATTCAGAGCTGAGCAGCTGCTCCTGCTCTGATTCGATACCATCTCATGCTGCATCCAATTCGATTCCACAAACTTGTTTTTTTTGTGTGAAAGCTTGCTGCTGGACTGATTGCTGTTGTTGTAACTGGTTGTGTCGGAAAAGTGTTTTTGTGTCCTGAAATTTATGTGGCATGTAGTAACATTTACTGTAACACATGCCGCGCGAATAGTTTCGCGCAGTTTGATTGTGATATAGATGTGTGGCATCACAGGACCAAGCTCTCCAGGCAAATTACTTAGCTTTGGTGGCGTATATGTATAAACAAATCTTGCCCTGAGGATACATTTAGCCCTTGAGCTGCAAATAACAGAACTACATTTTTGTATAATTTTTTATTAAGTCTCAAACAACAAAAATATGTATATTGATTTGAACGGATGCATGTATGGCTCATTTACCAACGTTGTCCTGTAGACGCCTCTGGGTGATGTGGGCAATAGAGAATGAAGTTGTTGATCGTGTTGCTTCCGCAGTTGTTGTTTAGTTTGTTGTGTTAGCAATTGCCTACTCAACTGACCGAAACGACATTGAGCACGAATACAAGTATTCATACTCGCACATATCTTGCGATTACCTTAGAATCGTCACATCTCCAAACTTAATACCCCTGGCAACAAAAGACTAAATACTCCAACTGAAAACCGAACTTTCTCAAAGCCATGCGAGCATGTAACTAAGCAGTGGTGTGGCCGGGCCTCTATCATTATAGAAAAATTCCTAATTCTTACTTATTGTCCAAGTAAAATATCCGAAATTGTATATGTATGTAGAACTGGGGCCCTTGCGTATATATAATAAGAAGTGATGATACCGCCGAGTCAAAATAATACCAAACGTTACAAAGGTGAGGCACGTGATAAATCTCGCGGGAATTTTTCGGAAATTATTACTTTTAATTATGTAGATGAGCAACATCGCTGAAGATGAAAGGTTGGACGCAGCGATCGGAACGTTTAGTGATTAAGACACTGATTTTGCTTTATTAAACTTTGCAATTTCGAAGCATTGCAATTTTTAACTGTACACAGTCAAAATTTAAGAGCACCTAAGAAAAGCGCTATATAAAAACGCACAATGGCTGGAATTCGCAATAATGTACCTTGAGCAATTTTTGGCAATCTATAATGCCTTAATTAATAAAACTTAGGGGAGATGTTAGGGAGGTATTAAGGAACAATCTTTATAATTCCTAATTATTCGGGAAATAATAGTTTCGTAATTATTTGCCTTCAAAGTGCCCTCGGGAACTTCACTATAGTTTACACTATATATTTTTTTACACTTCGCGAAAATTCACTAAATATACACTCACAGGAGTGCTTTTACTTATTTTTTTATACTTGTATTCGAATTATTTTCATTAAAATTAAATGCAAATGCATTTATCCATAGCATCACTTTCCAATTTTAAACGCGAATAAGAAGAAGAAGAAGAACTACAACCACCCTATTTGTTTTGCAGACATGATAGTCGAATTCTCGTGGAGGAAATCTATTTATAAAAAGCTTGAGGACCCGTTTGTAAAACTGATCGAAGCAATACAATATACTTATAAACCGTAATTTTTGGTTTTTAATTACTTTATTATTTTTTGCGGTACCTTTAATATCATTGTTTTTAAGCTTCGATTAAATCATCGTGTATAACATATCCAGACAATCGCACTGTTTTTATTTTAAATTTCCTCCTGCAAAGTTGTTTTTGTATGTTTATATTTTCAAAAATATTTCTCAATTTTAAATTACAACAAAACATACTGCAGATTTACAATCAACCCTCCACTGAAAATCTCTGTAGACGAACTACGTTTTTATTTCATATAGTTTTTATTTTTTATGTCGGCATTGTAGCATCGGCGACAGTGACCTGAATACAAAAAACCAAAAATAAATAAAAATGCTTAAAAAAATAAAAGAGTTTTGGTTCGAATTTTCCACCTATTTTTGCTTCGAAAAAATTATTTTTTCGCTCGAATTCTAAGAATAGAGTCGTCACGGTTGACGATCTGTTATATAAGAAATACTTAAATTTACGTTCTAAAATTTTTTTGACATAATCTTAAAGGATTATATTAACATTTTATGAAAAAAAAATTTTTTCGAAATTTTACAGGTATCTGTTTCCGTAAGTTGCCACATCTGTGTATAACATTCCTGCCAAAAATGTATCGCCATTACTTGGCATTCGTATTAGTTACGCCATCTTGAGTAAATCTACCTCTGCACGTGTTTTCAATTTTTTACAGTTTTAAAAATTCATTTGAATTACATGAACGAGTTTATATTAAATTTTGCATTAAAAATGTGATGCAGATTCAATGGTGCGAAAACCTTAGAAATGTTGGAAAACTGTTCCGGTAATGATATTTTAAAGAAGCGTTTATAAGTGGCATGAACGAGTCAACCGAGGATGACGAACGTAGTGCTAGGCCATCGCCATCGAAAATTGATGAAAACATCAATAAAATGAAAGAAAAGTTACTCAAGAACCGCAAATTTGCCATAGGAGATTATGAATTGCTTGCAAAAAAAAGACCGAGTTGATATCGTCAAAGACATGGTTTGCCAACATCATCAAATGCATCATTACCAGAGACGAGACGCAAGCTTACAAGTACGACACGCTATTCAGGCATCAAGCTGGTGAGTGTAGAGCTCTGAATGAACAAAGACTAAAAGAACACGGACTTTTCGGTCAAAAAAAGCAATACTCATTGTTTTTATGGATTACAACGGTAGTGTTCAACACGAATTTTTGCCAGAAGGTCAGTCAGTTAACAAGGACTACTATTTAGGCGTTATGACACGTTTCTGTAAAGCAATTCGCTAAAAGAGAAATGAGAAAAATACACCATGATAACAACCATGAACTAACCAAGAAAGAAACGAATGCCATTCAACATCCACCGAATTCAACTGGTATGGCTCCCTGCCATTTTTTTCCTGTTTGATCGAATCAAAAAGCTAGTAATGGAAAAATCGATGATGGTTCTGCTGGCGATACCAAAAATAGAGTTCCAGAAATGTTTCGAGAGTTGGATCAAACGCTGGCATAAGTGTGTTGCACTTGATGGGGAGTACTTTGAAGGGGATAATATTATGATACTTGTGAGGAATAAACTTGTGTTTTGAATTTTCCGAATATATATATTCTGAGAATTTTTTGATCAAAGTGGTATGTACGTACAAGCTTCGAAAATATGCAAATGCTTATGCTGCTGATGACTTTTGAGAGACTGAATGATCTGTACTTAAGGTGTAAATTTATGGTGCAGGAGCGTTTGTGTACGCACGATATGGCTACTGTGAAGGCAGATCGGTGGAATTTGTTAAGGTGCTTGTACGCAGTGAGTGCCTTCTTCGACATTGAGGAGGCTGTTAATAATGTCCTTCCGGGGCAAACAACAAGTCTCTGGATAAACTGGGGCTCGGAACCGACCTTATCAGGTTTATCTGCAAAATTCTAAGCGGCAAATCTGTTGTGACAGAAAGGAAAATGCACCTCTTTTACCGGCAAATTGAGACACTCGTCAAGGTGGTGTTTCGCGCTCCATTACTCTATGCCGTGGTAAATTTGTTTATGGATGGCTCGAAGTTTAACCGCAGGGATCTGCTCAAAAGCTAGCAATCAGACCACTCTTGTGTTTTCCAAGTGGAGGCAGCCGATATCAAAGAAACAGTTTATTAGTTGCTTACTTGTGTAACTACTGTGAGATAAACAGTTACTCTGACAGCCAAGCGAAAATTAGAGGCCTGGGTTCATTATTGGTGCACTCGAAATTAGTCGGAGAATACCAGATTCGATTCCATCTGATATTAGGCTCATTTAGGTTCCTGGCTACAGTGACGAAGTGGTAAGCTACGGCTAAAAAATCACAGCTCTCGAAGATTGTGGTATTGTCCAATAGGTATCCACGTGGTGAGACTTGGTATTCTTTCAAATATTTTCCGCAGCAGCTGACGGAAGAATAAGGTGGAATAATCTCAGCAAACTCCTCCTCAGTTGTGCTGCCCTCTGCGATTCCTGACGGCCTAAGACTCAGACATCTTGGCTCTCACTTTTTTCTACACCTTCGGAGAGAGTTAGTTTAGGTATCGGACACCTAATAAAGGGTGTTTTTTTAGAGGTTAGGTTTTCAAGATGAAATAAAACGTATATAATTTAATGTTATGGCCAAGAATTTAGCTTTATTATAAAGATAAGGGTTTGCCATTATGTTTTAAAAATGATTTCGGGCAAGTGGCCGCCGAGGCTGGCTCGAATAAATTCCAGCCGAGAGCCCCAATTTTCGACCACTTTTTGCAGCAATTGGGGCCGTATGTCAGCAATAACGCGCCGAATATTCTCTTCCAAGACGTCAATCGTCTCGGGCTTATCTGCGTAGACAAGCGACTTCACATAGCCCCACAAGAAATAGTCCAGCGGTGTTATATCGCACGATCTTGGAGGCCACGCCACAGGTCCACGGCGCGAGATAATGCGCTCACCAAAAGTTTTCTTCAATAAATCGATTGTTGCGTTGGCTGTATGGCATGTAGCGCCGTCTTGTTGGAACCAAAGGTCGTCCACATCAACATTGTCCAATTCAGGCACGAAAAAGTCATTAATCATGGCTCTATAGCGCTCTCCATTGACTGTAACATTATGGCCGGCTTCATTTTTAAAGAAATATGGACCAATGATTCCCTCTGCCCATAGAGCACACCAAACAGTGACTTTTTGAGGATGTAACGGCGTCTCAGCAATGGCTTGTGGATTTTGTTCACTCCAAATGCGACAATTTTGCTTATTGACATACCCATTCAACTAAAAGTGAGCTTCATCGCTGAACAAAATTTTCTTGTGAAAATCGGGATCGGTGGCCATCTCGTTTTGGGCCCATTCACCGAACGTGCGACGCGCTTGTTCAGGTGTAAGTCTATTCATTATGAAATGGCAAACCAAACTGAGCATAAATCAAGTGACAGCTGTCAAAAAGACCATCTACGAAAAAAGTAGTGCCAACTTGAAAACCTAACCTCTGAAAAAACACCCTTTACATTTCATCAGTAGCTTGAAGCGGTTAACTACTAACTATTCTGATAGTTTAGGAGTTGAATATCAAAGAAGGCTGAATAATTTAACCTTAACTAAAAACGATTGTAAATAAAATTTTTTTAATAAAATATAATTATTGGGATGTATACGTGGGTCTATGTGTTAGAAATAAATAACTGTTGGCATATGTGTAATATTATAAAATTAGGCACAATATTCCAAAGTGGATCATGCTTCAATGTTTCATTACCAGAAAATATAGAGATACCTAAGTTTCAATTCAATTTATAAATGCATTTTCCACGATTCATTTTTCAGACTTTCATTTTTGATATATTATATAGCAACAACTCTTGGTGGCAACCATTGAAATTCTCGCGATGTGTAGTGTTGTAAGAAAGCCGCACTTAGTCAATGCCTTTTTATTTCTGACTTTCGATAACCTTTTATTATGGATTTCTTACCTTTTTCTACTCTAACTATCAAACTAGAAAGTGGATAGTTCTCAGAAAGCGCAAACACCGTCCTTATACTTGCAGACAATAGCAGTTGTTCAACACTTTCTTCTCCCTTTATTTCTGTTGTATTCAGCCCTTTTTTCTTTTGCCACAACCAACTATCAAATTTTCGATTAACTATCTATGTACACTCAACTTTCTCCCAATCGATTCGAATGTCACATTTACAATTTGGATTAGTCAAACCATTAATGCGTAGATGCCACCAAACACATTAAACCAATTTCTTTCAAATATATCTTAAATAAACAAAAAACGGCGTTTGGTAATTTTTGTGTAAGAAATGATTGAAATAACTTTTAGAGACTCTTTTACTGCTAAACATTTTATTCAACACTTGAAGGTGACTGTTTTACGTAAAACTGTAGTCAGCCGACGATTTAGCCGCTTAATTCGCTTGCCCACTTTCTTCTATACTCTCGTGCTCGTTAGCCAGTTAGCCATTAACGTTTTTTACGGCCAATTTATTGTATTTTTATTGATTTGACTTTGGCTATGACTTCCTTCTCATGTCTTTGCAAACATATCTATTCACGCACACTTTAAACCAACTCATTTACTAATTTACCATGTTACTTCATTCGATCGTTATTTGCTTTGTCTTCGTTCTTTGTTTATTTCTCGAATTTTATTTGTTTCGTGATCTTCAATTTACTTTTGGCTCAAATAGTCGGGTCTCTATTTATTTTGCGTTCACTATTCGAGCGGCCACGTCAATGTGTATAGACCACATTACATTTTGCAGTCGACGTACCAACACAGACCATATCGGAATATTATAATTTAATTTTTTTCTTTAAGCGGTGTGAGACGTATTTGTTGGCTTACACACACAGCTACGATGAAAACAGAGGGAACGTACTACTACGAATCTGATATAAACTTCTGCCAATCTTCGATATAAACACTTTTTATAAAAATTTTAATATCTCGAATGAGAAATCCACCGTTAAGGTTTAAAAAATAAGATATAATTTATTTACTTTAGTTCTTTATTATAACTTCATATGGTATGCAGAGAACTCGACTACAATAATTATAGGTTGTTCTAATAGAGGCCGGGCCGATTTTGAGCGGTTGTTATGGTCATATAGTTTATTACTCAATTATTGTTATTAAAGCACCTTGGAAAAATACGCTATTGAGCAGCACGTGGAAATTATAAAACGTTCTAAAGCACGATTTAAGGGTATTCTTATCTTTCGCGAAAGTGATGTGAATTAACAAACCAAGATTAAAAGATTTGTTACCGCTTGTATTTTTCTTGTGGGGCTGCTGAATTTGGAGCTCTACAACAGCAAGCCATAATCGACCGGTGCCCTCAAAGTTAAGATAACCCAAGCCATGCACCAAATTTGACACCGCGGCAAGAATTAAAGGGCTTAAGATTCCACATATACGTATAATGGCATAAATGCTGGGCCGTCGAAAGAAAACACAGGTCCGGGACTAAAAAATTATAAACAAAATAAAAAAATGTAGAACCTTATTCATACATTTTTCTAAATTAGAATTTATTTATTTTTATTAAACTTTTAATTATGAATACACATAAGATGAAAATCGAAATCAGTTACCAATATTATGTCTTTGTCATTACACCGCGTTACACACATTCTGTCCTATGAACCAAATATACTTTTTCGGAAAGGGGATAAAAAATAAAAATACGTGTATCGGCGATTTCCTTTTACACGTCACAATTTTTTTTTTTTTTGTATTTTATAACTTTAAACGAGCAATTCTTGTATGCATATCTGTATAACCACACGATCTCAGGATTAGCTTAACGGATTTGAATGAAATTGGGCACACATATAGTGCATCACATTTCTAGACTTTTCACCTAGGTGTTGCCACTGCTAATGTTTCACAGGGTTGCCACCTGTTCGAAATTAAAAAAAAAATTGCATGAGATATGGCGATGTGGGTATCAAAAGAAAGCTATTTCACTCCGCATTATAATAGAGATATGAAAGCCCGAATTTTTTAATTAATTTTATTATATTCAAATTATAAATTGTTACCTTAAAAATTTTAAAGAAACTTAGGCCTTTTATTTTTGCGTTTGTAAGCATTTGTGTCAGTATCGCGACAAATAGACCAACAGTATTCGCCAAGCATATGCCCTTTAGTTTGAGTAAAAGTTACGCAAAAGTAGCACAGTTCACTGCAGTGCTCCGTACGTGGTAGCCAAATTGTTGGTACAGAATACTTTATTGTTGACCTTCCATCAGTAAACTTGCATAAATTTCTATAGCAATAGTCGCACACGACTTCCGGAGTATACCACAAGTAAGGAACATAAGCAGTCTTGAATATTTTCTGAAACGAATTAACCACTGTTTTCGTAATATTTTTAAAAATTTTACTTGGTGCGAATAAGCCACAAACGTATCAAAAGTTATTTCGAGTCGGGCACTGTATTTTTCGTAAGATGAAATATACAGAAAGACGTTTTCGCGCAACAGAACTTAAAACAATTGTCAAAGTATACGTCTCCTAGTAGCGCAACTGTCAGATGATCGGAACTTCCGGAACTGGAACAAACACACAATCGGCACAGTATGTGTTGTAAGAAACAATAAATTAAAGGTTAATAAGTTGTTTAAAAATTTGGAGTCCTTTCAAGTTATGCCGAAAATTTAGAAAAAAAATTTTTTTTTTAGAAAAAAAAATTCAAGAAAATCTGAGAATTGATAACATTTTTTTTTTTTTATTTTACAGAATAAAAACATTTCCTCGAGTCTGCCTGCAGAAACTCAGCGCGATTGGGTAACGGAAAAAGGTTTAAAAATTGATCCAAAGCTTTTCACACAGGCGGACTACGAGCTCTATATTTTATACATAAAAAAAATTCGTACACGTCAGAAAATCGCCGATACACGTGTATTTTTATTTTTTCTCCCCTTTCCGAAAAAGTATATTTGGTTCATAGGACAGAAAAAAAGTTCGTTTTTGTAACGCAGTGTTATGACCCATTCTTACTTTTACATGCACTTGTTTTATTATACCATCCGAACTAAAGTGCTGTGCCAGAATTGCCACAAAAGGGAAAAGGTAAAAATTTGAATATTTTCTTAAACATGAAATCGATTAGAAATGTTTGCAGTAAATACTAAACCTCTGAGATTTTGAGCTTCAACGTCAGTAGCGGAAAGGCTTATGCCTCAACAACGTTTACAAATCGTACAATTGCATTAACAAGAACAGCCATTACATCCATTGAAAACAACCTATGGGCTGAAGGAATTATCGGAATATTTTCCTTCAAAGACGAGACTGGCGTCAATGTAACAGTATTTGGCGATGCTATCGCGCCATGATAAAGACTTTTTGATGCCGAAAATTGAAGCCCGTATGTGAATCCTAAGTGCTTTGTGAATAAACCAACTATGATTGTGGCATTGGAAGTCAATATTACTAAAGTTATTCACCAGCGTCCTCCAGCGAGTCATTCAAAATTGGTGTTTACGGATGGCCGATTTACGGCGCAATCGCGGCTGCACAACATTCCGCAGAGCTAACAAATTAAGATTGTGCGGTTGAGACACAGGTTGAATAATCGGCTTTTAGATTTTTATTCAGAATATGAGTTATATTGGCCTTTTTATATTACGTCTATTGGCATAGCCTTGCGTACAATATTCTGTCAGAGGAATATTGTATTTATCGAGAATTTTTCAATTATAATCTCCGATAATTGCTTAAGTCTATTTGTTACAATCAATGAAACACAGAAATCTTTATTATTATTTTATCGTATAAGAATGATTCAGGATGCCTGTACATGCATGTTACTTCGCGTTCTA
Organism: Anastrepha fraterculus; assembly: GCA_037575425.1. Lineage (NCBI taxonomy): Eukaryota > Metazoa > Arthropoda > Insecta > Diptera > Tephritidae > Anastrepha > Anastrepha fraterculus. The sequence goes on along the minus strand of JAYXIM010045104.1, from coordinate 146,782 downwards.
GATTCCTGAAGCTTCGGTAAGGTCCAGGTTCGAAACTCACTAAATAGATGTATTTCTTATTCTTGTATGTAATTTATATTTTTTTCATATAAAAAAGACCCCAGCAGTCAGGGCATTAGCTCTTATTTTACTTCTATTATTTGTATTCTCAACACCGTGGGTACACTGTAGTCATACGGACATACGTCAGTGGTTGATGAATTGACAGAATAATATTCCGAATAATCTAAGGTCTCACTAAGCCGACCGCGTACACCCAATTTGTAAAAGTTCATTTAGTTACATAATAAATAAATTATCTTTATTGCACTTTTTATGAATAAACCTCAACAAACGGCTGCAGCAATTGCTCATAAAATTAATTTACGTCGTTTTTTACGAGCCAACGATTGAGACTTTTAAAATTTCTTCGTGTCTTTAACGCAAAAAGTGACAATAATGCACAATTTTTCAAAGTAAAGATGGAGCATAGATTGATGATTTGTGTGGTTAATTCAGTTTAAGGCGCCGCACAGTGCACTTTCAATATAATATTAAGTAAATCCGTGATTGAGGATGCTAAAAAATTGTAATTATTAATGTGTAGGAACAAAAAGGACTTATCCTAAAATTTCCAACAATTATTGTTTAGAGTTTATTGTGAACAGAGCCTTTAATAAATATAGCAATGGGGCTTATTGGCAAGCCTTTACAATGTATTTGTTTCTTTATAATACAGCAATTGAGCTGCTGAGAAATGACTTTGAATTTATTTTTACTGGAGGTTCGAATCACGACGACAACATTTCTTTTGCTATAATAAAAAGTATCGGTTCTACTTGATATCGATGGTAATATCTGCCTAACTACTTCTCTGTTTTAACGGCCGAATCAACTAAATTGTTAAAAAAGCTAGCAAAAAATAAGTAACAACTGCATAAATTCTCAACATATTTACAAGAACTCTAAGCCTTGGGACAACCAACCGTCATACTCGCCGCTTTCGAAGTGTTACGACTTTTATTCGCCTCAGAGTTGGCCATATGTTACCCATCCAATCTCATCTGTTAAGCGGTAAAGATAACCCAGTCTGACCAATTTGAGGGCTGTCAACTTTACAACTGAACATCTTTTGGATTCATGCACCGGATTAAGTCAAATCAAAATTATCATGTTTCAGAGCCACAAATTTTTTTTTCGCAAGACAGATGACAGTTGTTCAGATAAGATTTGGATATTTCTTCTAGTAAAATAGTTATCTAAAAAATATTTTTCTTATATGTTTTTCTTTATAATTTATAATCTTATTATATATATCTATATAATATATATAACTGGCACTTACATCCTTTTTGGGTGTTTGGCTGAGCTCCTCCGCGGCGTGCATCTTGATGTTGTTCCACAAATGGAGAGACCTACAGTTTTAAGCCGACTCCGAACCGCAAAATTGTTTTCTGTGAGGAGCTTTTTCATGGCAGAAATATACCCGGAGGTTTGCGACTGCGTACCAAGGAGCGACCGCTGTTAGAAAAAGCCTTTTCTATCATTTGGTATTTCATGCACGCAAATTTCAACCTACGTATTTCCGAATGGTAGTCTCGCATCCACTCGGCTTCAGCGGCCGAAGCATTACATTTTATCATTTATTGTCTTAAAAATTAAATATATACATATTATATATCCTATAACATCCACCAAAATCATAGTACATAGACAAGTAGTATAATGCAAAGCTGAAGGCCATAGTTGCCAATGCTTTAGCTTTTTAATAAATAATTTGTTTCTTATGTAGTTTCAATAATACGAGAGGCGTATTTCGATGAAATCATGAAATGAAAAGCGGATACCAGAGATGAGTTACGTTCAACCTTAGGGCACAGATCACTTATAACTCTGGCTAACATTTGGAATATTTTTTTACGTTTTTGAAGGGGGTTTTCTTGTACAAAATTCTCTCAATGTTATACAAAATTAATAATAGGCAAAAAAATATTTTTTTATGAAATCAAATACAAATCACAATGGAATAAATACAGATATTTAGCAACGTGAAAAAAAAATTATTATTTGATTTCGACCAAGAATGATAGAAAGAAGATTGCGCCCATCAGAGAGTGCGTGACGTCACGTTCTTCCGAGTTGTGCAGTATTGCCAACCATTCGCAATAAATTTAGTGCTTTTTATACCGAAAATGCGAAAATTTTGAGGTTTCGAAACTTTCAGTTAAAAAAAACTGTATTATTATACAAAAGAAGGTTAAAAAATCCCACTCTGAGAAGATTTTAGTGCTAATGAAAATTAGTTGGTTCTTATAAAATTTGATAATTTGAATGTGTGACTTTAATTTTTTGCTCCTTTTAAGGTTATGCAAGAAAATTAAATGGCGTTTGAATTTACTGAATGCGCATTAAAACCATAGAGGTGTAATCGTTTCTTCCGGCCATCAATCCTTAGAGGGACATAGGGCATCAAGAGGTGTATTCATTGTAAAAATAAGTCACAAATCACCAGAAAATACTAAAGAAACCATACTAACATTTTTACAAAAAGAGTACCTTATCTAGTTACATACCTTCAAATAAAGCAAATAAGTCGTTCCCTTAACAAAAGAGTCTCGCTTAACAAAAAAACTGATAAATTAAATTGTACATAAGCATAACACATTTATTAAAAAAAAACTCACATTCTAAAGACAAATTGTCACGCATACAAAGTTCTTTAAGTGATTCAATAAAATTTGGTGTTTTATTTTCTTTAAATGGACATTTTATTGCGTTTTTATATCCAAAGCTAGGAAGCACTGCAGTAGCGAGAGATTTGAGATTTTTTTGCCGAAAGCAGAAGAACACCAACAAAACCTGCAACCGCGGGCAATGCCACCAGATGTTAAAAAAAGTAAAGACAAATAAAACTGAGTGAATTATTAAACTAATTTAAAAAACAATGAATATTTTACAAAATTATAAACATTACATTTTAATTAGAACAGGCTAGAAAAATGTCATAAAGAAAGAACTAAAACTCCGAGACTAAATAACAAAAAAAATGCTAAATCAAGTTACGAAAATGGTAATCTGGCCATACTGGAGCTAAAACCACGTAACTCGTTGTCAAATTCGCTAAGAGCAAAGTAACGGGACCTCGATAGGCGCCATCTCATTATTCTTTCCATCATGGATTTCGACTCGTTGCTTGTTTTCAGCTATTTTTTAATTCTCCTTTCTCTTTTTCCCTATAAAGATAGATAAAGACTGATACATTTCCTCTCACTTGGTTAAGGTCAAATATTCTCCTTTTGTTTTTGTGTCATTATTTTTCTAATTTTCCTCCCGATGGTGGTTGTAAATTAAAATCTATCTAAGTGATATTTTTTAGTTCATTGATTAAGGCTGCGTTGGAAACTGATAAGATAAAGGTACGGTTTGGTTGTGAACTGTTATTTATTTAATTTAATTAATTTTGACATTTACTTCGAAAATTAGATTTGAAATAGGGTCATAAAATGGTTTAAGAATTAAGTTTAAGGAAATTGTGGACCAAGCTGCCTTAATCACATGAATTAATAAAATTTTGTCATCAACTTATTTTCCATCCCGATGTACTTCTTCTTCATTCTCGCAAATTGTTATGGGAATGTTTACAATATAATAGTACAAGTCAACAATAATTATGCTTATTAGAAAAAAGTAAAAAAGCCGATTTTATTTTTGAAATTGTTGGGATATAATCTTTTAAGGACTCAATTCATTTGAAGAGGGTGGCTGAGTGTTTGTAAAAACCTGCTCCTGCGTATACGAGAAGTGCGCATGATAAAATTGCTAGTTTCGAATATGCAAAACTATCTGCTTCATGTTTCAAGCATAATCTATTGATCCACAGGGTCGTTTTTTTATTGCAAGCACAGTCATTCAACTTTACTGCCGCTCCTCCACACCTCTTTTGTCACTCTGCTCGGAACGCTTATTACACACCGGTTAACTTATCAATGCAGCGTTCGAATAGCTTCGAAAATTGACAAATAAAGTACAAACAAGTTGAAAAATATAGTATAAGAAATAATCGACAGCATGTATTGCTAATATTTTTTAATTAAATTAGTTATGTTGCTAATAGCTGTTTTTTAATACCACAAGTTCGGTTTGTCAACGCTGAGGTTCAAAACCGGACACACTCGATCTGCTTTTGTGACTGCGTATTTAGCTTTTCGCTTTGTCGGTTTGACCTTCGTAGCCCAACATAATTTATAGGCCAATAATTATGCGATTTTGGCGATGGCAGGTCGATCGACAGTACGTTATTGTCATTGTTGTTGTTGTCACTATACACTAAACTTAACACTAGGCACTAAATTATGTCGTAGCATCGCTTTTTAGCCACCATAATACTTTTCTAGTCTATAAATTTTTAAACAAAAACTAAATTTTTTCTTTGTATTTGTATTATTGCGCGATGATGTTTATCAGCAACTCTACCGACGTTTTCACAGTTAATTTATCTGTGCTTTTTTTTAATATACGTAAAAACATATATATGCATAAACTTAAGTTTATTATATATTTTTGTGCCGGTTGACATTTTTACCGAAATTGTTTATTGATTTCTCTTTCATAGTTTCTACTAGTTGCCTCGAAGAATTGGCTATATTTAAGTTTTGTTTCTAATACCTGTGAAACGGCACGTGTGCCGGTTAACGTTGGCTTATTTATTATTGTCTCTTTATGTAATTTTATTTTTGGCTTGCATGAATATATTACATGGGTTACAAACTGAGCAACATAAAATCGGATTCGAAACGAACGCAGAAATTTAGGACTAAAATATATAATAAAAAATATTTCAATATAAGATAATTTACGTTTGAAATGCTTCGCCCACAGAACAAGGCTATAAGTAATGTTTAATAAAATTTGACACTTTCTTATGACTTTTGTTGGTCTTTTGCCAAATTTTAGTCTTACACGTTGGAAAGGGGATCAGATGTTTTTCAAGTCCCATCAAAAAACCACTAAACAAACTTTGATTGTCTTCTAAATTACAACAAGCTGTACCGATTTTATAAGTACATAACACAAGTCCATGCATTTTTAGCATGCCGGTACCATTCATACATACTTTGGCGAGCTTACTTGTCCAGACTATAAATAGCCTTCCTAAATCAGCTAAATTTTCACCTACTAACGATTTATTTAAATGGGTATTGAACAATTCCCATCCCATTATTCAGCTGATGCTTATGCATTTTTATTGGATTTGTATGCCACTTCCTAAATGGTTTTTGTAGAAATCTTTTTCATACCAAAAAATATATCATTTGGATGTTTCAGGCTCATAATACAACTATCGAAATAATTAAACATTTTCAATGCTATCGGGGATGTTCGTTAACTAGACGACTTACAGCCAAGGGTTGGTCCATAAAAACTATTACACCAGAGCGGAGTTTGACACTGAGCCGCATCGGAGAATAACGGTCGCTTTACCACCAAGGAGCACTACCGCGTTCGATGTTATTTCAATTTATTCTGACAACAAAAGTCCACTGCCAGAAAACCAACACACGATAAGCAAAAATATAAATAATAAGGACACGAAAAATCATCAAGGGAAAGTCCGTGCATCTAAGTTATAAGTGCAAAGGAGCAATATCGACAATGATTGAGAATCGTGATCGATCGAACACACAGAGCGAGTGCTTTGCAAGGGAAATGGGTCAGAAACCCCTTAACAGCCGAGTTGCTGATGTCGGCAGCGGTTGATGAAGGGTAATCACGATCAGCTGCCAACCGTCAATGTAACAAGGCAGGAGCAGTGTGTCGGCGGCCAGAAACTATTTGCTTGTACAGCGGCTAAGGTGAGGTGGAGTGAGCAGGTGGACGAACCAAGGGATGACAAGGAAACTAGATCCCCGACGCCCTTAGCAAATTGACTGACAAGGTGAGATAAAAGGTAACAGTGCCACTATTCAACTAATTATAGCAACACTAAGCCGTTTGTTGTAGCACTGACTCAAAAACTCTGGCCTGCAGTGAATAAGAGAGTTCATGGCATAATTTGCTAGGCATTGGTGGAATTTTGCCGGTTGTCTTACCAACTTAGATTGCAAAGAAGCCATAAATAAAAAAATAAAAGGCTCAATGTTTTTGTATGGCCGACGTGATATACATTAACGGCTTATACATATTTCTTACAACATTAAATAACATATTTTAATTCGTCAGTTGCTAGAAAATACTTTTAGATAGATTTCTTAATATCTGCCCAACTTTCTCGCCGCCGAATGACTCATCAATCACTTAATAAATCAAACAGTTAACAATAATGCGTAAATTTAAATTAACTCGTTCAGAACTCAAGACTCTAGATCTAAAGTAATAGGGTCTGTAAGTCTACTCGGAAGCTATGAGTTGGGCATTGATATCAATGCCAATTTTGCTTCCGGTCTATTATTTCTATTTGAAGTTTATTTCAATGCAGTTTAAAGATTTATGCTTTCAATTTGCTATATAAATACTTGTATGCGCACATATAGGTGGCGCCGCAGTTAATTTTCACAGTTAAAAGTTAAAGAAAAAGATTAAAAACAAACCACGGGTATCGCCTCCATCAAAATCCGTCTTGGAGTTCAAACGTCTGTATAACTTCGTTTTTTTGTTCTCAGCCTAGTATGTACGAATATAAGTATGTAAATTTATATTCATTTATATGTATGTTTAAATTTAGGTCAGTTTGTTTGCCTGCGCGTAGGCGCCTTTTCGAGGCGCGAAGCAGTACGGAGCCTATTTGCGATTTACGGTTAAATGCTCCGATTTTTACAGGTCAGACACATGCTTTACTTTGGCTGCAAGAAAGCGCCCACACGATTACTGAAGCTTTCAACCTTGCAACACAAAAGCAACATTTGCAAGTAGTGAGCCAAAAAATAGTTACTTATTTCGGATCAAGCTGTTAATCAGTGACAAGGCCTAAACAAATTCACTTATCCCTGCGATGAAAATTCAACTTAGTGAACAAGCATTTACGTTTTATTCAAAGCAAATCTTAAGAAAAAGTCTTATCTTATAAAGGTACGTCTAAAAATGTATGTCCGGTATGCCCTTCTAGAGTCAAGATATTTGTAAAATTCCTATTTTTGATCCGATTGAATTCAATATTTCAGTTGGGTGCCAAAGAAATATTGTTTGTGCAGAAATTGGATCCGCTAAATGACATTGGAGTCCAGATATTAAAATAAATACAGGGTCCGACACTCGAAGTTTAACGAATTAAAAAGGCCATACATTTTGTTTATTTTTATTTAGAAAAATACTTCCATTTAATTCAAAGTAAAAATGTGTGAAAATTGACTATAGCCTTGATACGGTCCAGAAGCGAATGGCAAACTGCCCGAATGTGATTTGCAGGTATTTTGGCCAATTTACGGACAATGGCTTTTTTCAGCGCCTCGAGACTGGTGAACCTTTTAGTTCGGACTTTGCTCTCTAAAATGGTCCAAAGAGATTAATCCATCGAATTCGCGTCTGATGAATTTGAGTATGGACGTTATGAAGTTCGGAACGTTCTTTTTTAGCCATTCTTGGTTCACTCGAGCTTTGTGAGACGGTGCCGAGTTTTGTAAAAACGTCCATGGTCTGCTATTGAAATGTTTGTCCGCCCACGGTTTCAAAACAACCTCCTGATAATATTTCACATTCACCTTGACACCAGGCTCGATGAAAACGATTGGAGAGCGCCCATCTGCGGTTACTGCGCCCCATGTCATGACATGTGCCGGCTGCTGCCTCCTCCCTTATGGTCCATTGAGCCATATCGCTGTGGTCGAGATTTAGTAATTGATAATTCGGATCTAAGTACGCATTAAGTAAATGGATACTTATGACATATAAGAAAGTCAGAAATTTCACAGAAAATATTTCTTTAATACAATTCTTTCTTTTATGTAAACTTCACGTAATGGAAAACTTCACGAACGATCTTATATCCATTTCTTCCCTGTACGCATGTAATGCGAAAAGAACCGTAAATGGAATCGCTAAGTATGCTATAGAGTTTTTAAATTTATTGGACGAGAAGAAGAAGTTGGTGAGCCTATAACTCTTCTCCACAACATAAATTCTCAGCCATCTGTTATACACTGATACTCATCGTGCTAAAAAAACACATTTGCTCAACAAAATTGAAGTGACGATTCTCAATGGAAATCGAAAGAATGGATGTTCAGAGTTCTACAAGATATAAATAACACAGACCGACAAAATTTAACCAACATTCAGACCCAGAAACCAGACTATATATTTCCGAAGGTTTATGATGCGCTGAATTCAAATCAGCTCTGGTTTTCGAGACATCCTAACCTAAAAGTGCAAAAAACACCGTTTTTGCCCATATTTGAGGTTATGTAGCCTTGCCGATGTTTTCTTTCACCAAAATTAAAGGATGGCATCTTTAAATACAAGCCTTCTTTTTTCAAATGACGTTGAGTTTGCTCAAATATCATTTTTTTTTCGCTGTGATATCGCATTTTGAAATTTTCATGTTTCTAAATTTTCCTACACCTGAAAATCGATTGAGATAACATAGACATGATATAGTCGATTACTAATTTTCTTGAATTGAGTCTTATTTTTCTTAAAATTTTAAGTAACATAACACGGCTTTTCGAAGAATAAATTTGAGTACAAGCTTCTATTTACACTGCAACAAAGCAGTGCAGACTATCATCTAATATCGTTCTTCAATTACATAATTAGGTCATCATATAGGTTCGCCAGGGAGTCTATAACTATGTCAAAATTTTCATCTAAAAAAAGAAGTTATTTACAAAAATTTAGCAGGTTGATGTAATTTATTATATCGAATCGATGAAGAATTAATCAAATTCGAGAAATGATGTATTAGGACTGCAATTACTTTCTTCTCCTATTCGTTGTCTTTTAAACTTCAGAAGGTATTCTTTAACTTTATCTTGTACATCCTCTAGAGTAACTCAGCGCTTTCTAATAAGACTTTTTAAAATTTCAATTTGATATCGGGAATGATGCAAGAATTGCAACCCAGGAGTCAGAGTGGAAACGAAAGTATTTTTCATTTTTTTCCAGTAATATATTTTGTTCTCTTCAAAGGAAGCCGGAAGGAAGGAAGCTCTTCCTCATCAAAAGTATAAGTTTTCAGCTTGTAGCATAGTTCACCCTGTTTTTTACTTCTACGATTTCGAGAGTGGCAAATAAATGGGTCTGCTATTTACATGAAGACTTCATGATTTATTTCCTCATCTTGACTTAGCGACATCGTTTAATTACACCGCCTATATACCAAGAAAAATTTTTTGTCAACAAACTAGTTGATAAAATGCATTTAGTTAAAGATCATGTTTCCCTTAAAATTAAGTGATAGTAAAAAAATTAACATCACTAAGGGTTTAGTGATAATGCATTTTTTCACTATTACTGAATAGTCAGTGGTGGTGCAATTTAGTGGTAGTGCAAAAATGCCCAATTCTGATTCATATATCGTGGCATATAGGCAAATCCTTTCCGTCCCGTTGAAAGCTGCTTCGAAATAGACAAAAATTTGGTGTTTATCGATTCTCTTTTCATTGATATTTTATTTCTCCACAGTTAGCGCATTGGCGAACTTAAATTCCAATCGACAGGCAGACACCCATCCGACAACATTTTGCACAAGACCTGGTGAAGGCTGCTTACCAACTCCTGCCGCTGTGTTGGAATAGCTCAGGCGGCACTCCGCCAAGTTTGGGGCGTGTGTGTAAATGAACGAGACAAGGTGATGATATCAGCCTTTGCTCTTACGAAGCCTTCAATCAACCAGACAAAGGCGCCTTCCCTATTAAGGGGCGTGCATTCTGGATGCATGCCTTATGTCATTAGAATGAATGAAATGTCTTCCAAACAGAGAGTTGTCGTCCGAAAAATTATTTTTCTGTTCATATTAGGTTTCTTTCTTACGTGGCGGAGCCCAAACCGAGCGGACAAGGAGAATACAGCTTTGCCTTCTCACATTAGCTCGCTTCCGAATGGGTATTCGGAAGCTCGGGAGTTGTGATTTTTTCGTACAGACATATGTTGTAATTTTATTACGCTCATATACGACGCTGAATCGAAGTACGCCTTTCTGTTTATTGAGTGATAAACCAATTAGGATGATTTTGTTTTTTTAGTAATTTTTATTTCTTTCGTTTTTTAATAACTCCTGGGTAACCAGTGCGTTTATATATTAAGTTACTTATTGGCAAAATTTATAATAACTAGAATGTGATTTAATTGAGTACGAAATGCACTAGTTATTGTTTGGTCCAAACCAAGTAAGTTTAACGGTACTCGTTCTTCCGACCATTGCAGTCGAGATGTCGCAGAGTGTACGTTTTACCACTTTTTGTCACTTCTGGTTCGCTACCACATCTATCATGGGCAGTCCGTATGTTAAATTACATTGACAAAATCAATAATGCTTGCAATGGAGTTGATTTCATTAGCTTGACTTATGGCTAAAGTGATGCGATGTACTTATGTGAAAATATTAACTTGTTTAATACTTACCTTCTCTATTTTTACTTAATGCTTTCTAAATAATATTTACTGTCGCCTAATACTAAAGTTATAGGAATTGAACCAGCGCCTTAGGGGGGAGTAGTTGTAGGTCTTCCTCCTCTAATAGGTACGAGCCCAGGATTCTGCCTATTGTGGCCTAATGCCTTACAGTTCATGATTAAGTGTTCCATAGACTCCTCTTTATTACAGCAGAACCTGCATAGTCTTGTACTTGATAACCCTATTATGTTAAAGTGTTTATTACAGGCAAAGGGTCCTGTCAGTGCTCCACAGAGTAATCTGAGGATCTTTTTATCTAGGGTTAGAGCAGATTTTGCTCTATTGGCATTGAAGTTCAAAAACTATTTGGAGTGATTAAGGCCGCTTGTGCCGTTCCAATGTTCCCTGATTTTAGTTTGAATCAATTTTTTGGTTTCCTGTTTTATATTATTTTTATTAAAGCCAAAAAATGGGGTTGGTCCATTAAATCGGCCTCTGCCCCTTTTTTGGTCGAGTCGAGTTAGACATGTCTAACCAGCCGTCCGACGGAGTGTTAAAAAGCATTTCTCTTTGGGTGTTCACAATGCTTGTTTCAGCTGAACTGGTCTCATTCATTGTCTTCAGAATTTAAAATATCCATATGCAGTCTGTCTAATAGAAGCGTGACCGCCATTACGTATAAACTAACTATACTATAAACTGCATTTTATTTTATTATCAGAATATTTATTATACGCAATATTTTCAGTAAAATGCATAGCTATAATGGGTCAAATATACATATTCCGTGCTTGGCCTAGCTCCTCCACAAATGGAAGGACTTACAGTTTTAAGCCAAAAGTTTTAAGGTAAAATAGTTTTTTGTGAGGAGCTTTTTCGTAGCAGAAATGCACTAGCCATTGCCTACCGAGAGGCGACCGCTATTAGAAAAACTGGTTCTATCATTTGATGTTTTATCACGGACATGTGGACTTCTGAATGGTAGTAACGCACGAACTCAATCGGCTAAGGTAGCCGAGTCATATTTTGTGCTAATTTCTGCGCTAGTTGTGGAAGTTTTCAACTCCAAATGCCGTGATTACTCTTTGAGCGTCCATATATGTTTTTGTTTGAGTTTTTGTTTTCAATACCACTTACTCTACACACCTTCCGCTTCGATTCTTGCGATCATTGAATTCCTACAAAATCCAAGGTTGGCTAGTTCTTCTAAACATCTTCACAGCTGACGGTAATAATGTTATTTTGCTAAATTTTATTCATCATCATTCAAGTTGGCGGTAAACACAAATAAACGGCCAAATCCTTCTGCGGAGCGGCAGCCCCAAAAATGAACCTTAACTGGATGCATAACAGTTTGTTGATTATCAGCCGTACACCAGGATTCGCACAAAATGAAGATTCATCCGTGAATGTTATGCCGCCTACCCTGTTTTTGCGAAGCTACAAGCCGGTGTTTGCAAAAAGCTTGGTTTGCAGGGTTCCGTCGAGAGACATTCTCTAAGTCTTGAGAACTCAGATATGTCCTCCAATTCTTCACAAAACCTCACTTACGATTCTTTCTTTATTTCCCTCTTAAAAGTATTGAAAATATTTCGATAGCTCTCCCAATCCTCTGACGTATTTGCCCCCTTTGCTGCATTGCAAAGATTTTTTGTACCTCTTCTGACTAGTTTGAGGTCCCTGGTCCAGCATGAAGTTGTTTGGGTTTTTGGGGGTCTGCTTACTGAAAAAGATTTAAGAAAAACTGGATTTGTTGCAGATATCAATAAACTTGAGTTATTTTCCAAGCTGGAGACATAAGTCGCATCCTCCTCTTCAGGAGGATCTATTTTAGCCATAAGCTTAGAGAACTTCCACCAATTTGCCTTTCTTGGATTCCTAGGGAAATCGTTTAAATTGTTCTGTTTTGACTGGGAACACGATTCCATAGAGATCCGGAAAGGATCACTTCGGTGAATCATGCCAGTACTACTATACTAAGTACAATATAAAAGTATATACAAAGTTTTTTCTAATAGCGGTTGCCCCTCGGCAGGCAATGACAAACCTCCGAGTGTGTGCTATGAAAAAGCTCCACACAAAAACATCTGCCGTTGGGAGACGCCTTAAAACTGTAGGTTCCTCCATTAACATCAAGACGTACACGACAAATAGGAGGAGGACCTTGGCCAAACACCCATTACAGGGTGTAAGCGCCAATTATATACAAATCTTGCAATAATACCTATCTCTACTCAATTGTTTTCTGGACCATCTGTTCCAAAATATACATATAATATATACATTTGCGAAATAAAAATATAATATATGCTCACTTTGCTCCCTGTGACTCTTTACTCACCGCATCCGTTATGCATACTTTTACTGCAGTTTGTAGAGCTCATAGGTTGGTAATGGGCTAGTCAAAGTCAAAGTCAATGTAAGTCACAGCAGTTGCAAAGCAAACTCATCACCAATAAGATGATCGCTTGCAGTAGCCGCTTTGAGTAGATTGTTGTTGTTATTCTCATTCTTAATAGTAGCTAAATGAGTTTGTTGTTGTTGCAGCGAGATCCTGCTGATCGGTTGACTAAGTGTTTGTGTTTGGGGCGATTGCGTGGATTAAGTGTCTGAAGCCGAACGGATAGCCAACCAGCCAGCCAAATGCCAATTTGACTTGGGTAATATCTTCATAAAAATTAAGTATGCTCTTGTAAGTGTCTATGTTCGGCGGATTACAACTGCATGCCACATGCCGAAACCAGCTGCCACTAGTTGCAGGCTGAAGTAATCGTAATGGCGCTGCCGGCAAAGAATAAGATTTTTGTGCAAATGTAGCCAGCTTGTTGGCCAAAATGCTGGCCTGCTAGTTTTTGCATTTTTAGCGCACAACTTGTGTTCTTTTTTGTTCACTCTATGTTTTATTGCTGTGTGTTAAGAGGCGTTAAATATATGATTTGTGGTGTTTGCAGTGGCGCTGAGTTAAACTTTTGCAGTCATTACCATTACTACAATTGACGCAGGCAATTGTGGACCGCCATGGCCACCATACGATTTCAATTTCACTCACGCAATGCCACGCATCATTTTGCCAAAGCAGCCTCTAAACTAGTCAAAGAATTGACTGAGATGCTGACAAACCGATTTACTACCAGCGTGCCTGGCAAGAACGTTAATGGAGCTACTGCTTTTTATACACATTTCTACTTGTTTGCTCGTTTATTGACATCGGTGGGTGGGGTGCATTGCAGTCGCTTCTCTCTGAGTATGACGTTGTCAACACTGTCGAATTATAAACTCATCTTAATTTTGTATTAATGTAGAGGGATCTTAAGTTTGCCGACAGTTGCTGCGTTCCCTTTTTACCTCTTCAGTCTTATATATTTAATTAGATTTAGAGCAGTGTTAAACTGAGAGTGCAAATGGATGTTGGATAGAAGAAAACGGACGAACTCGCAGACTAAATTGGGTTGAAAGCTTTCTACTTATATACCTATATGGAGGTTTAGCTGACCCGACAAACGTTATATGGTCTAATTAATGGAAAGCTCTCGTAAATGCGATAATAAACAAAGTAAAAATAAGAAAACAATATTTAATTTTTCTCCAGGTGTAGCATTTATGTACTTAGTAATTACCTCATGCAAGCCTATATCTTCTTCTACATTGGAAATTCCTACTATATGCTAAATTCTGCGATTGATTGCACTAAATATATATAGGAACGCAATGCTGCACAGTGATATTCATCAGAGAGCGCTGTCCCGGCGAAGTCCTTCAATCGATGGGTGTTAACTCGGCAATAACTCTACTCGAGTTTCTATCTTCTAAGGATTGAAGTAAAATATGTGCATTTATTGGATAGAACGCGAAGCAACTGACAAATAAAAACACCCGCAGTTTAATTTTAATTTTTGGTGGAATGCATTTTTCCCAAATATTTCTCCATAACTTCCCGATTTTTACAATTAAAAGCAGGAACATAAAAAGTAAAGCAAAAACATAACCAACCAATCGTAAGAATTTCCTCTGTAATTATCCATTTTATTTCCGCTAACGAACAAAAGGATGACTCATGATTTTCCATTTCTTTGCAATTTACAAACTATTAACTCCCTTTCTTATAAAAAAAATGACTAATATTTAGAAGCGCTACCTGTAAAATTTCAAACTTCAAACTTCAAACTTGGAGTTCCGTTATAAAAAAATGTAAATGGTGCTAAAAAGGCGAATGCTTTCCGCAATACTCGTTGTGCAATTTGTTAGTTCTGTGATAAATTTAGAAAGCCTACGTTGTTTTTTTACAAAATGAATGCCATGTATGAAAATCGATTTGAAGCAGTGTTCGTATGTACAAAGTCTATTAAAAAAATAAGGTGAAGGTGTCAAATTCGGCGGGCTAAGTACATGCGACTAACGATTATGATTTTTTTATGTTGGTACACTCGCCTCGAAGATATTTTCACGGTTTTGATATGGTATGCATCCGGTTTGATCCGGATTTGCTTAAAAGGGTCACAACTGATGACAAATCATGAGTATATGGTTATGACATCGAAACCAAAGCCCAATCGGCCCAATACAAGAGTACAGGAGAGCCAAGAGTCGATAGCAGAAAATCGCCGAACACACAAAACACTTGTCCTATTTATGCCTCTTATAAACAAACTAAACATGCTACAATATATTGCAGAGTGTACCCACATAAAAAATAATAATAATCGAAAGTCGAATGTTCGTAGACCCCGAAATTTGAAAATGCACCTTATTTTTGAACAGTGTTTGTATGTATTTGTAGTGTTCTTGCATGCGACGATATAAACAACATTGCAACACCGCAAGCACCGCACTCTATAGAAATAATAACAATCGAAAATGTTACCGCTGGCGTAACTTAGAACCAAATGAGTAGCACATTTTGAGTGCTGATTGTAATACTGCTAACTTAAACCACTGCTGATACACTGTTCCTGAAGTATATTATTTTTTCATTCTTGTTATAAAACATTAAAAAAATATATAAGAAAACGTTGAACTGTATATGCCATCCTAAAATTCATTTATTCGGAATATAAAGGATATATTTTTAAAACACACAAATGGCTTTCAAATACTTTTTTCCAATAATACCTCAGATTTTGACGAAATTCATATGGTATTCAATCTTTTGCATAAAATAATTTACAATATGAAGTACGAGGAAAGGTTAAAAACAGTTTTCAAAACCCGTTAACCGTGCCGAAAAGATACACTACCGACTATATATGTATATTATTTATTAATTATTCCAGAAAATTCTTCTATTACTACCTGTGAGAACCCTTATGAACATTCTGCGCTCTAATATGGCCAGTCTCAGGAGCTGGACTGAGAGTAGGGGACTCGCTTTAAACTCCGCAAAAACTGAAATAATTCTCTTTACAAGGAAACATAAGCTTCCTATAATCTCCCCGCTGATGAGGGTGTGGAGATTCCTTTGAGAGAGAATGTTAAGTACTTAGGACTCATATTAGATTGAAAACTCACATGGAAACCTAATATTGAGGAAAGAGTAAAAAGGCCAACGTTGCATTATATACTTGCAAAAAAGAGGTCGGTATTAAAAGGGGGTTAACACCTCCTATTACATATTGGCTATACATATACTTCGGTAGTTAGGCCAATCTTAATATATGGAATACTTCTATGGTGGCCAACTGGTCAAAAGGCGAGTTACGCTAAAATCATGAGTAAAGTCCAAAGAACTCCTTTTTTATGCATCTCTGGTGCTTTAAGGACTATCCTAAACAAAGCGCTGGAAGTGCTAATCAATTTTCCTGCACTAAATCTCCTAGGGAAACACGTTTCCGCCGCCTCGGCGCTTAGACTCAAAAGTATGGCGCTATGGAAAGAACGGTGGTTTGTCCACGCCTGTATTTTGCACACTCTGAACAGTCACAAACAAGAAATTGACTATTCTATTCCTAGACTCACCTTCGACAAGCTCTTCAAGACGAGTATACCGTCAAGGCCATGGAGAAGAGGGGAATAAGGTTAGCTGTGGAGTATTTTCGATGGAATTAGGACTGGACTACCAGACTACTGCAGCGTCTATCAGGCACAGGTTCTAGCTATAAAAGAAGTGGCTACATATCTAAATACGCATGCCATAACAAAAATGACTATAAATATATTCTCGGTTGCACAGGAATGCCGGGCAGCCCTAAATTATATTATCGTCAGCCTTATTTGGGTTCTGGGGCACAGGGATATTGAGGGAAACTGTAAAGCCGACGAACTAGCTAGGAAAGGTACTGCTCTACAACTGCTCAGTGACAAAAGTATCATTGGGATAGCTATGGCCACGAGCAAACTAGTAATAAAAAACAAAATTATCTAATAGGTCAATAGGCCATGGAGAAATGAAGATACATTAGTAACAGTTAGGATACTATGGCTGCAAATAAACAAGAAAAAGACAAAGGAATTGCTTGGCCTCTCAAGAGATGATATCTCGAAGGTGGTGGCTTGGGTCCCCGGTCATTGGCTCTTTGGCAGGCATTCCTTGAGACTAGGAGTATTCTCCCATGAATATTGATGAAGAGGAAGAAAGAGTTGAGCACTTCCTTTGCAATTGTCCAGCCATAGCTAACATCACAGCAGGTTGTCTAAGTAAACACTTGTTCAATTCTCTTATAGAACTGTCTGGCGTTGGCATTAGACCAATCCTGCGCCTCAAATGGTTTCATGAAGGCAAATAAACAAGGTTCCCGTGTCCAACAGTGGTATCACAACGGACCTGTAAGGTCTAAGTGAGTTAGTGGGTCGGACCGACTACCACCATAACCTAACCTACCTGTGAGAATGAGGAGAAAGTATGAGAATGGAAAAATATTTGAAGATACAATTTTTTTTAATTTATGTGATTAAATCAGTTTCTTCCACAATTCATTTAAACTGCCTTAATTCCCTTTATAACCATTCTAAATCGCATTTTGAAGTAAATGTAAAGAATAATGTTTTAAACACATTATTAAATAAAAACATTGTACAACCAAACCGTCTTTTTATGTTAAGCTTTTTCTCTGCGGCCTTAATCAATGAACTAAAAATTGTCACCTTGTCGAGGTTAGATACAACTACCATCGGTAGATAGATCTTAATTACAACTATTTTTTAGCAACACTTTTCTTAAAACAGAATTAAATTAGTATGAAAAGTAATATGACTGCAAGACAAAAGGAAAATATTTGACTTTAGTCAAGTGAGAGAAGGTATATTTAAGAAGTATTATGTTCCAAGAGCAGTTGAACGGAGCATCACATCTTTATAGCTAAAGAGACTCGAAACTTTAACGGTAGGGAGAATTAAAAAAGAAATTCCTGAAAATGAGCAACAGCTTAAAATCAAAATACATTTTTTTGTTATTTTTATACGACTAAAACTCTTTATTTCTTCCATTGTGCTTTGGACTTATTTTTTTGTTTTTCATTAAAGAGAATTTTATTTATATTTTTTTAATTTAGTTCTTGAAACTTTAGAGTCCCTTTAAAATATTAAAATTAACAGCTGGGTATGCAGTATAACTATATAAAAATTGCTTCTATTTTCTGGATACCAAAAACACTGATTTTTGTCGCACGATGTTCTGTTCTACTGTGGGTGGTTCTGTAGTACCTTATTTGATTTATTTCTCGCGCTTCCTGTTACCGATATGCATGGTTAAATTCATTTCAATAAGAATTTATAAAGTTGCACATATGTTAAGTTTTTAATTTATTGCGTTTCTTTAGAAATTCCGAAAACAAAATTTTAAAGATGTTTTGATGTCGTTGAGATATTACTGTTTTTATCGTTGAGATATCACCATTCAAAAGAGCTAACATATTCAGATGTAATAAGGTTAGGAGCTTATCCAAGGTCAAGTAAAATTTTCTACAATTTTAGCAAACCCGTATCTCAAAACGCGAAATGCAACTTCAATCGTTTGCTGGGAAGATGTGCACCAAAGAAATTTAACATAAAAACCACTAAAAGTCTTAAATCTTGCGCCAGTGGTCAGTGAGCACGTGCACATGCGCAGATCATCGGCATCAGCACAGTCCAACCCCTCAACCCAAGAAAACATTTTTAATTGTCTACCAAAAAAAAGCCAAAATAAATGGTTCCAAATCCACCACCGCGATCTGAACTAAAGCCATCCTCACTGCCTAAACAATCATCGTCTCGCGTTTACTCTGCGTCGTATTGCGATGGTTGGCAGCGCCGGCAGCAATATCGTTCCAGATTATTGCCGGTTTGCATTGCAAGATTAATGGCATTTTGTTTGCTTTGGCCTCAACATCTTTTTATTTGCTTTTGCTACCAACTGTAATATTGACTTAGTTGTTGTTTTAGATGTTGGATCATACGCAATCGATTTTCAATTTGCGCCAACGCTATTCCACATTCCACACTTCCCGCTTCATCACTTGGCATCTTGCCAACTTGCTTATATTTTTTATTACTCGGATTTGCACTTCGCCGCGTTGAATGGCAGCTGCTCAGCCGGCTCGCATTGTTCTTTTTGTTTTCTTTTTTTTGTTTGTGTCGCTGCAAAATGCATTTAACAATAAAAAGTCTTTCAAATACTACACAAGCAACCTAATGCACTGAAGCTTCATAAGTTGCAGCAGCACATTCCACGATCAGTTTTCATGCATTTCATGTCTCCCCCTCGATTTGCTAGCCCCTTATGTATATGTATATCTGTTTGTTTATCAGCTATTTGATTTTCTCGAGTATTAGTATTTAGAAGCAACATAATGCTTATTCCGTGGCGTGACCTTGCCGTGTTTGCCAAATGTCAAACCGTCAACAATGTCAAGCGATTGGTAGCTATAGATAGACCAATAAACACACACATGTTCGGATGTACTCGTATGGACATATTTATGCACATGCATAGTTTTGTTGGAAAACTGAGTACGGCTCCAAAAATTTGTATCTCTCATACCAACATACGAGTATGCCATTGGCTTCGGCTTACATTATCGAGACGAAATGGTTGAAGCTCCAACTAAAACTGGTTTTTAAAATACTTAGTATAGTCTGGAACGCATATATAACATATATTTCTATTATAACAGCCTCAGAACAGTTAATGGACCCAATGGGTCTCGAACGCGTGCCCTACCTCGTAACAGTCAACCATTTATCTACGGCTGCACAGAACAGTGAGATTTATACCTATTAGGGCGGGCCTATCTCGGTTTCTACACAATATTATAAGAATACCGGCAGAGAAGGTTGAATTCCATCCGAACCCAACTTTATATAGGGTGGGCCATGTAAAATTTGCTTTTTGAATCGGCTATAAAAAAAAACTAATCAATATTTTTTATAAATTTTTATTTTTATTTTAAAGATTGAACATTGTCATTTATGAATGAAAAATAATATCGTTCAAATGACTGCCACGGCTGGTTTTACAGTAGGCCATTCGATCAACCCAATTTTTAAGCACATTTTCGATTGTTTGTGCTCCAATTTCATGAATGGCAACTTCGATTTCGTGTTTCAAAGCATCAATCGTCTGGATGGTTCGCATAGCATTTATCCTTAACGCCTCCCCACAAGAAATAGTCCAACGGGCTTAAATCACAGCTCCGAGGCGGCCAATTGATATCGGAATTTCGGCTGATTATTTGGTTTTCAAAAACGGTAGCCAAAAGTTCGAGTGTAACTTTGACAGTGTGACAAGTTGCACCGTCTTGTTGAAACCAAATGTCGTCCATGTCATTCAATTTTTGGAAACAAAAACTCGTTGAGCATCTCACGGTAACACTCGCCATTTACTGTAACCGCGGCTCCTCGCTCATTTTCGAAAAAAATGGTCCGATTATGCCGCCAGACCAAAAACCGCACCAAACAGTGACTCGTTGTGGATGCATTTGCTTCTCTACAGTAACGTGTGGATTTTCTGAGCCCCAAATCCGACAATATTGCTTATTGACGTAGCCACCGATGTGAAAATAAGCTTCATCAAAAAAGATGATTTTTCGGTAAAAATGCTCATCTTCGGTCAAACGATTTTCTGCCCATTAAGCGAACCGAAAACGCATTAGATGGCGTCCCATTTCGTAAATGTCAAAGCTTTAAGTAAATTATGAACACATTTAACATGTGATTTGTGTTACCATTCTCAAAAAAATAGGTGGTTCAAAAAGCAAACGCTATATGGCCCACCGTGTATACCTCACACGTTTTAGAAAAATGTGTTTAATGTAATTTGGGATCAATAGACGATATATATTTTTTATATATTTTAGCATGTATTTATGTACTTATACTTCGAATCTAAATGATGTGGGTAACAATACGTGTATCTAGTTTGGGCAATTGGAGTAATTTGTCTTTCTTTATAAAAGAGATATCAGGTACTTTTTTATATTTTTTTTAATTTACTTTAAATGGGAGGTGGGCATGGCGTTTCCAATACCAAACTACCATGGACAAAGAGTAAAATATATATAAAGTTTCATTGAAATGGGTATATTAATTTTCGCTGGAGTTATAGTGTGCCCGGACAGGCGGACGAATAGTTGGACAGATATGGTTAAATCGTCTCATTTCATCGTTCTGAACATTGCGCGTGTATATACTAGATATCTATCTCAATTCCTTTCTTCTGTTACATGAAACCGTTATGTGAACCAAATTATAATTACATTTTTAATTATATACCCTTATGCGAAGTGCGGGAGTAGAGTATGTTTGTGATGGTAAATCGTAAGGTTTCGTATCAATAAATGAATACAGATTTTATTGGTTTCTTTCTTGTTATAAAAACCCGAGGAAACCTTCAACTTATAAATATATGAATATATGTGCGTACATATGCAAATCATGTCTTAACCTCCAAATACTCAGTGATAATTTACTTTCTATGATCTAATCAATACTTCTTATTACAACTAAATTTGTATACTGCATTACTCCTACTTTGAAATATCGTTTCATATTATTATATAAGCTAATGTTAAGTATAGTAAATAACTTAAGTAACAGAATTAAGAAAAGAAATCTACTCAGTTCAGCTACTGTCTCATTTATTTTTCTGAAAGCTATAAGGCGCTAGTTAAATAACGATATACTTAGTACCATGAGTTCCTATACCACCCAATGCAAATAATTTTATATTTTCTCAACAATCGCAAGAATACTAAAATTGCATGCCATAAAATATAAGTATACATACGTATGCATGCAGGTACATATAAGTGCATATAATATATAAAATACATATATATAAAACTGGTTGGGTGCAAGAATTCAACTATGACACACAAACGATTTGGCGTTAAAAAGTATTACAACATGAAAGACGACAGAAACATTGTCTCTGTCACCACCTACACGCCGTTGCATAAGTACATTTTTCAACAGCTTCTGTACAGTTAGTTAGCAGGCTCGTTTGCACACGGTAAAACCGCTGCGATTTGTATGGGACGAATGTGGTTTAGGTAACTTGAAGTACCACACTTAGATATGTCAAAGCAGTCAGAAGAGAAGAGTAAGGATGTTGGCAATGTCGGCACGCCAATCTAAAATTTTGACGCCTGTGACAACATTTTTATCAAATACGAATGTGTTCCTACACACTCTAATCCAAAAGTATATAATCAAACTATAGGTAGAATGACAAGAGTGGTTTTTCTAAATCGTATTGAAACTTTTTAAACCATACTTTTTGAGATTTTCTTTAGACTTAAACGATTCAAAGGCACGATGATCAATGATCTAGGTCATGTTCCCCGCCTTTTAGAATAGACTCGTATCGCGTTTTGCAATAAGAGGTGTTATTCCCGTAAAAGATCACTGGTTTCGTTGCTTGTGTGGCACGTAGCGCCGTCTGGTTGAAAATAAACGTTGTCCAGATCAATACCATTCAATTTCGGCCATAAAAAATCGTTAATCATCTCCGATAGCGCAATCCATTCACCGCAACTGTTGCTCCAACTTCATTTTCGAAAAGTAAGGTCCAATGATTCCACCAGACTATAAATCGCACCAAACAGTCACACGTTGAGGATGGAGAGGCTTTTCAACAATAACTCTTGGATTTTCTGAGCCCCAGATCCGACAATTTTGCTTCTTGACGAAGCCACCGAGGTGGAAATGGGCCTCATCACTCAGGATGATTTTTCGATGGTATTCCGGATTATTTTCATGCTTTTCAACGACCCAATCAACAAAGACACGACGTTGTTGATGATCGGCCGCCTTGAGTTCTTATGTTAACTGGACTTTATAAGCCTTAAGACCCAAATTTTTATGCAAAATACGGTGTAATGACGTTTGTGGAATACCTAATTCCAAAGAACGACGAGGAATGGACAAATCTGGGTTTTCTTCAACACTTTCGGCTACAACAGCAATATTTTCAGCTGTTCTTGGGTGCCGTGCACGGGTTTTATTTTTCACATCACTAACTTGTCCCAACAGTTCGAATTTTTTCATAAATTTCTGTATTGCGGTCCAACAAGGTGACCCACAATGACCCAAAAATGTTCGAGTTTTACGAACCGTCTCTGGCAAATTTTCACCATTTTTATAGTGAATTTTAATAATTTCAATGCGTTGTTTAAGCGCGTATCGTTCCATTTTTATTAATGGCGTAGTTTCTTCTTGTCAAATATCAAAAAATTACAGCTTCAAAAGTGGCATCTTCCGAAATAGCGGGCTATTCAAAATAACACCTGTTATTGGAAAACCCTTTATATGGAAAGTGTATTCGGGAATGGTAAATTTCTGGCTAAATATTAGGCTATTTCAATTCATTGTTATAAACGAATAGGCCGACTGGTACAACTTGGGTGGAATTTTAGACAAAAAAAATTATACAGTTTTACGTAGCCCTAATTACTGGATAAAAACATACTTGAATAAAGGTATAGCACGTATCCTGTCTCCTAAATTGTGACAGCAGCGAAACTAGTTGTAGTCGTAAACATATCAAACCCCCACACGAGGACGATGAATTCGACACCTACCGCTATTGGCAGAATATTACCGGACGAACGCATGCCATTGGTCAAATTCAGTAGAAAATTTACATTTAAATTGGCACTGACTCCATCTCCTCATCCCTCTAAAAATGGTTACGACGTCGTTTCGGCAAGACGAAAATAACTCAAGAATGGAAAGCAAATGGAGAATCCCATCTCGAAACAAGAAGTATACAGTCTCCGAACGTCTTGCCTGAGGTTACTGTCAAAAATAATGCCTAAGTCTTTAGCTTCATTAACATTTCGTAGGATATTGTTTGATACGCGGTACGACGTATTGCGAACATTTTTAGTTCCCGCGAAAGACATTTTCAAACACGTGAATGGTTGGTTCCACGGTCACCCATCCGCTTTGAATTCAAGTGACTGCTACGATGTTATCTCCTAAGTAAATTTAAATAAAAATTGATCATTTCCTTTCTGAGCGAATTCAGAATTTTTTGTTTATGCATACCTCCGAAATTCTTTACATTCCCATAAAATATTGAGGATCGAACAAACATTTTACAGAGTATCTTTTGAACGAATTTTTTTGCGTGTGTACGAATGTAATCACATTAGATGATGAGAGGTTCAACAAATTTACAATCCAAATTATTACAATTATATTTGAGCATGCAAATTTATACTTCGGTGCTAAAGTGATTTGCAAAAATTGCCAACGTTTTTATAGCAATATTGCTCTTCTATTGATAAAATCCCATTGAGATTCGAAAGTTCATATGTGAGGTTTTCTTTTTGTAATATTTAATTTACATCATTTATTACAATATTAAAACTATAGCAATCAGACTATTAATTAATTATTCCTATAAAAATGCATTTGAATCCCTCAACTTACAGTTAAATTCTTAAACTTAAATTCCGAAACAAACATAGTTCGTCAAAGATTTTTAAGTGGAAAACCTAAAAACCTTCAATAAAATTTTTCACAATGATTTTAGCTTTATGAAACAAACATATGGGTTTACGAATTAAATAGTAGATGGATAAACAAATAGCGTTAAGTATTTGTAAATATGTATGTATACGTGAATGTCTCTTCAGCTCGATTTACAGAGCCTTAGGCTGCAAACACAGTGCACGCTGAGATGAAGACGAAGATGAAGACGAAGCTGAAGAGAAATTGCTTGCGTTGCGAGTAAGCGAATAGGTTGCACAGTGCAAGACGAATTGGTTGCGCTTTTGATATGTTAGTCGCAATGGATTCCTCATCAGATGATAGCCTGCTGATTGAGCAAAGCTTATATTTTAAATTAAAACGTATAAAAGTATATTAAATAAAAAAATACACCCTATAAATTTAGGAAGAGAAGCATTTGGTGAATTTCATCATTTGTATGATGAGCTGCGCCACGATGAAAAGAAATTTGTGGAATATACCAGAATGACAATTAGCACATTTGATTATATTCTAATTAAAATTGAGCCACTTATTATTAAAAATTGGACTAATTTTAATAAAACGCCAATTATATGTGCTGAAAGGCTAATTGTGACGTTAAGGTAAAAAATAATTTAAAATATATTTAGTTTTATGCCTTTTACTGATTATTACTTCTCATTTAATTACTTGTTTATCGACTGTCTTAACTTAATTTGAAAAGCATAGACAGAACAAACAAACAAAAACAACGGTAACTAGCAAGCGATTCGTCTTCAAATTCAGTACAGCAGCGTTTGAAGCTGATTGCTTGCGTTTCGTCTTCATCTTCGTCTTCGTCACAGCGCGCACTATGCGTACGAGCGAGCGAATTCATACGATTTGTTCTGCACTGTTTTTCGTCTTCATCTTCGTCTTCGTCTCAGCGTGCACTGTGTTTGCAGCCTTACGTATTCAGTTGCTTCTCTACGCAAAGTCAACAACTTGTGTTTAACAACAACAACATTTGGCTTCCGTATATGTTGATACTTTTTCCTGCTTTCGTATTTATTGTTGTTTTATTATTTGTACACGTTATTAGCGTACTAGCGAATTGTATATAAGAGAGTTTAATTTTACATATTATGTAATAAAAAGCCAATAAAACGGCATAATTCAAAGTAAAATATGTGCATGCTATGCGAAATACGCAAAAAGCACTGAAACACTAAAAAACTTGATATATTTTTTGGGATTCTTAATTTTTTATTAACTATTATTAATAATATTAACAATATAATTAATTTTTCGGAAAACCAAAAACTCAAAATATCACACAGCTTTGTTGCTACGAGTATAAAGTTCATTACTAAGAAAGGAAAATATGTTCTTACCTCCCAGTTCGCGAACCCAAAAGCGTTCCATTGTAGTTATTAATTCTGAGGTATTCGGAATGCGTTGACTAAATCAAAATAGTAGTAAATTAGCGTTAAACTCGTAATAGAAAAACTATACGATATTTTGAGATTTTAGCTTCCAGAAAAAAAAAGTCAATATAACGCTCAACATTTAATTATTACCACCGATCATAAATATCAAGAAAGGATTTTGTTTTTCATTACAAAAATATAATTCTAAAAGTAATGATGTAATGATGTACTTTTCGATAGGAATTGAAGGGACTAACATTTACATACATACATATATAGAAATATATTCTCAGATTTGTATACCATATTGATTATTTCATCCACAATTTTAAGATATAGTATAGCATAAAGTCCAAAATAAACAAGAATTAGCTAAAATAGAAATGAAAGGAGATTTGTTCTGATAACTTCGAGTTTATTTATTCAAAATAGTCTCCTTTGGCCCCGATACACTGTTTTGCGCGATATAAAAGCTTTTCGGAAGTGTGTTTTAGGTCATTTACCGGTATGTCCTCTAAGATTTCGGTACAAGTCTTTTAGATGGCCTTTACGAACGCTAAACGTTTTCCTTTCAATAGGTAGAGGTCACAGGGAGTCATATCAGGCGAATACGGTGAGTGATTGATGGTTAAAATGCGATTTCTAGTCAAAAAAGTCACAAGTCACACAGTCACAAGAGTGGATCGATGAGATGGTGCATTATCATGCAATAAGCGCCAGCTTCCTCCTTCACAGTATTCAGGATGAATTCAACGAATGCGATGCAACAAATGCTTCAGAACGCCAAGATAGAAAATTGCATTGACGGTTTGGCCCATTGGCATGAACTCATTGTGGACAATTCCCTTGGAATCGTAAAATCAAATGAGCATTGATTTGATTTTTGACTTCTAGAAACGGGAATTTTTGGGTGGTGGCACGTCTGGGGCCTCCATTCTGCCATGTGATGCTTAGTTTTAGATTCATGTTGGAAACGCCACGTTTCATCATCAGTTACAATGTTGTAACGGAAATTCTCGCCTTTTCTCGCCTCTTTAATGAGGTCTTTTGAAAGTTTGAATTCAGAGCAATTTTTGGTCTTCAGTTGACCTTAGCGGAATGTAACGGGCACAGATCTTTCGTAAACCCAAATAATCAGTTAAAATGCGATAAATCGATGTTTTGGAGATGTTCAACTCCTATTCCATGAATTTTAACGATGATTTTGATTCATTTTTGATAAATTTACGAACAATTTCGATGGAGATTTCGGTGATTACTGATTTTGGGCGGTCCGTATGTTCATTGTCATTTATGCTCTCACAACCATCTCTGAAACGTGTAAACCACTCATGAACCGTGGCACGAGATAGTCAATCATCGCCATAAACTTTTTTCATCAATTCAGAATGTTTCGGTAAACGTTTTACCGATTTTAAAACAAAATTTAATATTGGTTCTTTGTTCGAAACTCGTTTTTGTACCGATGACACAAACATACTGACACTTTAGGCGCAATAACTTCACTTCCACTGAAATGAATGTCACCAAGCTTTCACTGGAAGTCAGCTAAGGATGTAACTTCCAACGCACTAACTCACTAAAAAGTTGGCGCCATCAAAAACATTTTTATGACGCCAGTCTCGTTCATTTTGGACTTCAGCTTGTATTATCACTACTTTCGCACGGACGCCACAGCTGAATGGTTGGAGCTTGGAAGTGGACAAGCTCGCAATCCCGGGCACGGAACACCAATTGATAGTAAAAGTTGTTTCTAATAGCGGTCACCAATCGGCTGACAATGGCAAATCCCCGAGTATATTTCTGTCATAAAAACGCTTCTAATAAAGAAACATCTGCAGTTCAGTGTCGGCATAAAACTGTAGGCCCCTCCATTTGTAGAAAAACATCAAAGCGCACACCACAAATAGATGGAGGAACTCGGCCAAACCTCCAAAAGGGGAATAAGCGCCAATTATATGTATATATATATATATATATATATATATATATATATATACATATATATATATTATTAGATTATATATATATATACCTGGAAGGATTTACCGATTTTTTAAATATTTTCCAGACTAGTTTTCACACAAAAAACATAAATTCAAATTTATCAAGCAGCCATTTTTTACTGTCAGAGTTTGATGAACAATTTATCGATGGGTTTTATTAACAAATTGACCTTTTTAACAAAAAACAGAAAATATTCGGACACTTGCGTCAACATTTAAAGTTTTAGGCATATCATCACGTAACAAAATAAATCAGAAGTGACCTAATAATAATGTGGGTAATGGTTAATGCTTCGATTAGAGTAGTTAAGGACTCTACAGTTTTAAAAAACAATATTTCCTTGATAGCAATATTGCTATAAACTTCAAATTACGATGTTCATGAAAGACAGCGTTGAGCGTTAAAGTAGAAGCAATTCTTTTGGAATGCCTATTGTAATAATAAAAACACACTTTTTCGTTGAAAAACAGTTTTTTCAAATAGTTTTTGAAAATGGAATGGCCAATTTGTTGACACATACCATGGACTCCAAATAACTACACAAATAACATTCTGAAGACGTTTGACTGGGTAATTGGAACAGTTTTTTTTTTTAATATCAGTAGAGAAACTATTTTGAAGGTACAGATGCTTCTCTCGGAGTATACTGTTTCATTTTATAAATCTTCTTCGACTGACGTTTCCCATGCGATGTAACATTGGTTGTTATTTTTCATGCATATTTTACACTTTTAATTCATATAGACTTTATTTTATCTAAAGCGTACTCTGATTTTGGCTTCATAGGAAGGAATTGCTCGAATTTTGCAGATTCTTATACCCTTAAGTGGCTATTTACTGCTTTTATCCGATCTAAATTGGCGGCCGCCGTACCCGAATGGGTTGGGACGTGACTATCATACGGAATTCACAGAGATAACATAGGTGCGAATCTCGGTGAAACACCAAAATTAAGAAAAACATTTTTCTAATAGCGGTCGCCACTCGGCAGGCAATGGTAAGCCTCCGAGTGTATTTTTGCCATGATAAAGCTCCTCATAAAAATATCTGCCGTTCGGAGTCGGCTTGAGACTCTAGGTCCCTCTATTTGTGGAACAACATCAAGACTCACACCACAAATAGGAGGAGGAGCTCGGCTAAACACCCAAAAAGGGTTTACGCGCCCATCAGAAGGGTGTCACTAATTATGAACTCCTTAAACCATCATGGCGATCGTTACCGACTGCAGCTAAGGCGTTTGAATCAAGCTCCCAAAGAAAAGCTACCGGAATGGGACGGTAGACATGACATACTGATTTTGCTGCTTGACAACGCCAGGCCACACGTTGATGAATCGGTCCAGACATATTTACAGGGACTAAATTGGGAAATCTTGTCCCAACCGCCGTATTTTCCAGACTTTGCACCTTCGGATTACCATCTGTTCCGGTCAATGCAATAAGGGCTGATTATTGGAGAGCGGTTTACTTCTTACGAGAGCATCGCAAACTGGCTCAATGAATGGATCAAGTCCAAAGAACTCGAATTTTTCGTCAGAGGAATTCGTACGCTAACTTCCAATGGCACATACTTCACATAATATCATCTATTAATTAATTTTTTAAACGAACGGAAACTTATTCCCGTACCTTATTCCCGTACTGGATAATTGAGAAAAAGTGGCGGGGTAGCAGTATTGGAATTTGTAGTGACCGTCAAGCTGCACTGAAAGCCTTTGCCAACGCATGCTGCCCTTCGAAATTAGTCGTTGAGTGTAAGACAAAACTGAACAGTGTTGCAAAACACAACGAAGTTAGTCTTATTTGGGTGTCTCGACATTGTGGTATTACAGGGAACGAGTTAGCTGATAAACTGGCTAATGAAGACTCTGCAAGTATGCCACTAGGCCCTGAACCCTTTCTATTTGTCAATTCGACATCGATTCAATTATGGATTGACGACTTCATGAGGTCTACGGATAGAGGACGTTGGTCTGGGTTGAACTCGTGCAGAGTAGGCTAACGCCTTATGAAAGACCAAACAGGAACCTTAAACTCAGCAGAAAGGACATGAAAGTACTGGTCTGTGTAATCACAGGGCACAATGGCTGTGGCCAGCATATGGCTGCCATGGGGGTCGTTGGCAGCCCGATGACTGTCTTGAGGATGACGACACTGCAGAGCAGCGTTTACCAGAATCAGACTTAGGATATAGGGTTGCAATATACTGAGTACGGGTAAGGTTCATACTCTTCCTCTTCTGGATCTCTTAAGATTCATTAATGAATCGAAGAGATTTGTGGAAGAATGACCCCAAACAAATTTTTCCGTCTTACCACCCACATTTCATCTTTCCTATCTCTATTCTTTCTACTGTATTATATTCGGGTGTAGTATAATGGTCTCCTGACTGAGTGCTTGAACTTGTCCAACCCCTCACAAATCTAATCTAATCTATTCGCATACCCAATATATAATATTGTTTAACTAGACTAGAGTTGCTATAATTTCGATTCGACTAGACATATGTACATACATTCGTGCTATATGCAAATGCATGCATGTGTATACATTCACTAACGCAAACTAATTGTTGTATGCTTTTTGCTAGGTCGTGGAGGAGCCATTGACGCCAATGTGGCTGACCTGTGGGTCAAAGTAGGCCAGAAAAGATTTTACACCTTCTTGCCACTGTAGTCACAGCGAACAACAAGAGCTAGAAAAGAGCGACAGCCAATGTGTGTTGATGAATTTGTTGCACATTCATCAACGCGTCAAGACTATTTCCGTGTGTCGAATAGTAGACGATGGCAAAAGCATAAATATTTTTACAGAAAGCAAAGTACGCACACGCAGCTTTAAAGAATATAAATAAATAAGAGAATATACCTAGAAGTAGTGTGTATACGAGAATATGTACTTGTGTGCATAAGGCTGGATAATACAAGAAAAATATAGCAAAGTTGTCGACTACTTGACGGGGCTGGTGGGCGTTGCAAAATCGCACGTTCAAAAGTAAAAACTATTATCGAGAAATATGTAAAAATAGGGTTTGAAATTGTAACTCAAAGAACTCGTGTTTATTTGTGCAGTTTATCCATTATTTGTTTGTTGGCAGCGATCATCTTGGCCATCAGTTTGCATACCTTACTTCCCTTTGTATGTATGTTTGTCGGCTGGTCGTTTCACTTTGTCTGACTTTGGCAAACAAATTCCCAATAGATGTGACAACAAGCACGCGGCATGCAACTATCAACAAAAACAAATGGACGAGCGCTGGTCAGTAGGAACCACCATGAGGCAGTTAGATTGCGCTTGATTTTTTTGTTTCGTACGCGTTGTTGCCAAAGGCGTCTTGCTAGGCAAGCAATGTAATTATTTAGACCACAAAAAGCGTCAAAAGTTTTCCAACAAAACGCACACTACGTGTTCTAGCAAAAGACTGAAACCAACCGCGCCCCAACCGAGCCAATGCCACTAATACGCCTTCATTGTCGCGTACCCATGCCGACCTATCCGTCAGCCATTTTGATTTGGCTTTGGTACGCGAGTCGCGTCATTTGAATGTTATTGTTTCTATTATTTTCGTTAATATTACCATTGTATCTTTTGTTTTTGTTGTTAGTGTTTCGCTTATACTGAAGTCAGTTGAATTTTTTAGCTATTGTTGATGTTGTTAGACTTTATGTTTTCGCAACGTTTGAATGATTCTCAGTTGGTTCGTTTCATTGTTGGCTGTGTTAGTCCCACGGGTAATTATTGACACGGTTGTATGCACTCCGCAGCGCAGCTTTGCTCTAGAAAGCGGACAACAAAAACACAAACAACAAGAAAACGCCACAAAAGTCATATCTGCCATTACACGCACACCCTAGCCGTGGAAACAGGCAGACCAAGGGGCTGGAAATAATGAGTACATAGATAACTATGTACTTTTTATGCCAGAAAATTAAGTTTGAAAAGCATTCGAAATAGTCGAAATTAAAGCATATAAAAAAATTGTAGTACACATATAAATCAAAGGTAACAAATAACTGGAGAAAAAAAGTAATTCAAAGGGGATCGAAAAAGTGCATTCGTATTATGTAACGAATTTCCTATAATCTTATAACTTATATGTATATAGGATATATCGATGATATTTTCGAGTAAAAACTTAGTAAAAATTGGATATTGTACTAAATCTTTTAAGTATTCTCAGCCAATCATATTTACCGCTTAAAGAAATATGTTTTGGAGAAAATCGGCATTTAATGTTTGAACTTATGAATAAAATCAGAACGTATTAGTTTGCCCTCTATATCTGCATTTAATAATACTCACAGAGTAGACGTCTTTCCCTAAAACAAAGTTGAATTGTTAGGTAAAGAAATAATAATTTTTTCGTTGAAAATTCAATTTAAAAAAAATCACTTCTCATGCCAGGGGGCCACAGATTTATAAGAATTTTACACTTCAAGTATCAAATTTATTTTCTTACGTTTCACTACTTTTATAAGATAGTTAGAATATTTGGAGCGCTGGTGTTTGGAGATTGTAGCAGAACTGCTTCTTCTTATAATTGGAAGTTTGACGACCAGAATATCGAGATTGTTAAAGAATTTAAATATCTTGGTGTGCTGCTTACATACAAACTCTATTATTCACTTATATCTGAAACTGAAAATTTATGAAGCGTACTCAAGGTCGATCATGTTTCATGGGGCGCAAGTTTTGCATATCCACTAATACATTGAGAGACTTCTATGTGTCTTTTTTAAAAAATTTATTTTTTAGCCGCCAAATGCTCCGAATTATATGATTCACATCGAAACAGATTTGGTTCCGCAATGTCTACATACGTGTACACTGTGAGCACGTATGTACTTTGTCTTGTGGTGTTTTATTCTGCCAATTTACAGGCCCCCGCGCATCCTTGCTGAGAAGACTGTACGCCTCGGCGCTCATTGGGCAAAAAAGTGGAAAGATGTCTCGCAAAGTCAAATATGGAGCCTTTTAATGCATTTACTTCTGAGTCGGGAACCCTGCAAACCCCCCCGTGCGCATGGGCCTTTTTCCCGGAGATGATTAAAACACTCAACGGTAACAAGGTCGACAGCGAATAGCGACTATATTGCAGAATGTTTTTTTAAACAAGTTAAACTATCAAACGAAAATTTCTTATTAGTATCCTTTTATATACAATTATAACATTTATAGGAGTTGCAATTGTACAGCACTTCTAAACAAA
Organism: Anastrepha fraterculus; assembly: GCA_037575425.1. Classification (NCBI taxonomy): domain Eukaryota; kingdom Metazoa; phylum Arthropoda; class Insecta; order Diptera; family Tephritidae; genus Anastrepha; species Anastrepha fraterculus. Next base: position 113,744 of record JAYXIM010045104.1, on the reverse strand, counting down.
TATGTGAGAAACGTTGGTAATAAAAAAATATTAAAAGTACATATGTACAAATATTATATATAAAAATTTAAGTTCATAGTAGCTTGCAAAATGTCATTGAACTTTTTATGTCCACAGCATGTGCATATTTTTATTGGTAGTTTACAGGATCGTGCAACCGCCGTTGCTGTCACCAAAGGCTTCCAATCATAATGATGTTGCAGATCAGATCAACAGTCTCATAAATTGCAATTTAACGCCAAAGTAAAGAACAACGAAAGTGTTATTAGGAATTATTAAAAACAAATACAAATACAGTTAAACGTAAACAAACTGAAGACAGAATACTTATACATATATACTATATTTATAATTTATGTTAATATTTATTGCACATGGCGATTTATTTTGAAAATCAAAACAAACGAGGTGCAGATGACTTTTTTATATGCACGTTTTATTTTCAATTAAATTTTGAGTTTATTTAACCATAATGAAGTTGTAACGAATGAGCTTTCCCCCATTATTGGGACACCCGAAAAACAGGAACCTTCGGCTGATGCAATGTAAAGTATAAATTGCATGACCCGGATAAGGTATGTAAAAATGGCAAAGATGCAACAGAACTACTATTTGTATTAATATGGCAGAAAGCATAGCTTAGTGGACGCACATACATATATAGTGCACAGAAAATGTCAAAACTTGAATCAAAAATATTTATTTTAATTTACTGCATTGAGTTGCCGATTGCCTACCGATTGTTGGTTTCCCTCAAAGATCCACATAAGTATCATACATAATTATGTATCATATCGATAGCTTCAAATTTACCAAGTACCAACAAATTAATATTGAAAGCAATAAAAATCTTACAAGTACTCTGAATGCGGATAATTTTTTATTTAACAGTCAGTTTTGTTCACGTTCAAGTGCGTTGTAGTTCTTAGCTACATAATCGTCGTTAACAACACCAAATAAATAATAAATATGAAATATACAAATATTTTCACCGGAGGTCAGTTCATTGGGAGGCCTTGGAACTTTTTTTAATCTCTTGGATGCAACAATAATTCTAAATTGTGGGAAATAAGCTTAGGCTCGTTGCTCTCTCCTACAACAGTAAGAGAGACATATTTCCCTAGGTTGCATGTGACAAAAAAGATTGAGCAAATGGAGTAACATATTGTACATATATAATATATCACCTTTCACCGAAAATTAATAATAAAACCTTTTAAAAAAGTTAAAGAAATGTGAAATCAGTTGTAATCTCCAGATGGTTGCTAAGTCATGGGGACGTCCTTTTTTTGATTGCATACATTTGCGTTAGTGTATTTGGATGATTGCAAGCATGAAAGGTAATATGACAGAATGTTTAAAGACGTGATAATAATGAAGTTTATAAATATTTATTTTGATAGATCCCTATTAATCTGTCAGAAATAAGCACCCATTAAAACCACTTTAAATTTATGTTGTTAAGTGGGCCTCTTCAAACTACGCATAATGTCGTATTTTTCTTCTGTCGTTATAGCTTTTGAATACAAAAATAAAAACAAAAACAGTTTAAGTATTCCGCAAATAATTAAAGGGTTTTCCAATAACAGGTGTTATTGGTGAATGGATTGAGATGATTACCGATTTTTTATGGCCGGAATTGGATGGTATTGATCGGGACAACATTTATGTTCAACAAGACGGCGCTACGTGCCACACAAGCAAGGAAACCATTGATCCTTTACGGGAAAAATTTCCGGACCGTGTTATCTCTCAAAGAGGTGATCACAATTGACCAACGAGATCTTGTGATTTAACGCCTTGTGACTTTTTTCTTTGGGGCCATGGGAAAGAGAAGATCTACGCCAGCAGCCCAGGGTCGATTCAAGACCTCAAAGATGGAATTCGGCTATGGAAAATTTCATGAAAGGATATTGTCCTGTAAGCGTAGTCGTGGTGGTCATTTGCCTGATGTTATTTGCCACTATTAACGGCATAACTTCCTCTTTATAATGAAATAAATATCCGATCATTTATATTAAAAAAAGCATTTTTCTTTGAATATCAAAATAACACCTTTTATTGGAAAACCCTTTATAATAATAACAGCATAACTTTTTCAGTGATTCTGATAGAAAATTACTAGCTTCTTTCATTGAAACACAACCTTCCTTGTTTTCAATTACTATATGCACTCTTTAAAGTAGGACAAAACTAACTTACAATAACATAACTAAAATCAGTACAAATTAAAAGTATAAAAATTGATCGGATTCTCTTGAATGTTCCTACTACGGAGTTATAGGTGCCGTTGATTACTAATCTGGCATTAAATTCCTGATTCCATTGCGTGCGTCTTGTTGTTGTTCCACAGATGGAGTCCTACAGCTTCAAGCCGAATCCGAACGGCAGATATTTTTTATGAGGAGGCAGAAATACAATCGGAGGTTTGCCATTGCCTGCCGCTATTAGACAGAACTTTTTCTTAATTTTAGTGTTTCACCGAGATTCGAACCTACTGAATTTCGAATGATAATCACGCACCAACTCATTCGGCTACGGCGGCCGCCAAACTCACACTATAAGTAAATCTTTAAAAATTTAAACAAATTTTTTGAAAAAACTAATAAAGAAATAAATTTTGAAATATTCACTTTGGGTAAATAAATAAAACAAATGCTACTTAATTTCAGATTAATATTTTATGTGTCTGGTCTCTACGAAGATTTACCTGTGAACAAGAAAGGAATAGAATTGCTTCTAGTGCTTGCAAAAAAACTTTCATGGTGGCAAAAATAGCGAATATTATGTGGTTATGTAATGTATGGAAACAATTCAGAGAATATATTTATTTCTCTTAACGTTTTAGAGCTTAAATTGAGCTGGTGCAACAAGACTTTAAATCCGTTCCTGTACACTTACTGACTTGTGGTTCGAGGCTGTGAATGAATTGCATGCAAGTATTAATTAATTGATGTCTTTATTTGATAAACTTGGATATAAATGTATTACTCAGTATCTACTTACACGTAATCCTCTAATCATCGCGATGCATGTTGTGTCCATGACCGAGCCTTAAATTTTCTTATCTAAAAAACTCAACCAATTTGCAGACAAATTTATCAATTTACTACTGGTATTATTCTAGTCAATAGGGAGGTAGTATGATTTCTTCTATTAAATACCAGTATCTGGCGGCCGCCGTAGCCGAATGGGTTGGTGCGTGACTACCATTCGGAATTCACAGAGAGAACGTTTGTTCGAATCTCGGTGAAACACCAAAATTAAGAAAAACATTTTTCTAATAGCGGTTGCCCCTCGGCAGGCAATGGCAAACCTCCGAGTGTATTTTTGCCATGAAAAAGCTCTTCATAAAAATATCTGCCGTTCGGAGTCGGCTTAAAACTGTAGGTCCCTCCATTTATGGAACAACATCAAGACGAATACCACAAATAGGAGGAGGAGCTCGGCCAAACACCCAAAAAGGGTGTACGCGCCAATTATATATATATATATATCTGAATTAGAATATTTCCATAAATTAATAAATTTGAAATTTTTATATTATACGATTATAAGGAGTATTCTTTCACTCTGCTTTATATTTGATATCATCAGTGGTGTGATTGGCTTGTTGGATGCTCTCTATGGGGACGCTTCGCAAATTTAAACGTGGGCGAACATTCGAAGAATTATCATTGTTAAGTGAGTGAGTTTTTGGACTGCTTTCACAAAAAATTGCAAGAGACCCGGCTGCATTTGACGAAAAAGAAGGTGATGTTTCACCACGGTAACGCACCAGCACATTCGCCGCCAACTGCATGAATTACTTTATGAATTACTGTCGCACCCCCCATATTCACGCGATCTTTCTCCCTGCGACCTTTTCTTGTTCCCTAACATGAAGAATCGGCTCGCGGAAAAATAAATTTAGTACAAAGGAGAAAGTCATCGCCGAAACAAATGCGTATTTTGAAGAGTTCGACAAATCTCATTTTTGGGAGGGGTTAAAATGGCCAAGAGTTGGGAGAAGAGTATCTTTCTAAAAGGGGACTATTTTGAAAAATAAAAATAAATTTTTTGAAAAAATGGTGTATTTACTCTAACACGGGTACTTATTGAGCCCCCCTCGTAGAAAATGGAATAAATCTAATAAGACTCCAAATTCTCTACTTTTGATATTTCGTCCAATTACCGTTGACTATTATCGTTAAGTATTCTACTATTATTGTTGCAGTCTGTAAGGAATCACGTGCTTCTAGATTTACTAAGAATAAAGAATAAATATATAAATAAAGATATTTAAAATAATTCTGCAACGCATATTATTATTATAGAATAATTATGTTATTTTATTTTACAAAACAATATTAAGGAACAAGCTACCAGAGCTATAATAAATTGCTAAATTAACTGAATAAATTACTAAATTAACTGAAAGAAAATAATTTTTCTTATTTAAATATTTCGACTAGCTTAATGTTCGTTACAGAAGGATTTACTGTAGCGAATTTCGACCGTTGACTGTGTAAGACTGTACAATGTAGCAATATTTTGTGGACTCTGCTATTCGAAGTGTTACGAAAGTGGTTGTGATTTGTATTTCAAAAGATGTTCGTGTGCTGAAAGAGTATGATATAATCTGAGGCTGATCTAATAGATCCGTCTGTTTGGCAACATGGCAACGCCGTGAGGGTTTATCTCCTTATACGGGTATTGATGAGCACACATTGAGCATCCGGCAGAAAAGTGCTTTTTTGATATATTATATGATATAAGTAGTAAATTTTTTTACACCAAAACGCCAAGGCCTGATCTGCATCTTCTATTCCTTTGATGCCTGAATGTGCTGGTACCCACATCAGTTTAGTCTTTGGTGGTATACTTAAAAGTAGCTGTTAGATGTGATAGATTGGATCTTCTGTTAAATGAATTCGTTTTAAGGTGTTACAAACTGATCGACTATACATATAAATAAATAAATGTTGAATATAATTCTTTGAACTTTGCGAATATATTAATATAAGGTGGTAATAATCCGTGACACCGGGTTGTACCTTTATCATCTGTTATTGCCTATGAAGCACCATCGTTTTGCTTGAATCCGTCTGTGTAAAGAAAATTCGACCTTCCATTAGGTAGTGTAGATAGAAGTGGCAGTCGCCAGAATAGTGCCGCACTTGTGAGAGTTACGGCGGAGGGAGAATTGATCTTCTTGTCCTGTTCTTACTCCTACTGCAACATCTTGGGCGAGGCACACATAGCCTTTCCGATGATAGTATTCACTTGCGTATTCTCTTTCTATGCTTACATAGTTCGTGCTCCTCTTCGATCGTAATTGCATATATGGATATTCCGCTCCTAAAGTATCCTAAATTCTCATAAAGTATATATAAACTGTGTAAATATACCAATTAATAATTTCGAAGAACTGTTTGCGCTGATATGCTTTAAATTCTGAAGTCCAAAGCTTTCCTAAAATGAGCTTTATTAAGTACTTATATATTTATGGTATTATATTCTAAACCTTTTGGTATTTCGTGTAAATTGCGTAAATTTGAATCGAATAGTCAACATTTCAATTTTCGTCGAATATGCAACACACGAGCATACCATGCTCTGCCCGACGCCAAAAGGCATCACATTACGAGTACAAGTAAAAAATATACTTTTATGTGTTAAAAATTTACCAGACTATATGAAAAACAATAGACAACGTATGATACATAAATATTTATACGTAAATACTATTACTATTATTAAAGAAAAGAAGTGAGGAATCACTTCTTCGCCTTAGAAAGAAGCACTAGTGTGAACAGGTTCGACGAATAATGTTTCTGTGGTACCTTTTAAAGTGTTAAATTAGTTTTTTCTTTGGACCAGCTAGATCTATATTTATGGTCAGATATGTTTCATACTCGGAATGTATATAAGTTGCATGAGAGAATATATTTTTGCAGAAATATGTTTACATTTGAACCATTTCAGACTATAAGCAAAAACTGAGTTTATATAAGTACGAGTATATTAAACAACATTTGAGATTCATATGATATTTTGTGAAAATAAACCCGAGTTTAAACAGCAGCCCGAGATATTTTACTATAGTATTCTCGGTCACAGCTCTATCGTTTTCCCTGCTAAGGATGAGGTAGTCTGTTATAATGAACGTAACCTTTCGCAGTTAATAAGAATATTTAAAGTTAGTGCTTTAATAGCCCTAAATTTGTGTTCAACCGAACTTTGTCCAAAGCGTGATAGGGTACAATACTATTAGACCAAATTATTTACATACGCAATTACGTAGATATAAGCATGCTGACATTGGGCCATCAGTTTAAAAAGCCTTAGAAGCTTTAGAAATTGTTGAAGTTACAGGGTCCGGCACTTGAAGTGTAACCAACTTCAGACCGCTCTCGCAGCTGATGCACGGTTTGGACGCTGTAATCGCAAATGGGCGCTCTCCAATCGTTTTCGTCGAGCCTGGTGTCAAGATAAATTCGAAATATTATCGGGAAAGTATTCTGGAGGCTGCTTTGAAGCCGTGGACAGACAAACATTTTGGTGGCAGACCATGGACGTTTCAACAGGACTCGGCACCGTATCACGAAGCGCGAGTGAACCAAGAATGGCTAAAAAACAACGTTCCGAACTTCATAACGTCTCGAATTCACCAGACGCGAATCCGATTATTCTCTTTGGACCATTTTGGAGATCAAGGTCTGAACTAAAAGGTTCAACGGTCTCGAGGCGCCTAAAAAAAGCCATTGTTCGCGAGTAGGCCAAAATACCTGCAAGTCACATTCGGGCAGTTTGCGATTCGTTTCTGGACCGTCTCAAGGCGAAAGATGGTAATATCGAGCAAAAGTAAATTGATGCTTAATTTTGTATTATTTTCACACATTTTTTACTTTGAATCGAATAAAAGTAATTTTCTGAACTAAATTTATAGCCTTATTAATTGGTTACACTTCGAGTACCGGACCCTGTAGTATCATAAACAAAAAAGGGATATTAATATTCGTATTCAGTAACCTGAAGAAATATAAAGCACCACAACTGTTTCTCCGATTATGATATACATATATTTGTATACAGAATTTCTTTACGAATCACATTATAAATTTAACTTCTTGGCTCATCGTTCGGTTCGGTACTCAAATCCCATCTGTACTACTTCTAGTCAGCTGTCAATTTTTTGTTTAATTTCAACCATTGGGCGAACCTACTAGTGAAATCTAATGAAAATGTCTGGACCTGGACAACTACTTGGTTATTATTAGATCTATAATCTTGTTCACAGATATTTACAATATAAAAAATAAGGTTTTAATATTAACCAATTTCCTTTTTAAACTACCAATAATATAACTTTCAGATATTTCGTAATTTTTTAATTTAAAAATTTAATTTATTTCGCACTTACAATTTTTTACAATATGTTTTACAATTACACGTTTTCCCATTAAACAATTTTAGTTCTTTGACTTACATTTTTTACAACTAGTGTGGCTTTGTTTCGATTAAGTTTAACTACAGTTATTTGTTTTTATGTGTGTATTTATGTACGGCTGCGTGTTCCCTAATATATGTAGTTGTTGGTTTTTGGATCGTACCAAATTTATTGTTTCCTAACGCTACTGTACTATATACATATTTAAATATCTCTAAACTTGTTCCTCTTTAAGTTATGCCACCTATTCCTACTTTTTGATTTTTACAAATTTCTTCTTAGCCGTTTGAATAAAAAAAAATCTATATATCTTTGAATTAAAAATATTTATTAATTACAGTTAATGACTTAATTATTTACATAGAAAGTGCCACGCCTGCATTATTTGCAAAATGCTGTTCATGTATATATAAGTGTTATTGGATTGATGATTGTACATACGTATGTGTGGGCCTTTAAGCACCGTGTATGATATATTTGGTATAGATTCTGTTAGAAAATTGCAATTTTTCGCAACTTGAATTATGTTATCCTCCTGCTTATTTTAGTTAAGTAATATTTGCTCGTATTTAATTCTCCCCTCTGTTTGTATTACTTATACGGTTTTGAATTATACGGACTAGTAGACCAAAAGTTTAGTGAGCTAAAATTAATGCAAGAAAAAGTTGAGAAGTAATATAACATAAAGTAATTAAGAGAATTAATAATAACTGACTACATTTTGCAACAAGAGAATAAAAATTTAGCATTATTTCTTTGTGTTTCATATCAAAATTAAACTGAAATTGAAGAAGACTAATACAAAATTTAGTTTGGAGGTAAAATTAAATCATTTTTGAAATTTATGTTAGCAAAACAGAATCTTCAGATGCACTGTAGATATTATAAAATATACGTGTAAATGCATAATTAATTATCTTTGCTGCTGACGGCCACGGAAGATATCTGTAAAGTCTAAAATTTTGTTTGTTGCAAAATATCTTCGTTTTTAGAAAAGTAAAATTTATTTTTTTAGTAATTAATTAAGCCAAGACCGATAATTTATTGCTTAGACAAAAGTCTGCCAATAAGTAAAGCTACGAGTATATGGAGCTGAATATTTTAGTTGCCAGCTTATCGGTTCCCGTCGGTTGGAATTGTGGTCTATCCTCTACAAGCAATCAAGGAAGTATGGAGACTTCCACTGTTCTCTCCCAATATCTTAGTCACATTTTGATTGAATTACTTCCATTAAAGCTTCCCAAACGTGAACTTCGTTGAGATTAATCTATTTTTTCTTACCGGAATTTCTTTTGCACCTTTGAATTCGTTTTGCACCTTTGAAAAGAAATGTATGTGACTTTTTTCACTTTACATACTCGCTTTATGTCATGTAAAGTTAAAACTATGATACTTTCGGCTGCTACGCCATTCCAATCTCACTTCAAAAATAAGTAAACGCTTCTTTATGTTTTTCAAATATTCTTAAAATAAATTTTATTTTACGACTTCATGTATATTTACACACGGCTTGTTTGCACTTAGGAGAAAATTAATTTAATACTAGATCTAATTTACAATTAACAATATTGACTTCCCACTTAAAATAGACATTTTTGAACAGATCAAATGATTTAAAAACTATAAAATAATATGAATAAATTTTACTTAATGTTTTATTTTTGAAAACAATAATTTTGTTTAAAAAAAGCAAGCACAAAGTAACATTCCATTTTATTTATCACAAATAAATTTTGTTGCCTATTTTTAGCATTCTATTTGGCGATATTAAAGACGAGAAGTTGAATTCATAAATGTCTTCGTGACGTTTCGTCACCTAAAAATGTATTAAATTTATTTTTTTCTTAAGCACTGGGATCCAAAGGTTTAAAAAAAAACAAAAAAAAAAAACAAATGTACAATTTCGATTATTCATTTGTGATAAGAAAAGGCATTTCTAATTTCACTCTAACTTTTGGTCTACAGTGTTTTGTTGTACACGCGAAAAGTGCCGAAAAGTGTTGGCTATACCAACAAATAAGTACCTATACTTTGATTTTCTCCACCCATTTAGCTAACGAATTGAATATTAAAAACGGTTTACCTTTGCCTTGGTATGAACACAGGATTATCAGGGCGCTAAACCATCACAAAATGAGTAACAGTTGCAATATCTTTGTTGTTCACTTTTCGACACTTTTTCGATCTTTGATTCTGGCGCTATTTTACATTTAGATTTTATTATATTTTTGATTTTTTACATGTTTATATCTCACACTGCTACAAGGAATGTGTTGAGGCATTTGGCGACTTTACAAAATAATTTATAAAATTAAATTGAGCTATTTGGTTCTTTTACCCAAATGTTTTTGTAATGATTATTTAAGTTATGAATTATGAATGTCTTGTTTAATTTATTACCGTCTCTAGTGGTTTCACTCGTTTTCAAGAAATTTTCAATCAACATTTACAATTATAAAACTATAAACTAATGAATTTGTTAATTACATTTAATTCAGTTGCTTATATTTTTTTGCGAATTTTCACATTTGCTTATTTTATACGCAAAACTATATTTTATTTTGTTTTTCTTAAAAACATCACTTAGTTTCTGGTTTGATTTTAATTGCATTCATGTTTGCAAGTTTTAGAAACTTTCAACGTTTTTGTTTTTGTTTATAAATTTAATTTACGACTTTAATGTTGTTGTATACAGGGGGAGTTTAAGTAGGCCATTATTCATTACGTACTTTCATACATCAGTTGCGTAAAATTGTTTCTACTAAACAGTATTATTATTATTATATATATTTTTTTTTTTTTGTAATGGTCGTTATTTTTTATTTACTTCATTTACTTAACTAATTTCAAGTTAACACAGATTAATGCACTGGTATAGCTCAGGCCAATGGCGTGCAGCCGCCTGCATACATTTCAAGCCCATTTTACTAGCCCACTGTTCCTGAAGCGGTTTAGTTTTACCGCTCTGCAGTTAGATCTATGACTCGGTCGTTGGTCCTTCGGTCCCTGCGTACATACATATGTATATATTTCACTAAACTATTAAAACTTTATTTCCCCTTTCCTGTCTCCGTCATCCCGCATGACTACTCGCCGCAACTTGACAGCGCATCGCCTAGTCTCTTGCTGATTATCGCCTTGCTCTCCGCTTAAGACGACTCATACCCGAACCAGGCGGCTGACGCTGCCGCTGCGGCGGACGTATGCTATTCGCCGCTTCCACCGAAAGAGTTAAAGTGTCTTACACCTGGTGCCGCCGCACCGAATTGCAAACTCCATTCGAAGAGTCGACGCGCATGGAGCTGTTGTTGCTGCTGCTGATGATGGTGCTGCTGTTGGTGGTGATGGTGATGTTGGTGCAAAGAATGCGGATTTAGGTTGAGATGATGCATGCCGGCCGCGCTACCCACTCCTAACACAGATGACGCCGAGGAGGGCGATGACGATGGCGCTTGCAATGCGCCGCTGCTGCTGCCTGCACCGGGCGAAGTCTGCGGCTGTTGCAGATGTTGGTGATGGGCGGAAGGATGTTGCAACGCTGGGTGCTGTTGATCGCTGGTGTGAAAGAGGTGCGGATGATGCGCGGGATTAAGATGCGGGTGTTGGTGCGTGTGATGGTGTTGATAACGCATCGGATCAATATACATAGCGGCTGCTGCAGCGGCCGCTATCGATGAAGCTTGCTGTTGGTGCTGCTGTTTCACCTGCGCCAAGTGATCACTATCGTTGTTATTATTATTGTTACTAGTATTGTTGTTGTTATTATTGTTGGCAGACACGCCCGCACCGATAGGGGATTGCGGTGACAGCACATTAGTCGTCATCGTAACTGAGGAGCCTGCGGACGACGAGGGCGTATTTGGCGCATGTTGGTTATGTGGCTGGTGCTGTTGCTGCTGATGTTGTTGTTGTTGCTGCTGATGCAGCGATGCAGGAGTGGACGCAGCTGCAGCTGAGTTCGACTCCTGGATTTCTGATTGCTAGTGAGCCGCCAACTGATGCCCCGCCGCGGATTGCATGTTTTGTGGGCTAAGCATGGGCGGGCTATGGCTGTGACTGTGAGTGCCCATTGGGCTTCCGTGCATATCATGATGAGGATGGTAGCCGCCGTGCGGATGCATGTGACCTGGTGGCATGCCGTCCATCATATCGCCGCCCATTGTATTTGGCGGCGTCATTCGCTTCTCCTTTTGCCTACGATTACAGAACCAAACCCGCACTACCTCCTTCTCTAGTTGCAACGAATCCGCTAGCGACGAGATCTCTTGTGCCGACGGTTTCGGCTGCTTATGGAAATGCTGTTCCAGTGCGCCTTTCACACTCACCTCGATGCTGGTCCTTTTCTTGCGTTTACGGCCCTGCGCTGCGATTTTGTCGATACTCGTCGGTGAACCAGTTGTAGAGTCAGCCTCTTCAAGCCACTTCTGTAGCAGCGGTTTCAATTTGCACATATTCTTGAAACTTAACTGTAGAGCCTCAAAACGGCAAATCGTCGTCTGAGAGAAGACATTGCCATACAGGGTGCCAAGCGCCAGTCCGACGTCAGCTTGTGTAAACCCGAGTTTTATACGACGCTGTTTGAACTGCTTTGCAAATGCCTCTAAATCATCCGAAGTGGGAGTATCTTCTTCTCCACCCGATACATCGCGATCACCTTGTAGATGATGTGGATGTATGTGTAATTGTGGTGATTCTCCTCGTAATGCATGGTGCAGCGGTGCTACGCCTTGGTGGTGCGCCGGATGTCCAGGATGATGCAACATGCCGTTCATTGCATGATGATATTGCAACGGCGAACCACCCGTCGGTGCGTAGTGCGCCGCAGCATGAACTGGTGCGTGCCATGTATGAGGTGATGCCATGCCTTGGTGAACACGGGACTGCTGTGATAAATGTGACATTTCCTGCTTCACTGCATCCGAGGGATGATGGTGTGTCTGATGAGTCATTGACGCCCATGGATCTGAGGGATGCAACGCGGTCCAGGGATTCGAACCCAAACCGCCAGTTGGTGTGATCGAACTAAGCCCTGTCGTGGAAACACCCAAGCCTCCAGCACTACCTGCTCCCGCTCCAGCCGCTCCGCCTACAACTGCATTCGGACTCGGAGATGAAGGAAGCTGATGGTGGGCAGCAGCGGCGGCAGCGTGATGATGATGATGTTGCATATACTTCATTTCGCCTGCATCGGCGGCAGACCGAGGCGATGAGGTGTGATAGCCACCGCCGCCCAGCGCCATGTCTAAGTCACCGCTGGACGGTGTCATATACGAGGTGGCGGCCATCCCCACCGCTCTAGGGCTATTCAAGCCCTCCACGCTGGCGGGGTAGGGCTCCAAATTGGGGCTCAGTTTAACGACCTTGAAAACCGATCTATCAAAAGGAAGACCAGTATCCCTATGCTCATTCCACTCGAACCGTGAGGCAACCGTCTTGAAGTCTTTGCGTTCAACGTATACAGGCGAGAATTCGATGACGACGATTTATTTTGAGCAGCGCTCAACGGCTGCTCGACGTAATGTGTACTACAAAATTAAAATCACCAAAATATGTTTTGGTGTGTGTGCGTATGTACATATGTCACTAATGATTCCACTAATCACAAATCGCTGATCAAAGATCTCCGGCTGCGATGCAACAAGTTGTGCGACGTTAAAAATTTGTTTGCCGTCGGCTACTGAACTTACAGACTGAACGTCAGTTACTGGTTAAGGCGTTTTTTGATTTGCAGAGTTGTCGTTGACTAGCGAATGGTTGTAATGTGGCATATACCACTAAATCGATACAGCCTTTAGGGTGTTATTCGACGTTTTATCCAATGTATGTAGTGTTATTTTGAATTTAGTTACTTAATTGTTATGAATATATTTCTGTAGAAACAGTTTTCTTTTTTTGGTTTCTTTTAAACTGATTTCAAGTAATTTCATGCACACTAATTTTTATTTCTTAAATTTTTTAAGCTTTTATATGGATATTCATAACTATTTTAACTTGTGAGCCTAATAGGAAAAGTGGCAAATTCTTTGGGCTGGAAACACTGGGCACTAGCTGGATTTTTTCACTCAGATAGCGTGTTTTCACAACCGTACTTTATCAAATATACCGTTAGTTATCGCGGTCGCGGCGCCAGATAGCTTGATCAATTTTTTAGCACTTTCCGTCTTATCATGCCAGATCAGTATACGCTTGTACACTTCTAAAATCAGCTAACTTACTTGGTTAGCTGACTAACTGGATATTGTCCGCACAACAATCACTTTTTAACTTTCTTATACCTTGTACGCTTCAAATACGCAGAGACTAAAAATATTTACGTGTAAACTCATAGAGCTATCGAACTCAACTAACGTCATGCATCGGCGGCCGAAGGTATCGGAGAGCAGCGTGTGGCAGCGCCAAACAATCACACACAAACACTCAACTCACACAGCACACATAGCACACAACGCACAACACGCAGGAAATAGTAGAAGTGGCACGAACAACGAACAACGAACATCGCAGCGCCAACGATAGCGAAGTCAGACAGCGCCAGTTCAGCCAGCTCAGCCACAAGTAAAGACAACGACGAAGGCGACGACAGTCAGCAAACCACCAGCGAGGCAAGTAGTGGCGGATGCTCCGTCTGCAAGCGTTCAATCGAACGAAGCGCATGGAACGTAATCAAAACGAATGAGTGAGTGGGCACACGAAGCCAAAGCAGAGAGGCACAACGTGACAGTAGTAGTGTTAGCAGAACTTATAATGCTGACGGTGGTGATGATGGCTACAGCAACAATATTCGTACTCATTGCGAATGTACTCTCATATGTTAAAATTTAAAGTGCGAGTAAGAGCACCATAAAATAGCCATAGGAAACAAAAGCAGAGGAAAGAGTAAAAATATACGCAGAGTAATTCTAAGGGCACTTGATGAACTGAACAATAAATATCAAGAAATGGTAGGCAGGCAACAGAAACCAAAGCGTTTTCCATGGTCGTCACTTACTTAGAGCGAGTGCAACAACCTGATATTACTTTTCTCAAACGACAAAGAGCGAGTGAAAAAAAGTATACCATATACTAATTTAACTACAAGAAGTATTGTTATTGGAAAGATATACACTAAACAAAAAACTCCTACTACTTCTCAGCCTTCTTTGCTTTTAGTGGCGGTAGGACGCTTGAGAGCATTCACCATTTCATGTCGAATAAAGAGAAACCGCACAACAGTCGCAAATATAATCGAGCAATGGAAGAAGAGTATTTAGGCTTCGCGTCCATTCACCATTTTCATCGCCTCGTTAGACTGCGATGGCAGACATTTGTGCGACAGCGCCAAACTAATAACAAATTCGCTTACGAGTTTTTGCTTGTTGAAATTCCAATGGAACGCCCACCAGAAACTACTGACAACGTTTCCAATTATCCAGTATGCTTTTCAGTGCCTTTTACATGTGAGTGAGAGCATATCATCGTTCCTCTTTTGACAGCTTTTTGTCGATGAGCCGGCTACCGGGATTTCACATAGATGTGTCGTTTGGTTACGCATTCACCCGCCAAAAGCAACTTCCATGTTGCTACTGTCACTACACTGCACAATTCCAGAAATTCCATCGCCGAAACCAAATGCAAACAACATTTCCGGCATGAAATAATTCGAGTACTTACATCCAGCTGGATGGTGTTGCAACAGTCAGTCCTTTTGTTCGCTCCGTACGCTCGGTCTCTGGCAGGTACGCATTGCCCTCAATTCAAACAGTCCTTCAGACGGCTGTAACGTGTTTTTGCGTCATACAACTTCATACGCCTATAAGCGGCACTATATATTAACAAGTGCAACAGTGCGGACTACAACAACCGCTACCTTGCATGCAAACGTTGTAAGAAAAAAAAAATTCAAGACGAAACAAATTTAGAGTGATTAAGAATCTGTTATTTGCCTAACACAAAATAAGTGGGTTGCTAGTTATTGCTGTCTCTTGAAAAGCCTAACTTTTGCTTTCACCTGGATTTTGCTTCCCTTATGTGTGTTCATGGCAAGTGACTTTCTGCGCGTCGGTGGTACATTTGCATTGATTGCGAAGGTATTATGCGTATACGCCCTTCTTTGCTCTTGGCTACAGCCGCGCTCATAAAACCTTATAGTGATGTTTCCCCCCCCAGTCGCGGCTGTCAGCTGATGAGTGGGTGGCTTTAAAATACGCTTCACTGACTTCAACCGCTTTTTGGCATACTGGGCGATACGTGTTACTGTTCTTTGGTGTATTGGTTACTAGGCTTTAGGAGTCGCGGACCTTATAACTGTAATTCTTATCACTATTGTTGCTGGTGGGGTAAGAAATTTCGCCTACAGCTGAGATGTCACTACCTACCAAGATTTTGCTCATTTTTGGATGCATGCTTTCGCGCGCAAATTAACATTGAAAGTTGCTGACAGCTCACTGAATTTCGGTTATTGTAATGATGCTAGTGGCAGGGTTGTCGGAGTCGGTGAAGTTTCGGGTAGTGTAAAATTGTTTATATGTAAAAATAAACATAGAAAACAAATACAAAATTATTATATCTAAAGTCTATTTACTTATTAATTTTGTACTTTAACCTGTGAAACAATATTTCTTATTGCCTACTTAGTACTTAGTTAAGATAAACTAAAATAGTTTATCAATCAAATTAAAATAATATAAAAAGCGATAAAATACTTTAAAAACCATGCTTCGGTAAATAGGGAAATTATATTAAATTCACGAATATACCTGTATAAGACAACATTGCACGCAAAATCTGGTTTTGAAATTTTCGGAAGAAAGAAGGAAAGGACTACGAAAACTACGCTATGGCTTAAAGGATATATTATATTTGCTAAACTATACGGACAACCTATGACTCCTTTGAATATAAAAATCAGCGATTATTTTTACGAAGATATGTATATGGCTATAGGCTTAGACGGGACTAAAAGCACAACTTATTTATATAGGTCCACGCACAAGAGCTTTCAAATTTCAAACATTTTGCCAATACTATAAGATTTATCACGATTTATTCATGTTTTTAGCTTCTTTCCTCGATGCAGATTCATTTCCAAACATGTTGGTTCTAATGGTGCATACGTGCATATATACAGTCGTTTCACTTGTCTCCAAAAGTGCGTCAGTTTTAAAACACTCCCACTGCCAGTAGCAACAGATTCAGTGGGCAGAAAAAGGTGCCAACCGTCTAAATTTGAATGCAAATTACAACCTAGGGAGGTACAAAGGCGCGCAAAAGGTGGTGAGTATACATAAATAAACTACCTGATAGTAGAATGTTAGATAAAGGTTGGGGACAGCTGTCCCGGCATGCATAGGTATGCTTATACTTACATACATCTGCACATATTTGTGTATGCATGCAATATGGTTACACTTTGTGGTTTTGCACCGGCATGCAGCATTTCAAATTCTATACCCATTTCGCATAACTACCGTTTTTGGTTTTAAAAGTTTTAATCAGCAAGTGATAGATTATGTTTATAGATCCATGAAATAAGATTTGTGGACCATATATGGAAAAAGCTACAAATCATAGTCAAAAGTATTTTATATTGAAACTTCCCATACAGATTATAGATTTCGTTAAAACGATTCAATAAACAAAGAAAATTTTTTATATAAATTGAGAAACTGTAGCGTTAAAGAGTAAATATTCAAAAAACTTACTTTAGAAAAAAGTTTATTACTCATTCTCAAGCCGCTTAACTACTATTTAACTGTCTACATAATATTCAAGTTAGTGGCAAAACCGTCTGTGAAGTACTTTGAAAACGGCTATTTTTGTTCAAAAGGCTGGAAAGGCTGATTTTATTTTAACTTATTCTTGAATGAAGTTAAAGGGACATATATTTTCTAAGACTCAAGAAATACTTAATTTAATTAACGACTTGCAGCAAAACTATATATCCATTCGAATAGTCCCGCAAGACATATTAATAGTACCTTCGAATCAGCCAGCGTTGACAGCAATAAAGCACTGCTCTAACGGTATTTCTATTTGCACACTTTACCCAGCGGCATTCGTTTAAAAAATACACAATATCATTTGTATTGATTGCAGCACGTTTGTCTTCATTTTACTGATTATTTTCAGTTGATCCCAAGAATTTTTATACACTAATTTTTAAACAGTATTTGATGTTTTGTTTAATACTATTCACTTTGGTCGCTTTTGGTTGTTTACAGTTTGGCTCGTAAAAAGCAAATAACGCCAAAGAGAATATAATTGAAAGTAACAGAGTATTTGCGCACCTTATTGGGTGAAAAATTTTATAAAAAATAAATACATACAGTGGTCACACAATTTATTCGTACACTCACAGTTAATAAACAGATACACCTGATACTTAGCACGATTTATACAAAAGAACAAAATTTTGATATATTCGTAAAAAATAACATTTTTACTCAATATTTAAAGAACAAAAATTTCCAAATTCATTTCTGGAATTAGAGAACTTAAGGTACTAACAAAATAAGACACAATTTTATGCAAAAATATTATTCGTACATAGCTATATAAGGAACAGTTTGTTAAAAATAATAATAATAGAAAAAACGAGTATTCAGGACTTTTCTGGACCGCCTTTAGCTTTAATATCTGCTTCCAAACGTCGTTGCATACTTTTTACCAATACCTGGGTTTCATTAGCTGCCATTTTCTCCCACTCAACACTTAAAGCTGTCCTTCATGACGCCTTTGATGTTGTTTTGTACTTTCTGATTCTTCTCTCTAAGAGGTCTCAGACAGATTCGGTGACTGAGGTGGAGTTTTAAGCTGCTTACAATGGTAAATAAGCCATTCGTGCACGTGATTAGATGAGTGTTTCGGGTCATTCTCTTCTTGAAACAAGAACCCTTTAGCATCCAGTTCAAGTTTAACGGCACTATCATGCAAATTATTTTTCAAAATGTTTAAATACAGATGTTTGTCTATTTTATCATCTATAAAACCCATTTTTCCTACTCCAGATGCAGCTATGCCATCTATGCTTAACGGTAGGAATTCGATTTTTTTCATTCTGTTCTGTATTTTCGTTTCGCCAAACTTTTGGAGGCCCATCTGATCTGGAAACATTAAATTTCGACACATCACTGAATATGACGTTTTCCCAAAAATAATCTGGCTCATTTATATAGCGTTTGGAGAAATTCAATCCAATCCTGTTAATATCTGGAAAGTAGTGCTTGCGGCGTGCCACTCTACTATAATAACCAGCGTTATAGAGACAATTGCCGACTGTTTTTGGGCTTACTTTTTTATGCAAGGCCTTTTGAATATTTCAGCATAGTATCGTGGAGGTTATTTTTCGATTTTGTGTGGAATCAATATGTTTCGCCTTCCGGCTTGGTGGTGATTAGTTTCCAATTTTCCAGTATTAACGTAATTAATTAGGAATAACATTTTGCACCGTAGAGTGTGATTTTCCAATTGATTTGCCGATTTCACGCAGATACTTGTTTTTCAAGTACAATTGAATAACAATTTTATGTATTTTTAATGGTAAATCCGCACTTCGACCCATTTTATCACTTTCAATAAAAACTAAGAAAAACCAATCTTATATCGTTTTCGGCAATATTAGTGAAAACGCAAACGATTTCTACTGTTACTTTTGCAGCCACAATATCATGAGCTGAAATTGTACGAATAAATGTTTTGCAGTATTTTGATACGTCAGCCTGTTTCCCTTGGAATTCCTCAGTGTGAGTTGATATAACGCGAGTTTTGTTTGCGGCAATTCATCAGGAATGTAACATTCTTACGTGACCCAAAATAAATATATTGTCACAGCAAATATTTGGCTTTGCGCGAAAGCTTTTTAGGGACTACGCAAGATGTACGAATAAATTGTGCGACCACTGTATGTAAAAATAATTTAAATATGTTGGCCGCAGGAAAGGAGCTCAAAGGTACTTAAGGTAAAGGTAAAGCAGCTATTATTTGGCACTCTTATGATCTATACCATGTCTATAGTGATACTCATTCAACGGCTATTGTTTCTTTGCACTATAAAGCATATGTGCTTGGCGGCCGCTTTAGCAGAATAATTTGGGCGTGACTAGCATTCGGTAGTGCACAGTTATGAAGCCGCTTGACGCGAAAAACCAAAATGATAGGAAAGATTTTTTCGAATATCGGTGGATGATAAAAAAATCATTCCAACAATATTTCTGTATTTTTTCTTATCATTTTGATCATCATCACCATGATCAAGATATTTATACAATAAAAGTATATAATTCATGTTATAAAACGCACCAACCTATTCGGATACGACAGCCGCCGGAGTGCGCTAACGATAATCAAATTTTGTATGCATGTTTAGTTTAACCTACTTAAGAAAAAATCTGAAAATTATGAAATCGATCACTCCCTCGGGGTACCTCACTTAGACTAGACACTATGGTAAACATTTCTAAACACACATTTTCATTAAACCTGAAAACAAAGATGTCGTAATTTACTCTTACGTACCGTCAGAATAAAAAATTTGGCAAAATCAGGTAACAGCCACGCCCACTTCCATAATTAGAGAAAAGAAATAGCCCAAATTACATATTCATTTGGTCTGTGTCGCAGTTTTTAAAAAGGATCTTACGCGTCAGTGGTGTATGGTTTCATAAGTATCGGAGGTTCGAATGCAAAGCCAATTTAAGGTAGTAAATACCTAAATATTACAAATATGACTGAAATCTCTCAGACCCTATAAGTGCCTAAGTTATGGATTTTATTTAGTCAATCATTTCTCTTTAAAACGGCAATATTAGAATTTTGAAATTCTATGGTCCAAAAACTATTTTTTTGGTTGTGCGTGACTACAATTCGGTTGGTCTCGTGTTCAAAATCAACTCAAACGTCATAGAAAAAGCATTTCTTAACACCAGATGCCTCTCGACAGGCAACGAAAAACCTCCAAGTGTGTATCTGCCGTGCCAAAAGCTTCTTATAAGAATCATCTCCCGCTTGGAGGCGGCTTAAACTGAAACCCCGTTTGGAATAGCATCACAATTTGAAGAAGCAAATCCCTCAAACAATTAACTAGAGTACTTTCCAAAAATCCCTCATAAAAACTGAGTATAAAGGAAAATTTTCTAGATCCGGTATTTTAAAAACTTACGTAACTTTTTTCACATTACAATTGCCCTAAACATCCGGGCCCGCTCAAAGAACTTATAAGAATATGCACTTCTATTATCCATATCTTTTAAGAAAATAGATAAGGGACTGCTCATATACACATTAAAATGAATTTAAATGGACTTTACGGCATTTATTAGTTTGGGGAAAAAGAAATCCATTTTCTCGGTAGATGGTTCAAGTGATCGATGTGTCGTAAAGTATCGATCAAACAATTTAAAGTTTATGCTTACCGTCAATGTCGATAACATCGATAATATCACAGAAATAATCGAAGTTGACTGGCATGTTAGCAATCGTAGCATCGCCCAGGAGCTAAATATCGGCCATAAAATAGTTTTACCCAAAAATAATGGATTTGCTTAACCCCAAACTAATAACTAAGCTAGGGCATACATCCTTCAACCCAGTTTTATGGCGCCAGAAGTTGTATAGCACCTTCTTTCATGGCAGAAGTACATTTGAAGACTTGCCGAATGTCGGCCGCTGTTACAGAGAATACTTTGATATGCGATGTTTCCAGTGTGGATCGAACCAAAAACTCAACAGCAGCATAATTTTAAGATTAAAATAGATTCGTTGCGATGGACTGGGGTCATTAAATGTACCTACGTAGCATACCAAGCACAATTCGCTCCATTTCTTCAATACAAAAGGTATCAAAATTGTATGTTACAACAACAAAACTTTTCTTTACCTCAGACGTCCTCATATCATCGAAGGCGAAAAAAAGGAACTCATTCAGTTTTAATTATTGTGGATAAGCCCACTCATTTCTGTTGTTGGGTGGTGTGTGATATGATGTCCATCATCATAGAAGAAAACACAAAATGGAGGTCGCAGCAAATTATGTAGATTCATTTTTTTATAGCTTATAATTCCCCTAAAATTATTCAAAGTCATTGGCACGCTTCCAAACACTATGCAAACAAACAAGTATTTAATGCCTTTAATTATTGCGCAAATTGAACAAAAAATCATCTCACTATCTGCAAGGCATTGATATATTATTATTATTCAAATAGGTGTAAATGTATCAAACCACATTTAAATAATTTTGTAGCATATTAATTTTTTTCAGACTATGCCCGCCAACCAAAGGACCTCAGCCAAAACGGGCGCTAAACGCATCTAAATTTGGCAGCTTGGCACTCGGTAAGAGGTTTTACAAAGAATTATTTATTCAAAGGTTTGTTTTTGGCGTCATGAGTGTGTATATGCTTAATATGTTAATTTACAGTACGACGGACAGAAATCCTGTTTTCATTGCCACTACTGCTGGTATGTGATTTTATGCTAAATGCGCACGCGTCGCACTCTAAAAAATATGATAATAACGCAAATAAACGAACATGAAAGCGCACAAAAGCAGATATATACATACATAAGGAGAGGACTTGTTGCATAATTATGCGCGCCACTTCAAATGTAGCGAAACGCTGCGGCTACTAAAAAATTTATGAATGAAAAACTCAGAGAAGATCGCAGTATATTGACGCTGCACTCCTGCCCCTTTGGTGCAATCGCATAGTCTGCGGTTAGTAGTGTTGTGGCTATAGCAGCAGTATTAGTAGTAGTGGCGGCGATGATGAGATGCTGATATGTTGATGGCGATGATAATGAGCCAGATTAGGATTTCGCAACTTCATTGTGAACCGCATTAACCGCACCAATGTGAGCAGGGACACCATCACACCGGCTCTCACCGTAATTATTAGCATGGCTTTTTTACTGCGGCTATATATTTTGCGTACGAGTATTTTCTTTGCCATAGGTGTGGCGTGGTCGCACAGAAATTGAGCATATCGCTGAAGAGAGTCCACCACATCGTCGGTTGACTACACTTGACATCTGTGACTTGGATGTAGTGCAGCCTCTTCATAAATTTCTTCTTGCATTTTTATTATTTTGTACATGTTTGTATTTATAAGCATTTAATACAATTTAAATGAAGTATATTTATGCAAATTATTTTTGCTTACAGTTTGCATTTTTGTGTTTATTGGTTGACCACTTGTTGAGCGCAAAATAACTGTTGTTTGTTAGTTTATTGTTGCTGCATATCCATCCAGATTATTTGCGTTTGGTACGACATTGGCAGAGTTTTTGTTCTACGTTTTATTTGTGTGAGACTGTTTGTTCAAAGGGCTTTGTGTTCTTAGTGCGAATACTATTGATGGGAAATTTTCCACATTTAGACCAATAGAGGTCCATTGTGCAACTGCAATGAAGTTTAGTTTAGCACCTCTTTTTGAACTATCCTGCAGGTATTTGGAAGCCTGATTTAGTTCATTCAAAATTGTACTCCAATTATCGATTCTATAGTTACTCAGTGCTGGACATTTACACAGAAACTGAGAAATTTAAGATACGCCTAGGCTGTCTGCATGGCTTGACTAAATTAAACTAAATAAAACGATAGTTTTTTCGAGCGAAACAAAATGCACTCATTACAAATCCGCGTTTGTAAGAAATTAAGTTCATGCTCAAAAACTCTTTTGTACACGCTTCGAGGTTATTAAAGAGTATCCAACTTAAATATAAGAATTCGTAATTTTATTGGCAAAACATAGAGTAGAAAATAACAGGCAGTTTGTGGATAATAGAAAGCTTGGAAAGATCGAAGTGTAGTTCCGAATAAGCGAAACACTGGTTATTTTCTACTATGAAATTGTCTCACAATAAATGAAATACTTATGTAGGTACATATGTATATTGCCTAATTTCATTAGAGCATATTTGAATAGCCATCATGCGTCATTCATGTACATAACACATGGGCCGAAAAGTCCGGGCCTAGCACTTAGATGGCACTAGTTTCATTGCATTCACCTCTTTTTCAGTTAGTACCAACCTTAAAAAAACAGCTGTTAAAATTTCAACCGAAGCAATGGCTTGAAAAGTATTATAGGGTCTCCCCTGCATCAGAAACAACAATAAAACGATGGTTTGCTGACTTCAAACGTGGTAGTTGATACACCGATGATGCACAACGCAATAGACGTCCAAAACTGTTTTGAATGATCGAAGAGTGAAGTTGCGTGGGTTATGTTAGCTAACATCGTAAAGATGTTGATGAAAATTTGTCTAAGAGAAAGATCTGTTCAAAGAGGTTGCTCACCGTTGACCAAAAACAAGACAGAGGTACGGTGTCACAAGTCAATCAAAACAATGGCAAAACTACATGAATTGTACTTCCAATTGCTCCCCACCCACTGAATTCACCAGATTTGGCTCCCAATGACTACTGGCTGTACGCAGACCTAAAACTGGTAAGAAAAGCCGCTCGAATGAAGGGTTATCGCTGAAGCTGAGGCCTACTTTGAGGCAGAAGATAAATCGGTCTACAGAACTGTTATTGAAATGTTAGAATGGCGCTGAAATGATTGCGTTGTTCTTCATGGAAATTACGTTGATGAATAAAGCTAATTTTGAATTTTTGTTGGACCCGGGACTTTTGAGCCCATGTGCTACATTGCGATCTCCTATTATTATAATAAATATAAAGCAATTTTATTGAAATAATTTCAGGTACATAAAAATAATTATTTCCCTTCATAACAAAAGTACAATATACATATACTTGGAGAAAATAAAGAAATCAGAGAGCAAAACAAACACAAAATAATTCAAATTCTTTTATAGCTATGTACGTGACCAACTTGTTCTAATTGCGTCGCATTTTTTCATAAAATTTCAATAATACAATCAATGAACAGCTAATATGCTAATAAGCGACTTTATACAAAAGTAACAGAGATCTGAACCTGTTTGACAACAACAAAAGGGATATAGTAAGCTACATAGAAAAATACCCGTAGAAGTCGCTTCTACATTTCCATGGTAAAAAAACACCAAGACCAAACGGGCCATACAAATGCCCCTCAATTGCTCTGGGTGTCCTTATCTCCTTCTGCAGTTTTGAACTTGCCGGTTGTGTCGAAAATAAATGGATAATGATTTGCGTAAAACACTGAAATAAAGCGAAAACGCAAACAATTGCGCGCCAAAAAAT
This sequence comes from Anastrepha fraterculus, assembly GCA_037575425.1. Classification (NCBI taxonomy): domain Eukaryota; kingdom Metazoa; phylum Arthropoda; class Insecta; order Diptera; family Tephritidae; genus Anastrepha; species Anastrepha fraterculus. The sequence goes on along the minus strand of JAYXIM010045104.1, from coordinate 89,142 downwards.
GTAGGTATTCATTTAAGCACAAAAGATAACTCTATAGTAACATATGCCCTGCACCATTTGTCGCTCCACCCCTCTTTCTTGAAGACGTTAAAGCCATACTCACCAGCAGATATTTCTACATTCACTTGAACCGCCCAACGTTACGTTCGCTGTGACAGTACCTAAAAGCAACTTAGGCGATAAAGAAGAGCGAAACACCCTTAAAGTGAGGAGATCAGCGCCAAGAAGCCGAAGACGCACGCTCTATGTGATTTTGCATTTTTACAAAATTTAAATTTGCACAAACGTTTTTTACCTTTACTTTCACCCAACGTTTGGCAGAAATAACACCTCTGTATGTATAATCCTTTCACTTTTCAATTGCCTGCCTGCTCTTGTCCTCGAACTCAACGCAGGGCACAGCAGCTCATACAACAACTGCAATATGCAAATCAGCTACGCCTTTTCGCAATATTTCTTTATAGTTGTTGTTTTGAGAAATGTCACGCCAAAAAAATGAAATAAATAAAAAATGACTTGGCATTTCTATGCGGCAGAACTTGGTCACCATGCAGGGATGTGAAATTTGGCAACTTTGCACAGTATTAGCAGATAATAACCACGTGTATATATGTAGTATGCCAACATTGTGTGTGTGCATCAGGCATGTATGCATTTTAATTTTTTATATTAAATCAATATGATGGGTTAAAAGCGATTGCGCTCCTCAATGCCTGTGTTGCTGGCGAAGGGTTCCTCAATTGGTTGTCGATGGCATCACAAAATATGCAAATTAGATTGTTTTTGCGACAATTTATCTCTTTGGGTTGCATTTCCCGCATAGATGCGCTTGCGCAGTTGCCATGAAAGCGGTTCTGTCTGCATTTGTCGCACGCGCAGGAATCGTTAATCAATAATCACTTACGCGTAGCAAAATGAAAGCAGGAAAGTTTCCAGGTGTTCAACAGAACAGTTATGCTCAGAAATTTTTATGATTTGAAAAAGTGTTTGAAGTTTTCAAATAAAAACGGGACCGATTTTTTAAAAATCAAAACTAGTACTCTTACTCAGTACATGACTAACATATTGTATTCTTTTTGTGCCCGCGCGCTTTTGCTTACAAAGGTATGACAATTTTGTTTCGTAACGGAGTGTATAACAGCATAAACAAATCTAGATTCTAGATATGCATATATAATATCAAGGAAGATAGATTACCAGGTTTTACCATCCGAAGCAAAATAGTGAGAATATCCCGGCTGCCTCGTCATCGGTCAACGAAAACGACGTCATATGAGTGAAAGATGCGTCGGTTTGTTCGTATATCACTGTATACCGCTGTCATAAAACCGACTACGTTAGCAAATCAGCTGATTCCTTCAAAATCGCTGTAGCCTGAATTCTGTGCATCGTGTAACATATCTGTGCATATGTACACAAAAAGCTCGGAATTATTTGAGAAGTCGATTTAACCCTGTCTGTCTATCTCTTCGTGCACTCTATAACTCGACTAAAAATTAATAGATTACAATGAAACTTGTTACACATATTACTCTTTGTCCAGTTAAGTACTGAAAACTGTCATATAACGGTAATTTTCAAAAGATAAAAACGTCAAATCTGTGTTCTAAATGAAAAAAATTACTCAATTACTTGGTAGACGCGATAAACCTACAAAAATAAATGCATTGACAACAAAAAACATTTAGAGATTTGTGCATCTCAATAATATAATACTATAAAACTCATTCAATTTTCTCACCTTAGATAAATCCGATTGGATTAAAAGCCACGTCCGCTCTTTATTTTTTAAGGTTATTTAACTCGATTAATATTTATACAACTAAAGTTTCTATTGAAAATGAACGAAATCAGTCAAAACCACGCCCTTAACAAAAATGCTTTAATTTGTCGTTGCTTGAGAGTTTATTTGATTCCAAAAATTAAGTTTTACTATAATGTTCGCGGTACGGCCCAAACTTAGAACTTACTCATTCATAAATAATAAAATTTACTAACAACTTTAAGAGTGTAAACATTATGAGCAATAGACAAAGTAACATAAAAAATCGAAAATTCTCGTTCTTAATTAATTACTTCGTTAGGTTACAGAGGCAAGTTGTCGAGAAAATCAAAGATTTATGTTAGAAGTAAATTTGAGTATTGACGGTGAAAATGGGGTCAGCTGAGTGAGCGTACAACACTTCCGCTTCCTGAATCGCAATGCACAAACCCATAAACTTTACTTCTCACTAATGTCCAACAACTAAAAACTATTTACCCTTTTGACACACACAATGCGGTAGTTCCAGCCTGCTTCAATCAATTCCATTCGGTGCGTGAACTTGGTAACCTAAGCAATATAAAAGTCGACATAAATAGGTATATGTTTTAGCCTCTATCCAAATTTATAGAAAAACAAAACAAATAATAAGAAATGAATGCACAGGATAAAAAAGAAATACGCGGCAAAGTTAATTAAAACGCAAACTATAAATAATTGATGAATGAAAACATGAAGCTAGTGCCTTTCTAGCCCATCGTTCTAGCGCATACAATTGCTAACATTTTAAATAGTATTAAAATGACTATAACAGTGTCTCTCAAACTTTCCATTCTTATGTTAACTCTTATCATGGAATTGCTGCTTTGTTTTGTGTTTTGAATGCATTATAACATAAAGTTTTTGAAACTGAATTACTGGTATTTAAAAATTAACTCCATGGAATCTGGCCCAAATCAGATTCGTTTTAATTCCACGTGAGACACTTACGATTGAAAATTTGAACACTTTTCTTCTTCCCAATGAACACTCAATATGCATGCAACTTAAGCATTATGAAACTCTTTGGACGAACATTGATACATACATATAACACAATGAAGGCAACTAGTATTGCTTATCGTAAAGATAAACAATTTGCCGCTGTAGTCGAATGCATTGATGCGTGACTACCATTCGGAAATGCGCAGGTTCGCATCTCCGCGCATGAAACACCAAATGATAGAAACAGTTTTTTCTAATACGGACGCCCCGAGGCAGGAAATGGCAAACCTGTGAGTGTACCATGAAAATGCTCCTCATAAAAAACCATCTGTCAATCGGAGTCCACTTAAAATTATAGGTTCCTCCATTTGTGGAACAACATTAAGGCGAACATCACAAATAGAAAGAGGAGTTCGGGCAAACACCCAAAAGAAGGGTGTAAGCGCCTTATATATATCATATGTCATATATAAAAAACTAAAGATGCACATTTTTTATCTATTCATCACTTTATCACTTTCTATCACACAAATTATTTAGTATACATTACATTTTTAGCTAATTCTTGGTGAAAGGATTAACTAGGATAATTTCTTCGACAACATTCTGAAAGGGAAAAAATAGGTTAACTCAGCTTAAGAAACGCTGGTCTATAACATTAACAATAAAGTTCATGTTTTATTTTTAAGCGAAAGTGCAATTGTTGTCTGCTGTAAAGTTATCACCACCGTCGCGTTCACAGCGTTTAAAGGCTTATAAATGCGAAAAGCACCAAAATATGCAGACAAAAAAGCATGTGAAAAAACAGTCAGCTAGCTCGAACTTGAAAGGGGTGCATATCATTAGCGCGTAACATTGTGACATGCAACTCGAAGCTGCTCATTTTGTTACATACTAATCTATGGATATACATATGTATATATGGCGTCATGAACGTATATATGTATGTATGTATATATGACGAATAAGTATGAAACGCAAAAGGAACGCAGACTTCGATGTAGGCCCATTTCGCAGCTATGTTTTTCTTTTTCAGTTGTTTTTCCTTTACTTTATTATTTCTTTCACTTTTTTAACCTATTTTCCCATTCTCCAAAGGCCCTTAGGTCTATAAGGTCGCAATGTCACAGTGGCATGGAAGACCATTTAACCCATTCGATAGGGTTTTATTCCTTCTCGTACTCAATTCATTTTCATTTTTATATGTTTTCGAATTTATTTACATGGTTGTTGGTAGTAAATACATTAACAAACAATAACAACACATAAGTCACGCACAAATCCGAGCCAATATCAACAGCGGAAGTCTCATAGCCAAGCGGATGTAGGAAGGGATCCAACTTCTTGCCGCCGCTAAAGTCAAAGAAGAATCTACCGCACCTACAACAGGCATACTGCATATACTTGTACACAGCTGCAGAACAGGAAACACTCAAATGTGTGTTAATGAAAATTCGGTTCCAAGGCACTTTCCGGAATATAATTTCTGGAAAACACAACAGTATTTTTTATTAACTGTACAAAGGATATCAAGCCTAACGTGGGCATACATGTCTATTACAAGTAATTAAAACAAAATCGCCTCAATTACCCTTCTACAGATATAAAGTAGTTGCATAAATTATTGTACTTATTCTTCAGTTTCCGAGTGTTATTGCCTGAGCCACATTTGTTTTTAGTTTGGACGCAAACCAATATAGAATGGATAGTGTGGTGAGTAACACACTGCTTAAAGAGAGTGCAAGAGAGGAAGAGCGAATATGCTATTGCGCAAGGATAAAATTAAATACAGTAGGTTCTGTTTTTATGCGGTTTTGAAATAGTGCGGTTTTTTTTTAATTAAAAAATGCATGTCGACCTATCGGGAATTGTACATATAAACAAGATTCTAAACCAGCTAAGCAAAAACTCATCACAGATTACATCAGAAATGCTAACCCTACAAGTATGGAACCGTCTGCATAACCATCTAGATCAGACGTGTACATTTCCTCAAGTGCCGAAAGTGGTTTTATGCCAAATCCTAAACGAATGCGCAACATGTAGGTATTGTCTGATTCTATTTCTGACGTAAATTTATTTTTCGATTCTGACGTTTCTTAAATAAAGATATAATTTTCAAAAATACAATATTTTGTTTAGCGATTTTATTTAATTATTTCAGATTCATGCGGTCTATGGAACGTATCTATAGTTATAATATGGGACTAGTGCCCTTTTTTTATGCGATTTTATTACATTATTTCGGATTTATGCGGTTCTTAGCACTTTTGAAACGTATCTATAGTTTTGCTATAGAACTAGTAGCTTTTTTTATGCTGTTTTTTTTTATGCTGCTTCTTGCGGAACGTATCTAACACATAAAAACAGAATCGCTAACCGACTCTCAGCGATATTGAAGGACGAATTTTTTGACATAACAGAAAATGGGACCAGTGGTTTCCTTGTAATAGAGTTCGGTAGAAAGTGAGATTGTGTTTGTGATATAAGAAATCAAGGTAGCCACTGTCTCATGTGTGTGTGTTTAATTGTTGAGTGATATCAGACAGGTGAAGAAATGTGAAAACGCTAGCAAGAATGCAAGGAGAAGAAGAAATCACGCAAGCAACACTCGATTAAATTGCACAAGTGTGACGTTACACACAAAACGATTCTGTAAAATTCACTGAGAGCGGAATACCTGCACGAGACGGGCTCCACCTTTGTACTCTGTACTTCATGAGTAAAAAGTAACCATTTATCTTTGCGGTGAATAAAATAATGTGATTATTTACAAAGTGAATAAGATAAATTAAGCACAACCGATTATTTCCTTACGGAAGATGTATTCTTGCTATCACTTTAAATATTTAATTCTTACCAGTAACTTGGAAGGGTAATTCAGTTTTTGTGGCGTTTGCCATGCAATACATTCCAGGACAAGTACGCATAAAGTTTCTAAGAGAACTCTTTTTAATTGATATGCATACGTTCTGTTTAGTAAGTAAGAATTTTTCCCATAAAAACAATATTTTATTTCTATTTTTGCTTCAAACTAATTTTACCAGCTACGACTTAAGTTACTTCAGAGCACACATGCGTGTTAGCACTTAATCAGATTTTTGGTTGAACTCAATCTTGCAAAAAGTTAGACGATACTCCTTTAGTAAAAAAATTTTGCATAGATTCTGGCGCGGAAAGTCTTTGAATTCCGAAAAATGATTTTGATGCCCAAAAAAACCAAGACAAATTTTTCGAAAGCTGCTGTCTAGTTTCCTAATACAGTAGGGTCGATGTTAACAGGCAATGATGCTGACGTTTATCAAATCTGGTGTGAATTATACAATCCCTGATACCAAATCGCCACTGCAAGTTTCTCAATTGAGAAGCACGGCTAAATGGTAAAATTTTATTATGAACGATATGAGCGCATGATTTGCTTCCGCGAGAGGATGTAATTTTTTCCAAGATCGTGGCCAAACATTAATCAAAGTAAAACAGATTTGTAACAGATTCAAAAAGCGTTTCGATTTTCTTTTTCAAACTTCGTACAAACAAGTTTTTTAATATATCTCAAGTTCTAATTATTCAATTTGGCCTATATAAGTAGATCTATTGTAGATGTGCTTTTATTCAGTTGAAAAAGTGGATCTCACCGAACGGACTTTTACGCATCTTTCAGCTCAAAGAATTTTAATTTAGTAATGATATAAATTTAATACGTTTTCATTTAGCATTTTTAAGTTTCATTTTCTTGAGTCAAAAAAAATATATAGTATGAGAAAGTCAAAGAGAGATACGCAAAGCAAAAGGAGTTTTTATAAATTTATAAATAGGTTTGTAATTAATAGAATTAAGCTGGCTCTAATTCACAAGCCTATGAAAGTACTTGCTGTGCATAAATATTTCATTTCATTTAATAATTGATAAGTAAGAAATTCTTTGACTTTGTTTTTATGAAAAAGCTGGGAAATCTAGCATAATTGCGACCATTTTTTTCAGTATTTTTTTCCAAATATGTAACGGATGCAAATTTTAAAAGGTTTTAACACGAGAAGTTTCATCTTTTGTAAAAAGTAAAGTCTACCACTGGTGAGACTGCAGTATAAATACAACTGTTTATTAATAATGCTGGTGGTATGATTATAGTAAATTATAATAACAATTATAATAAATATTAATTTGCATATCTAAGTAAGAGATGTACTCGTCTATCATCAGCTATAATGGCACATAATATTATTTTAGTGCGTACGACACCACCAGATATCAGAATAGCTTATTTTCCTTTCTACGTAAGTATGTTGATTTAGGGCTAAAAGAACTACAAGTAAACTGGAAGAGGCAACTATTATTAAAAAGCCACTAACGCATTCAAAAGTCGATTTGCTCGATTGCTGTTGACAATACCATTTTAATAAATTATTCTTCTCTTCGATGGGATGTGTGGTATATACGAGGTGTGTTCAAAAAGTATCGCGAATTTTGAATTTTCGCAGGTTACGTATATTCGAATTTCGATTTTTTGGTGACGATATGTTGGTACTCATGTATCTCACTCATGCCAACGAGTTCGGCCATTTTGAATGTTCAGTTAATTGTTGATTGCTCGTGATCAAAGAACCTGTATCAAATTTGATGTGAAAAACGAAGTTAGGTGCACGGATACATTCCGAATGTTGACTGTGGATACAACGTTTATCGGTGGTACAAAATGTTCTCAGAAGGCCGAGAAGATGTGAACGACGAAACGCTGCCGGACGCCCGAGCACTTCAACAACAGACGAAAAAATTTATGAAGTGAAGAAAATGGTATTGGCCAATCGTCGAATCACCGTTAGATTAGTTGCTGAGGACCTAAACATATCGATTCGCTCGTGTCATTCGATTTTTTTCAATGATTTGGGCATGAGACGGGTCGCCGCGAAATTCGTACCAAAACTGCTCAATTTCGACCAAAAGCAGCATCGCATGAACATTGCTAATGAGGTGGAGACCAAAGCTCAAAAATCTCAATGGAAGCTGCCGCACGAACCAAGACCGAAAAAAGCGCGCCACTTTCGGTCGAATGTAAAAGTTTTGCTTACCGTTTTCTTCGATTGCTGTGGCGTTGTGCATCATGAGTTCTTGGCAGCGGGTAAATAGGGAATATTACCTGCACGTTATACGCACTTTGCGTGAAGCAATCCGCCAGAAGCGCCCGGATTTGGGGAAGAACAAAAATTGGCTCTTGCATCACAATAACGCCCCGGCTCACACATCGTTGCTTGTGCGCGACTTTTTGGCCAAAAACAACACACTAATGATGCCACGGCCACCGTATTCCCCAGATCTGGCCCCCTGGGACTGAAGAGGCCCATGAAAGGACAACACTACGCTTGACGAGATAAAGACGGCATCGAAGGAGAAGCTGAACAAGATAAAAAAGATTGAAGATTGGAAAAAACGTTGGCACAAGTGCATAATATCTCATGGGCATTACTTTTAAGGGGACTAAATAGATATTAATGAATAAATAAAAAATGTTTGAAAAAACACAAAATTCGCCATACTTTTCGAACACACCTGTTATTTAAGACACTTTATAATTTCAATCGCCTTATTTCGACGTCAACTTTGTTTAGTGAACTTAAATTTTTTGAAAAACGAAAAGTAGGAGATAACTGCCGTAATAAATTACTGCCAAGTTCTTCAAAGTTCATGGGAAAAAGGCTAGCTAATGAAGTACTTAAAAAAAGTTAACGAAAACCAAAGCAAACCGGGCCCGCACTGTGTTGGGATTGGCGTTAACGAGCGAAAGTTTCAGTTAACCAACTGTACCGACGCGACAGGTCGATTGGAGCACACACAAATGAGACAAACTCGTAGTTTATTATAAATTATAAACTACAGTTTAAAGTCATCGAGTTTTGAATCTTAAATAGCCCCCTTAAATGAGTGCTTTTCAATTTGCTGTGAGACTAAACGAGTAAGCCCTCTATGCGCTCAACTCAGTTGTTGCAAATCAATAAAATTGTTAGCATCAACTAATAAATGGCGGCAAATTAACAAACTTGATTAAAACCCTTTTCCTTTACCCTTCTTCCGTTATGTTATATCCAGATATTTGTCCCCTGCTGTTGTCGCCAGAGTTTCTAATTTAACAAGTGAAATTTTTTTCTAGCTACGCTGAGCTTAGAGTAGCGCTGTTTTGGTTTCTTAAAGGCAGGCAAGCAGGCTCGTTCGATCGCCGCTCTGCCTTCACCAAAAACACCAAACAGTCACACACAACGCAACATTTTATTTTATTTCCCATTTAATGGCACGAACTATTTAAAAAAAAATCCAAATTATAATTAAACAGGCTCCAAATCAGAGACATTTTTTATTAACTAGCTGCCGTTTTTTGTTTTCTATTTTACGATTTGTCTATTTCATTACTTTGTGATCTTCCTTACGTCTTTTCGTTTGTGCGTTTCTTATACTGCATCTGCCTGCGGCATTCACTTTTGTGAATGCTTGCTGCTCTAACTCGCCGTTGCGGTAATAATGACAGCTGCCCGCTGTGGTCGCGGTCAGACCCAGCTCTAAGTTGATGCTATTAGTAGTACTGGCACCAAGAGGTTTCGGAGTTGACAGAGCTTTAAATGACTTTAACTAATTTTCCATGTTCGAATTATCGTACTTGAATTTTTGTTACTTTTTATGCATTGGTGATTTCACTCCACTTGATTTGAGCCATAAAATAAAATAATGGTTGACAACCATAGTGAAATTGAACAGTAGAATTAAAGAGATTCAACCGTCGCTGCCGAGTACGTTTATATGTGTCCAAGTTTTAGTGCGTCAAAAGTTCGATGTTTACTCCAGAGATGATAGGATAAATGGTAGATATGATTATTTATAGTAGCGGTTGCTCCTCGGCATGTAGTGCCAAAACCCTGACTGCATTTTTTCTATAAAATCGTCTGCTATCAGAACTACTTCTTCTTTGATGGCGCAGTAATGGCAAACGCGATTTTGGTCGAGTTTAACAAAGCGTATCAGTCATTTCTCTCATGTGCTAACCGCCAAATAGAAATGCCAAATGAAGGCAACTACTTCTCCACTTAGTCTTTCCAACGATGAGCAGGCCCTGGACTTTCTTCCACTCTTTCCCAACCGGAGCGTTTGAGTTCATTCGTACGACCTGACCTAACCAGAGGAGCTGCTGAAACTTAATTCGCTGCACTATGCCCATATTTGTTTCATTGCCTTCGATATTCACCTTCGCCGACGCACCAAGGTCCATTAATCCTCAACAGAATCTTTCTCTAGAACACTCCGTTAATAATATAAGATGTGCGATTGCTCGCAGATATTGTTTCGTTGAACACTGCTCTCATATAGTAGAAGTGTAAGCCGAGCTAGGAAATCGTCGAATGTATTTTGCGACTGCAGCATTTCGACGTCAAGTCTTTTTAGTATCTGTGGGCCAGCGCCTTTTGCTGCTCAGAGGCGTCAGCAGAATTTGGCTACGACAAGACGGTCATCTGAGTCGATGCTAGTTCCTCTGATAGTGTCCATATTCAAGCCACTAGAAGCATGCCTTCCCAATATTACCACTTCATCGATTTCATTTCGAACGAACTAGAACCTGGTCCTACATGCTGCCATACTTCGGGCCCCAGCTAAGTCGGTTAGCCTCAGTCCATTCGCGGATCGTCAAGGAGGCTGAATTTTTAGACAGTGCGACCAAAGGAATCCTCTGTGCCCATAATGGAATTGAAATCGCCAAGCGCGGTTTGTACATCGTGGCAGTGGTCTTATGTGGGTTCAGGGCGCTAATAAAAGTGATTCTTGGTTATGTCGTCCTTCTCTTTCGTCGGGGCATGGGCGCAATTCTGCGAGATGTTGAAGGATCTCCATTAGAACGTACACCACAAACTGTGGAGGAGAAACTGTCCCAAATGCTTAACAAATAGTGTACTCTCGAATCATTTATACATACATCCATTTTTATTTTTTAGAACAATTTTAAATTTGGTTAAAAAATAAAAATGAGAGGAGCTGTAGCAGTTTAAATACTAAAAATAATAATAATTATTATATTCTTTAATGAATTACAAAGCTATACTTAAAATAATGTTTGAAGTTATTCATTGAAAACCTTATTAAACTAAAATAAATTGATATGGCACCCCGCAATATGAAAAAACCTGATTTAGTGAAATAAGAAAAAATTAAAACGATACACATACAAAAACCATACAACTTTACAAAAAGCATTTCAGGCTATTTTTTGTTAGGAAATGTTGTAACAGCGCCTGGTTTGTGGCTCATTAGCTGACTATAAGTTAGTATATGCGATAAATGCATGCTAACATTCCGAGCCACTATACCGTTTTATAATAAGCTTTGCGACGTTTTCCAACAAAGAATATAAATACTCGTAAATGAACAAAAAATGAAAAACTTCAACTCGCGACAATGGTGGCGGCGCGCATGTGGCCCAAATTATTACCCAACCACACTCGCCCATAATATCTGCTAAGGTACTCTTCAGAGCCATTATCTGTGTTAGCCACCTGTTTCTGACTGCCTAAACGCAACAAATTTTGGCCGAGCACTGCATTTGATGCTTATCAGGTTAGACGGGCGCGTTGATCACAACTTTCAATGTATAAATTGATGGCTTCGAATGACAAAATTCATTTATTGCATTGGCTTTCTTAAATTTCATTTTAGTTCATACGTAGATATATTATAAATGTATACTTTTTCATTTTATGTTTACTTTTGTATCCCGATAACAAAATACAAACTTGAGTTCACGTTCAGTTGACGTACTAATAATGGCTGGAAAAAGCCAGGTTAAAGCGACTTTGCTAAAGATAAATAAGCGATATGCATTTCACGTTTCAATCGACACAAAAAATCTGCCTTTTTCAGTTAACTCATGCTTTTTCGAGCATATGTAAGTGTGTGTGTAACTATTTTAGGTATGCACTCGACTCCTAAAGCGCGCCATTTAAACAAAAATAATATACAAACTACGAGTATCAAGGCCGCACCTCTCTAGCTTACAAAGAACCACTAAGTGTTTCTATGTCTTCTTCGTTTTCATTATACATAGTGGCCTTGGGTTTTTTGGGCAATGCGACTTGCTATGTACATATATATAGGGCATACGAAATTCTCTCGAACCATTCATTTTTTATTAAAATTTTTCAATCTAATGAATATGGCAACCACGTTAAAGATCACCTCTTCTACATAGCGTATTGACGATAATTATTATAAATTAATTTGAAACGTGATTCGACATAGGGCTCATAGTTCGGCATTTTTCTCCAGCTTTAATTACACGGGGTTGTTCTAGAAATCTCACCATTTTATTCCAAAATCGAAGTTGCAAATAGTACGAATCGAAGTTAAGCCCGAATCAACTGATTCTCAGACAATAAAATTTGTATATAATATAATTTCGAATTGAAGATGCTCGTTAAAATGAGCCATTTTATTTTTTCTGCTATTTAATGCATCAAAGCAACTTCATAGGCATCATAAGTCATAAGAAAGATAAACAATGACTTCTAAGATACTATTCCAATCCTTTAGATATTCCAGAGCCGGTCTAATTATACAAAGCTGTATTTTCAACATTAATTTAAAATAACCTTTTTCAGATGTGTTTTGTACTACAGCATAAAAAGAAGCCTTGCAGAGTATTATTAACAAAATGAAGCCTTTAAAAAAGTTGTCGTCCATGCCTGTTGAGAAGTTTCCAACGATCCATCGGAAAGAACTCAAAGATTGCGCTTGATAACCCGACGGTATATTAAATTTTAAATGGAACGTTATATATTATATTTTAGGCCAGACAAAGGGCGTAAGTTTGCAAGGACGCAATATAAAGATCGCCAATCTAATTTAAATTGTTTCCATAAGCATGGGAAATCCGGAGTGATTGACCACAACGACGGGACGCATATATTATTATTGAAACTTCGTGAGCATTTGTGTTTAAATAGGAAATGTTATTTTAGCGGCCATGCCATAATACTAAGTTAAATAATGGCTTTCATACCACTACACTCGAATTCAAAGTCAACATTGGCATGTTTGCAGATATATGACTATAAAGTGGCTATAACAGCTGTGAATAGGTGCCATTCGGGACCAAGCCATAATTGAAATCGGTGACTTCAGCTTGGCGTTGCTAGGGGATTCCGGCTATGAATTAGAACCATTGTTCGCATCTTAATGCTATCTAACTGCTGTAAAATCTCAACATCAATTTTATTTTCAACATGCAAGCTACTCGTAACATCGTTGAGAGAGTAATGGGGCTGCATTTCCGAAGAAATAATTGATGGCGAGCCTGCTGAAAATAATAGCAGTTTTAAAACTGCAGCAGCAAATATCAGGGACGATTCCATTTCGAGTGTTTTCTGAATTTTTTTATTAATTGCATAGGGATTGGGTTTGCTGTTGCTAGCGTGTTTAAGCGCAAACACTAGCCAAAACAACAAATCCCAGGCAAATATCAAAACCCAAACCCATTTTAAGCCCATATTTCGCAGCACATTTTTATTGGGTTTACATTCAGTTTAATAGTAACTGCGGGCAATAGTGTTTATTAATGTAATTTTTCCTATTTTATTATTGCGTTATTATTGAAATGTGGCAAAAATGTTTTGGTGCATGTTAATGTTGAAACAATTTAATTAGCTGCCTGCACTAAAATTTCAATATAGTTACATACACAGTATCCTTTTTTAAATAATATGTCGTCACCTCACACCTTTTGTTTTTAATAAAATTGCAAAATCAACATATTATTTTTAAATTTTGGCCACTACTTTAGAATTATAGCAATTCGCACTTCGTACTAAAAAAGTAAACAAACGAATAACAGTTTAAACACACTTTTCATCAAATACGCAGTGGCGAAATTCTCACAAGCCCAAAACCTGCTATCTTTATTAATATATAGAAGTCTTATAAGAATTTTACTTCTAAGTTATCTAATTAGTGGCACATCACTTCTTAATTTTACGTTAAAATGTGGCATGCGTAGTCATAGGACGTATGGCAATTAAGCTCCATTATATCCATCAAAAATGCAGTAAACAAGAGGATAGGAGAGATTCCTAACCACCAAATCACTCTCACGGAAAGCCTTGAGAGTAGGGTTATAACACTGCAAAAGGCATTTAGTAAGGCCAACGAAACGTCCTGCCCCATAAAATTTAATAAAAAAACTCACCCTTCTTGGGTGGAGCAGAGGGAGCAGACTTAATAGGAGTGGGGTAAAAGTGGTGGCGTACGCTGATGATGTGGTGCTGATGGTGTCAGGACTGTGTCCCAATACGATCAGTGGGATCATCCAAAGGGCGTTAGGCGAGCTTAACTCTTGGGCTACAGGATGTGGCCTAAGTTTAAACCCGCGTAAAACAGAACTTATGTTTTTTACCACCAGATACAAGGAACCAACTTTTACTCTACCAAATATCAACGGACAAACTCTTTCACTTTCACTCAGTGCAAAGTACTTAGGGGTAATTCTGACTCCAAACTTAGCTGGAAATTAAAAATCGAAGAACAGGTAAGGAAAGCAGAAATTGCTTTATATGCCTATAAACGTATGGTTGGAAGAAGATGGGGTCTTCAACCCAAGCATATATTATAGCTGTATAAGGCGGTTATACGACCTATTTTATCGTATGGTTCGGTAGTTTGGTGGAAATCTCTAGGGAGAGAGTATAATACCAAATTACTGGGCAGAATACAAAAATTAGCCTGTGCAATAACGGTCGGTGCAATCAGATCATGCCCTAGAGAGGCTGTCAATGCACTGACACACGTTAATCCAAAAGACCTACATATTAAGAAGACGGCAACCATGAGTGCATTTAGGTTAAATGGAGCGGGTCGCTGGAAAGAGAAAACTTATGGTCACGCTAGTCTATTATTGCGACAAACTCAGTTAATCTCTGTTTGCCACTCTCTTTCCATCTAAGGAAGAATAGAATAAGAGATTCTCTCTAAACAACTTCGCCACTACAGTCTATATAGATGGCAGTAAAATAGATTGTGGTGTTGGAGCTGGTATATATTCTCATAGACTTGGAATTAAAAAATCTGTGCGTCTCCCTAGTACCAGCAGTGTCTACTACTACTAATCACAGATTTTTCTTTTAAGGACAATTTTGCTATTGTTTCGAATAGCCAAGCTGTAATCCAGGCACTAGACTCGGACCCAACAACCTCTAAAGTGGTGGAGCAAAGTAGGAATAGCCTTACCACCTTGACTGAAAACCATAAAGTAACCTTAATTTGGGTCCCGGGACACCAGAACATAGAAGGTAACGAAAAAGCCGATGAACTGGCAAGAGGAGCATCTGCCATGAATAACGTTCTTGCAGTACCGGTATTCACACCATTCGGTGCAGTCAAGAGATTGATAAACCTGAAACGACGGGATGCCTGTAGACTAACGGCAGTCATAACTGGCTTCTGGTCTATCGGAGAACAAGCCGCCAAAATGGTCATCCCTCACAACACATACTGTCATAGTTGTAAGCAACCCGAGGAAGGACGGAAACAATCTTCCATTTTCTCTGCGAACGCCCTACCCTATAGAAGGACAGAATGTTAACCCTGGGCAAACCGCTTTTCGAGAGTCTCGAGCAACTGTCCGGCTGAGACGTCAACAGCCTAATAAGGTTCCTAACCCGCACAGACTGGATATAGTCTTGCTGTAAATAACTGTTAAACAAGTTGGTAACAAGGATATGGCAACAAAATCGTGCGGAAGCGCTAGTTGGATTCTGGATGAATCACCACTCTAACCAACCAACCAATATCTATGGAATTCGTCATTGCGCCGTTTATATAAACATATATTTGGGAAAATGAGTCTTGCTTTAATTTTGTATGGAATGTATCGTCTGCGTTGCATGTATGTTTTTAGAGCGACAAAAGATATTGTACGAGTCGGGTAGTACCAGAAGATGAGGCTTGTAAACAGAGGTGGAAGTGAAGGGAGGATTAACAAAAGTTCTTTCAATCGTGAGAGCACCGTTGGATTCATTATTTACAGTTAGAGGAGATTGCTGTGAAGGCCGATAATAAAATTGGATCATGATTTAATTTGCTTGTCTTTTATTGACTTACTTAACACACCGGCGGGAGGACTCGGCCTTGAACTTATGAAAAATCATAATAATGCCGATGTTCCCACTACTTCCACCAACACTTTCGGTAAAGCTTTGCTTTTTAAACTTACTAAGTCCATCGATGTTTTAGTAACCAGAAGATCAGCCATTACAGGAAATTTCCACTGAGAAAAATTTTTCTCTAACAGCGGTTTCATTTTGCCTGGTAATAGACAACTTCCGAATATATTTCTGTCATACGAAGAGGGCATTAAACTGTCGGCCTCTCAATTTATGAAACAACATCAATACTCACATAATATGGCATAAAGTTAACTGTGGGCATTAAGCAAATATCAGCCACACCGCGATAGGTAACGGTAAACCTAAAAGTTCCTTCCTGTCATGAGAAAGAATGGTAAATGCCACTTCCACATATCATACTTGTATTGCAAAAGGTTCAAGCGAACATTGCGTCGAGCTGGCTGTCGTTGAAATTATTTTATATAGAGAAGTGTTTTACTAAGACTTCTTTGATTGCAGAATATTTATCTTTTAGGTATATTTAAGATGACATATTCCACGACGATAGGCATTTCTTCATCGGGACGAGCAACTACCGCTAGGTATTTTGTTAAGTCAAAAGGGACTCGTTTCGATTGCTGCGAATCATATTTGTACTCACTTGCTGCGAAAGTTCCTATAAAATTTACAGTTTTTCTAGATTGTCGACGTGTGCGTCATTTGAAGCCTCGTTAGATATGCTGAGAGGACTGAAGCTCGCTTAGGCAGAATAATACTACAATAGATATTATTAAAGTAGCTTAGGAGTGCTTCTAATGTATACTGCATGAAATGGAGTAATTCCTTCATTAAAGCAGCAACTCATTTTAGATTTTCCTTTGATATGGGCATTTTGTGCTGGTGAAGTTGTTGATTCTCTCAAAAGTAGTAGCTGTTTTAAGTATTTAATCGTTCCGATGTGCCTATAGATTGATTTGGTTCCAAGAAATTAAATTTTACTATTGTATCTAAAGATTTGTCAAGAGGGTTAGTTCATACGACATCTTCTCGTTATATTGAACAGAATTTTGATAGACTATTCGTGTATGACTGCCAAGACTTGGCTTTGTTTTTGTAATTTTGAAACACTTTTAGAACTAATTTTGAAACACTCTTGGAACTTCGCCCATAGCGCAAGTACACATTTTTCTACGTTTGTTTCCACGATTGCTAAGCCAGGCATTGCATAATGGATCGATTTATTTCACAAATTTCGAAGGTTTGTAATTTCTTACTAAGCCATATATATTTATTACGATTAAATATTATTAATATTATTAGTGTTACAATTATAAATGCTTAAATCGTTACTATTTAATATGTACGAAACACGTTTAATGCAGATCTTAGTAGAATTACTGGTTTTATAAAATGTTTAGCTCCGTTTGTATGTACATGCGTTGATGGAAACATTCTAATTTCATACAATGTTCTTTATTATTTGTATTCGAATCAACTTAAGATTTTGGCTCAACGTGAAAATTGTGTACAAGCTTTTAACATTAACTTTTTTTTAACGGATAGATTACACTGCAAGGTTGTACAACATAAAGAAAACATACAGGAACAATTCAGTCGTAACAAAAAATAACCGACACTGCAGGGTTAAAGAGGGTACGCACATATATATTGTAGTATATTTGAGGTTCAAGTGAAATTTCGCTGATTATTATAGACATATAAATGTACGAATTTGTTTTTAACAAAAATATATACATCTTGAATGTATGTAATTTTCTTTCGTTTACATCGTTTACCTCGACCTTCATTCAGCACTGACAATACTTGTTAGTATTATGCTAAAGTTCTAAATGCAACTTACCTCTAGTACTTGTCTGCATCGAATAATTAAAACAGCAAACCATAGTGTGCACTACCCTTAATTACCATCGAAAATATAATGATTTATTTTTACCACATAAGACAATGCACTCTGTCTACAGTTTCACTTCGACAAAATGGTAATAACAACAAATTAAGTTCGAACTAAAATAAATATAAATTACGAATTGAGATTTTCAGCGATTGTCTGGTGGCTTACAGTCGTGGCCTCAAGTTCGAATGCATGCGAAACGCCTACAATGCAATGCTTATCTTCACAGCAAGAGTAGCAGCAAATACCCAGCAAGCATTAGTATTACAGTGTGTAAATAGCCCATATGTATGTATCTTTACCTATTTATTGTACTTGATTGATGGTTTTAGGAATAACCCCCAACTTACCTTCTAACGTAACCATACTTTGAGCGCTGGTATGGCAAATATAAAATACTGCAACAGGGCTCGGCCTCACCTCGAAAAAGTGGTTAATACAGAAGCTGTTGAATAACTTTGTCAGACAAATATGTGCGATAATGTTGACCACACGAGAGATGAACCTGGAGAACAGGGCAAAGAGAGTAATTCTCATTAGAATATCCTATCTCCAGCACTCATCTGCTTAGAAGCTTTTTAAGAAATTAATGTAATTTTTGAGCCACGAGCGTATTTATGGTTTTTACTTCAAAGTGTTTGGCGTGAGTAAATATTTTCCCGTTTTTGAATATTTGGAGAATGCATTGAAATCACACAGAAAATTTTTCTCACAAACCAACCAAATTTCGCGAATCTTGATAGTGAGTACAGGAATAGAGATAATATCACCAATTAACACCAATTTGAGGCGACAGATGGTTGCAATAGTCTGCGAGGGGTGACTCGCTATTATAAAGGAACTTATTCTATCATTTAATGTTTTATATTCACAGAGGGCATTTAGTCCGAGATCCGACTACAGCGGCTATTGCTGACATGTTTTTTTTTCTCCTTAAGGCTTTTGGATATTTTTGATGTAACGTGTAGGTAGGTAGGTAAGATGGCAAGAGTACCCCAGGTACACTACAAGTAGCACTTACGTGCCGTTTTGATACCATAATGTGGGCCACTACCTGTGATAGGATTTAGGGAGGAGATAAACCGTCTACAGCCATCCAGTGCTGTTGATGTAGCGGAGGAGAGAAAAGGGATCTAGGCTGGAGAATTTCATCAAGTCATCCCCAAAGGGGACGCTGAGGAATCTCAAGCGCCTAGCCGCCAGAGCCGGACATTTGCAGAGAAAGTGTTCCACAGTCTCTTTCTCTGCAGGATCCCCACAGCTTCTGCAATGGGGGTTGTACGGAATTCAAAGCTTCTCCGCATGAGTGCCGATCCCCCAGTGACCCGTGATCACCGCAATGAGTTTGGAAATTGAATGGCGGGGGGTTCCCATCACCTTAAGCATTCTGTTTATATCGTATTGAGGCCGCAGTGCTTTTGAAATGGCACACGATGAGACAGACCTCCATCTGTCTTGCGCTTTCTTTAGAAAGAAGTTGTGTAGTTTTCCTTTAACGACGGCCAAGGGGATACCGATGTCTGAGAAGGAGGCAGCTGGATTTGGTTCTGCCGCCCCCTTCCTGGCAAGCTCATCGGCAATTTCATTTCCCTCTATATTCCTGTGCCCAGGAACCCAGATGAGGGAAATGTTTCCTGCACGTCCGAGACGTTTAAGTTCCTCCTTGCAGGAGTTCACGAGAAGAGAGCTGCAATATGGCGACGACAGTGCCTTGATTGCAGCTTGACTATCGGAAAAAATATTAATGCTCCCTCCCAACAGCGATCCCGAAGCATTTTGCATGCCTGCAGGATCGCGAAGACCTCTGTTTGAAAGACGCTGCTTGTCTCCGGCAGTTTAAAGGAGACCGAGATGCTGGCTGATTAAGAGTAGACCCCCGCTTCCACTCCAGACTCCATTTTGGATCCGTCAGTGAAAACAGAGGCATCTATATCCGCACCAACTCTCCCCTCTTTCCAGTCTTGCCTGCTCGGAAAGATAGCCCTAGCACAACCCTCAAAGCACAGTTTGCGGATGGAGAGGTCGGTGCGAATATCAGAGAAGGAAGGGGAGACCTGCTTCAAAATGTTGCTATGTCCTACAGGAAGTTGTTTCCAAAGGCCAAACTCCTTCAGCCTAATAGCACTCTGAGCAGCAATGTATTTAACCTGCACATCCACAGGAATTAAGTGGAGAATAACGTTGAGCGCAGCGGTGGGGCATGTTCTACAGGCCCCAGTGATGCCCACACATGCAGTTCTCTGCACTCTCTCTAATTTGGTGGAGTTGTAGCCCTTCCGAAGAGCTACCCACCAAAGTAGGCAACCGTATGTCAAAATTGGCAGAACCACTAAGTTGTACATCCAAAGTACGACACGTGGCTTGAGACCCCATTTTTTGCCGAACATAGATTTACAGGCGTAGAAGGCTATATTGGCCTTCTTAAGTCGATTTTCTAAGTGCAGTTTCCAGTGGAGCTTGGGGTCAAGTATTACACCAAGATACTTGACTTCCGATGAAAGTGTAAGACACTGGTTGTTAAGTCTAGGAAGCTTAAAAGGTGGAGGCTTATATTTTCTGGTGAATAGCATCAACTCCGTTTTGTCAGAGTTGACTCTGAGACCGCAACTGGCGGCCCATCTGCTGAGTGTAGCCAGTGCACCTTCCAAAATTTCAGCCATTGATGAAACGTGTACTTATAAATAATTATGTTGTTAATTGCAGGAATCGGCAGAGAATCCAAATCAATAGTAAAAAATTAATTTATTAATTTTAGCAAAAATATTTTTCTGCGCCTGTTGGGTATACTCTCATATTTCTACACGAATAAATAGCTACATTTTTAAAGCCACCCTTCGGCAATGGGTGGGCGCCATGTATGGCTGAGGTCATGAACAAGTGTCAAGCGTACGCAAGCCTAGAGTGCCTTCGCACAGTGGGCGTATAAAATAAAGGCGATTGCAGCACGGTTATGTGGTTGTATGTTTCAGTTAGCCCGCCTGTATATTTTTTCTACGGGCTTATTATCCATGTGATCTGCGTCTGTTTTGTGTTTTTGTAATCTGGTGTCATTTATATTAAAAGTAGGCGTGGTTATCGATAAATTGATGTGTCCAATGGCTCAATAGCTTGTCTGAATAAGGTACTTACACCTAAAGGAGTGTCAGAGGCGAAGTGAGAAACCACTTTAAAACTATTTTTGTTGTCCAACATATTATTATGTATGTACGTATGGAGATGTTGAACAGAACGAAAGACTTAAGGCACAAACTTGATATGACTCAAGTAATATTAAGAGGATTTGAAAACTAAAATCGCATTTCTTGATATTCACGAGCAATGAACAAACAAATTCTATTAACTAGCGACGGCTGCAACTAGCAGTTCAAAAGAGAACAACAAAAGGAGTCTAACTGCTTCGGTAAGAGTTGTCAAAACGCTGTGGCATGCAAATGAAATACGGTAAATATGTTATGCCGATGACAAACAAACAAAATAAAGAAACAAAATCAACAATGGTAAGTTTTTTGAAATATCAGCAAAAGAAATTTAAAAATCGACTAACAAATAAACTGAAATATTTGTTCGTATAGTTTGCCCTCTCTACCAGCGCCTGTTAGTTGAGTTGCGTGATTTACACGTGAAACTTTCCAATAACATTTTTTCTGTTTACTCCAACCATTTTTTATTGTTTTAAATATTATACGTTTGTCGTTTTTTTTCACTAAAAAATAACTATTTCCATTCCTTTTGTATATTTTTCTCATATTGCCTATAGTTATTTTACGCGCTGAGTTGCAGTTCGTGAGCTGTATTTCTAATTGCACAACCAATCGCCACCAGTTACTGCTATCACTATCGTTGTCGTCACTACCATCAGTTCAACGCCATTTAACAATTTCAGTTGATAGTAAATACCGTATCCGTTTCAAAACTGTCACTACAAAAACCAACCATTTCATTTACAAAATGCATTTCAACGTCAGCTGCGTCATCAACCACGTGGGCAATAGTCCAGTGATGTCTTGCGAGAAGTTTTCCTATGGGACAAAATTAGAAGGGGGCGCTATAACTGAAAAACAAAAAAAAAACATTTCACGGTGTTAATTATTTTCACCTAGCCTCGATGGTATCATTCCTGCTCAACTGCAGAAATCTGCCGAGGTATCTTCCTGTTGACGTAGGTTCGAATCTCCGTGCATGAAACCACATACTAGAAATAGTTTTTTCTAATAGCGGTCGCCCTTCGGCAGGTAATAACAAGTTTTATTTCAATTAATAAATATATTAATAACATAATATTTCTATTCTATTGCTCTTTATATATAACTGTTTTGTTATTCAATTGTTTGGTTTGTATATTTTGTGAAATATTGTACCTATAGTACAATAACATTTACACTAATATTTCTGAGAATTTTCTATTCCAAAATTGTAAAGCAATGGCCCTAAACTTTTAGCAATTTTCCATATATGTACTCTAATAATAATTACTTAATGTCTCAAGACAGTTGTAATATCGAAAGAAGTTGAAGACAAAAGTGTCATTACTAACATTTACGGTATCTTTATTTGCCACGGTTCTGGACATAAACCAGTTGTAGTTTGAAACTATAATTCCACATTTCTATTTCAGTTATTGCATGATAAGCATTCAGCTGCGTCGAAAATTATTTGGCATGCGTCTACATGAGATTATAACTAGTAATGGTAACGGCTAGATTACGTGAAGCGGACACTTCAACAAGAGAAATAATTTTAAGTGACTTTATCGAATATAGGCCATATCTGCTTTTATATCCCACATGTGGGGTCTGTAGCGAAAAATTAGCTCTATTTGTGTCACTCGTCCATCATACCATCATCCGCAACTTACTCTTATGCAACACTGTTATTACCAAAGGTCAGAACTTTTAGCAACTTTTGCCAATGTATTGGTTTTAGCACCTCCAAATGGGTACAGAGTAAAGTTAGAACAGGGAAACGCTCACCCAAGTCTCTGTGTCCACTACGGTAATCGACCCGGTATTATTTATTCTACATACCAGTTTACACATTACCAGTTCTTTTGCAATTTTATTAGAAATTCATATAGAAATCCTTTACCAAAATGATGACTTAGATTTGTTGTTATTGGTACTTTTGCTTTATGTACGTGGGTAGGTATGTGTGTAGTCATTGTATACGTTGCAAGAGCTGTTGTTATCATAATCATTAATGGTGTGTGGTTGCTGCTACTGTTAAATGACCACGTTGTGTTGTGGCGGTGAGACTATTAAATTAAATTTTAGAAAATACTAAAGGAGAAATGAAAACATTGCTAAAACATTCAAAAAGTGGTAAAAGTTATACATTATAAAGTGAAGCACACATATTGATATATAAATAATGTTTAGCTGAATGAAAAAACATCTAAAGTCGCATGTAGAAATAAAAAAATGGAGAAACAATTGGAAAGTGGAACTTCTTTTGGAGTCGGAACACTGAAAAAACGAAACGCGCTACAATGAAGCACGACGGAACTGCGAACAATAAACAGTGAACAGTTGAAATCGATCCTGCTCAGCGATTCTGGGCACGTCGCGCAGTTTATTAAAATAACTTTGGAGCATTGCGCGTCCATCCGCCTGTCTGTCCACAAAGCGGCACTATGAATATATGTGCAAATGTGTGTCTGTCCGCGTCGCACTTGTCCGTTTGCCGTTTGCCGTTGAGTTTAGTTCGGTGCGTCGTCCATTCAGCATTTAAACTGACACGAGCACTAACAACAGTAGCGACGACACACACATTCGCTTATTCTCCGGTGTTTTAGTGATTTTTACGACAGATTGTTGTTGCTTTATGGGTGTTTACTTATAATTTTTTTTCTGTTTTATGTTCGTCACAAAAATTAGTTTAATCATAAAAATGGCCAATAGTGCGATCCATGCAATGGTGAAAAATGACTGTAAAGCCAACAATAATAACAATATGAAGTCAACTAGCCTTCACCAACTGAACGGCCTCAGCCACACAGTCGCGTCCATGAATATGCCCACTAACATTGTATGTTTGCAGGTTGTTGCTGCTATTATTATTTTATTTGTTGTTGTTACTGTTTTTACTGTCCACAGGTACTGCTACCCGTTTTGCGCATTCCATCGCCCGAAACGCGTCAGTTTCATAGGCCTCACGACCGTTGTCTTCTTCGCCAGCTCCGTCATTGCCGCAGTCACCGTTGGGTTTTTTTGTGTCTGCGAACGTGCACGTCTTCGTCCGCATCACGTATCCGTATGCACATCATCTAGGCTTTTTCGCCCCGCAGAGTGGACTTGGCCAAGAGCCTGCAATTAAAACCTTTTAACAATATCACGTACTATGAACCGCATATAAAATGTTTCTACCCCAATTGGTTGAGTGGTTGGTGTACTTGGCCGTTGAGTCTACGATGGTGACTAGCGATTGAAAAAATGTATACAAAAATTATGAAAAGGTTGCATTCGCTTGTGTTCGAACTACGACTGCAATATCAAATCCAGCGATACTACACGAGGTATGGCAAACAAGTTGCGGGAATTTGTCAACAAAACCCCAGCAAATTGAGTTATGGAAAAAATGTTATTATCGATCTTCGCAACAGTTTTCTTCTATACAATTATTCCAGCTACAAGTAGGCCAGCTTCCTTCACCACTTCTTCGCCACTGATGAGTTTTGTTGAAATGCGACTATACCTTGGGGAATAGGAAAAAGTTCTCAGGGCGATAACAGGGCTATAGGGTGGATGCGGCCACGTCGGAATGTTTTTTTGTTCAACAGCTTTTGCAAAATGGGGAATGGGTCGAGATGGATGTTGATTGCCTCTAAATATACTTAAGACTTAGTAATTCCGTGAATCCAAGATTCATGTTGAAAAATTGAGTAATGGTTACAATCCAATTTTTTTGTCTACTAGCCTCTAGGTTGTATATGCCTTAAATGAGAATGATGGAATATTTTCTGCCATAAAGCTCCTAGATGCTGTAAAGACTTTTGGAAATTGAGCCTTCAATCAATTTTAAATAAACTAATAAAAAATATTACTATGGCATTTATATATAAAACTTTAATTACGGAGCTTCAAACTTTTCCACTAACGAAACGCCTAACCTTTTGACGACTCTAGAGCCGAATCGAGATTGATTTTAGATTCTATACACATTGCAAACCTGTAGTCAGAGCCGTTATTAGAAACAAATTTATTAAAGCTTTCAGTGGGCCCAAAGGGGATTGATACCCCTACCAAAGCTAATGCACATAAATACACGAGTGGAAAAGAATTCACTCGGATTATAATTTCTACAATAATATTTTACAACAACGAGTCTAAATACAAATGGCCTGGCTTCTGAGAATAAATGACGGTATCAATCGATTCTTAAAAATCGGACGTAAGTTGAGAAAGTTATACAACGCAAATTAGCTGTTTCGGTTTCTAAACCAGATGTTTTTCAGGTTTTTTTAAATTAAATTTTTTCTATATACTCGTTTAACATTTTCCGTCGGCAGGCATTGACAAAACTCCGAGTGAATTTCTGCCATGAAAAAGCTCCTCAAAAAAAATATCAGCCGTTCGGAGTCGGCTTAAAACTGTAAAACAGACATACTAAACTGTTTTCTTTCATAAATACCCGCCAGTGTTAATTGTCACTGCACCACCAAGGATTTACATAACTATCGAATAGAGTAACTAACCACTTTTTTATCCAAGGTAATGCAAGGTGAGAACAGTTGAATGGTTTTCGTACTATTACCGCAGCTACTAGTTAGTTGCCTTATTCATTGTATAGTTATTATTTATAATTATATTTCATACAAACAAAAGAATTTGTTATATATAGCAGCACTTAGAACATCTATCACTTATGCCCCTCACACTGTCATCGATCTCCAGTAATGCAAATTAGTCTTATGTGCATATTCAAATCTAGAGTGCCATAAGTAACTTTTTTTGTGGATTTTGTTTAGAAAAAACGAATGTCTTCAGTTGAAAATGAAATGCGCGTAAGCCAACATGGAATAAGCCGGTAGTGAAAAAAGTGAATATTTATTGTAAAAACGAACAGTAACCAGCACTTAAGACGTCTCATAAGAAAATATTAGATTTTATTTCCTTTACTATATTAAATCCGGTTTTTTAAATACTTTAGATAATTATAAAATAAATAACACAAATAATAAAAATGTTCGAGTAATAAGATGGAAAAAGCTGTCTACCAAAAAAAGTTAAGCGCGTCGAAGCAGCAAAAAGGCACTTACCGTGTTGTAAAATAATTTCATATTTTATAATTACTATACTCATACATACCGAAGCAGTTCTAATAAGTGGGGGGAAGGTCCTTTGAGCTGAACATATGTAGCCACGGAATAATCTCGAATCTAATCTTGAACGAAAAAAGTGAACAAATATCTTGGGATCTGGATCGACACAAAACTTTGTTTCAGGCAGCGTTCAACATTTGCAAGTTCCAAGGCAGATTCTGTCAATGGTGCCCTGACGCGACTCGAAGTGAGGAGGACCCCAGGGAAATCATAGGCGGTGGGATCAGTCACAAAGCGGGCGTTGGAACCACAAACTCATCCCACGTGTTGATAAATGAGAAATCAATTAGTGAGAAATCATGGAGATATCGACTATCACCTTTCGCAGCGGACGTGGCTGTTTTCGAGAATACCTGCACCGTTTCATGCTGCCAGACAGCCTTTTCTGTCCAAACTGTCCGAATACTGACTAAAACGCAGAACACGTCATTTTTTATTGCGACCGCTTCAGCGAGAAACGAGCTATTCTCGAATACACGTTCGCAATTAAGATCATGATGCAACTCCGCCATATTGATTGGGAGCGCAAAGCGATGCAGCAACGGTTACAGCAGTAGCAGAGAAGGTGGACAATTTCTGACGAACCGACGACAAGCACAAAAGACAAGAAGGTAGTGGGTTAATACAACACTACCACAGCTTTTCCGATCTCTCCTTAATGATGTGTGACGGCACCTTTGAGATGTTTCTGACTTTTGATTTAAACCTCCTTGAAAAAAAAAACCATGCGCATACATATGCCTACTTATCTTCTACTTTCATTTGTATTCGATAGACGAATGCTTATTAAACGTAAAACTATAGCAATAATAGTTGTTATTGTAGCAGCATAAACATTTCCCTTATATATACGGGGAATGCTGCTGAAGTGGCAATCCTTGACCGGATACAAATCCGGATTGTTCCGGTTATGTAGAATCGATTGTCGTGGGAACGTAACAATAGTAATCATTGGCGCTTAGCCCTTTGTTATGTGTTTGGCCGAGCTCATCCTCTTATTTGTGGCTGCGACTTGTGCTTTCACACAAATGGAGAGACCTACAGTTTTAAACCACCGTCGAACGACAGATGGCTTTTTATGTGTAAGGAGCTTATCTATAGCAGAAATACACTTGGTTTGGCATTTATTGCTGAGAAGCGACTGTTATTAGAAAAAACTGTTTTATCATTTGGTTCGCAACTTCGAGCGCTACCAAATGGTAGTCACACACCAACCCATTCAGCGGCCATGTCCATATAAAATACTTAATAATGGCATCAAAGTACAATAACATATTTGACCTAGCGAGTGGTTTGGTGTCTAACTATTAGTGAGATATTGGGTTTATCAGATCTAGTACAATATCATTACTGAGTTTGGTAGTATGGCAATACACTCTACGTGGTTAGTATGTTAACACTAATAAAATAGTTAGCTTAAGTATTGTACCAGCGAGATGGTTGATGAAATGTAATATAGAGAGAGGGAAATTGACTTCCTCCTAGGACAAGCTAACGTTAAATTCGCCTGATGCTTACAAGGAAAATAGACGGGCGCTGGTCTGGTGATGGTTACCGAAATTTAATGCAATCGCTTGTTCTGTACTAGATACGTTCACTGCAGGGTAGTGTTACGATGTAATGTGCATACATATGTGTGAGTATCTCACATACATATATGTATGTTCATATATTTTAAAGATGTAAGTATTACGTTTAAAAGGTGGAAAAATGCTAAACTTCGATGCAGCCGGGCCGAGAGAGTTTATTTAGATTGCGTTTATTCCCTTCACATTCGTATACCTATATATGTATATACATACATATATGAATAGCTAAAATTGAGTGGCGCTGGCATTGAATGATTGCCGCGAAAGTGTTTGCTTAATGAACATTTGTAGTTAAAATATTGTATTGTTGTCTAAGCAGTGCAAAATATTTGCAATAACCAGCAATTTTTCGATTGCCCACTTTTGTTACGGTTCGTTATTTTATTCGCATGCTTTTGCGTTTCTTAGTGTGATTTGGATGCAAAGGGTGGCAAACAATTAAATGAAATATATAATATTATATTGTATGTATGCATTTAACTGAAAACATGCCAGAGCAATAACAACAATAGGCAGCCATTGTTACTTGCGATGTACTCATTGTATTATTATTTAGTTGTTGCTATTTTTGCTGGAATTTAATTGCCGCTGCGCATGCAATCCGCAAAACCATTGAACAGGCAAAACACAGAGGAAGTGTATGAAAATGTAATAAAATAAAAAGCTCGTGTACATTTTACATTTCACAAAAAATGGATTCATTGCTCTTGCAATTTGCCGACATAGTCGCATTTTCCGTATTAACAAAATTTTTTTTTTTTCATTCACCACTGTGGAGGATGGCGTCATTGCACTGCTCATTTCATTAAGTAACTCCGAGCCTACTCATTGCTTCTGGTTGTACTCACCGCTCCTGAAATGCATTATTTACGGTCATGTTACCGCTGAGAAAATTGCTTTCTACACAATCATAATTTATTATTTCTATTCATAAATTCATTATTTTTAATTGTGCCAACAATGAACTCATATTAATTGCTGATTGAGAGAAAATAGTATATATGTTGATTTAAAATATTTGAAGAAAAATTCACGCAAAATTGCCAACAACTGATTTTGAGAATGGGGAGAAAAATATGTGAATATATACCGACGTTTATATGACTATTTTAATTCTCGTGACAAATCAGCTTATCTGTACTCAGCAAGTGTTCATCTAATGTAATGGAAAAAAGGAGATAAGTTATGAATTAAGTAACATTCTATATATTTTCTTTGCAACTCCATTTATTAAATACAATCTGGCATACAGAACATTCCGTATTGCACTTAATTAAAATTGTGAAAAGATGGCTTGTGTAAGAACTCCCAGTTGAGTCCATAACTTCGACATTTTAAATCTTTGTAGCAGATCGGGAAGCATAAAAGTTTTAAGTCAGCGTGGGTCGTTGGCTTGGTATGAAAGGCTTAACGACCGAGGATTTGGATGGCATGCACCCCGGTTATTACATCTTGTCCTGAATTTGCCAATATCTTCATATGCCGAAAGCACTCCAAGGTCATGATGAATTATATCGTTGCAAACAAACCATGGCGCATTGGCAAACATACGCAGCATTTTTGACTGGAACCTCTGTATGATGCCAAGCTTTCATTTTGAAGCTGAGCCCCAGATTTGCACTCCGTATGTCCATATTGGTTTCAGTATTGCTTTATTCGCAGCTTATGGCCAAGTAGGCAACGAAGTTTTATTACAAGCTGCTTCTGCTTCAAAAATATATAATATCGCCAGGAAAGACTTCGATCAGAATGAAAGCCTAAAATTTGGAGAGGTCTGTTAGGGATATCTCGCAGTTATTAAGATGCACTGAGGGGCAAGTATCCCTGCGTAGCTCATAGCCCATTGTGATGCCGCGCGGAGATCTTGACTTTATCTTTCCTAAAACCAGTGTGTACTTTTCAAAATTTTTTAGAAGATCCTTGATTTCAACAGATCTTAGATCTTCCAATTAATTAAAGAACTGTCTACCTAAAATGGTAAGTATGTGTCTGGATAGAGCAAGACAGTAGCTCAAAAGGTGTGGGATCATCTCTTCTTCTTCCTCATGTAGACAACTTCTGCAGAAGTCATTTGTTTGCACACCCATCCTCTGGGCGTGCCTGCGGATTAGGCAATGCCCGGCCATAACTGAAATCAGTGTACTAAGTCTGCGCTTATCTCGTCTTAGCAGAGATTCTGTGGATGAAGGAGATATCCTCTTCTTTTTCAAAGAGACAGAGGATGAGTATGGCTGAGGCCACCTTACTGTGGTGGAGATTAATCTGTACAACCTATTCGTTGTTAGTTGACAGTCAACCGCGATTTGATCAGCTTCTTCTCATCGAAAGTAGAGGGAATACACTCTTCATTTTCCATAGCATCAAAGAGCTCGGACTATTCCCGCACCGTGCCCTCTGAGTAACCTTTCAGAAGAGCTCGCCTACTATACCAGAATTGGAGGACACCTCGTCGTCCGGAGATTGTACAACATAACCGTGGTCTCCTCCGCTGATGAGGTCATGGTTCCTGCAGATGTACTCTTACTGGCTATATCCTGTCGGTAGACATGGAGTTTCAGTGCTTGGAAGCCGTAATTAACCTTCTATTTCCGGTTGGCGAGTGGGTTCAGTGATTCTTCATTCAAGATGATCACCGCTAGCCTACCCTTGCCAACACCTTCAACAATTTTTGCTACATCCCAGTCGCTGAGAGTTGCCCGTTTTAATTAGTTCCAGCACTTCCTTTGGGTGTATTGGTACTGGAACCAGCCCTCATCCGAACAACTAAGTGATGGTCCTGAATTTTCTTTAAGGATATCCCTGTATACTTTCTAGAGGGTTCTGTTTATCAGGTCCCGGTTTGCGTTCTTATGTAGCTTTTTTCGCGATTTCCACAAAAGATTTCTTTATGGTGATGTTAATCGTCTGAGTGGCGGACACCTTCGTTTTTTGGGTTCAGCCAATGTCACTTCACGCGGTCTTGCGCAGAATCCAGTATAGCCTTCTCTTGATGTGCGGTAATGAAGGATTCAGGAGCCTGACTATTCCTCCGTCAGATGCTCTTATTTAAGGTCCTTCAGTCCCTCCAAGATTGTGAAGGCTGGTCGCTTTTTACGTTAGTACTTTTCTGAAGCCGTCCGTGGTCCGATGCCGGCGACACAGTTAAGGCTTCTACTCTTTCCGGAGTTCCTGTGTCAGCAGAAGTGACGGAGACAGCAAGCTCAGCTTGTCTTTTGACAGGACAGCCCTTGCTTCCCGATCGAGTTTATTTGCGAGAGGGGTCTACAACAAGCACCAGACGTTGATAAAATGTCATTGCCAACTTGTCTTGAGACAGGGTTGGGATGGTACCAATAATAGGCCTCGCTGCCGTAGGGGCGGTGAGGGAACAGAGTAGGAGGTCCTGGCTTAGCCACAGGCTTCACACTGCTCGTATATGTTTCTTTCCTGCCGAAAGACCTGAACTTCCCGAAGGATTGGGTCTGGCTTTGCTTGTGTCTTTATCCGAGGCTAGAGTTTTTTTGTTCGTTTTAGCATTTCATAATAGTCCACGTTACTCGACGTGGCGGACTAAAATTTTTAAAGAGGAAAGAGGAAACGTCGACTATGGCGGTCCCCTCTACCATGGCAAATACCAACTCACCAAGAATATGACGTGTTTGAATAGCAAAACAAGTATTATCATTACAACTACAAAAGGATAAGTTGAGTAATTATATTTGGTAAATATTCCAAAAGCTCGCAACCACTTTTTATTATTTTATTTTCTGTTGCAAACAAAAAACTGTTTTCTGCTTCGGCTTTCCTTTTTGGCCTCTAGCGATGAGAATATTTGTACATTTCAGCAAGCTCCACTGGAGCCACTGGATTTTGCAATAGGGTGGGCAAGGAAATGAATTTGAATAAAGGGGCCTACCATTTTATTTCGCCTTTGAACGGCAAGTAGTTTTTATGAGGAACTTTTCCAAGGCAAAAATACACCAGGAGGTTTTCCATTGGCTGCCTAAGCGTGTTTGCTATTAAAAAATACCATTTCCACATTGGGGTTTCATACCCACAGTGTGATTCGAACCCAAGCCTTGCCGAATGGTCGTCCCGCTCAAATATTTATCTAGGATACTTAATCGTATAATTTTAATTGCTTACATATGTGAGTAATCCATTATTTTTGCCAAATTAAACATAACAAACGTAAAAGAACCTAGAATTGTTTACAGTTTTAAGCTGTATCTGTTCAATAAAATTTACAAACAGGAATCATGCATAAGAGCACCTAGTGTATTGAAACTCTTACAGGCAATACCAGTATTTCTTAACACCACTGTACCTACATAAAAGCTGTAGCTGTTTCGGTTAATCATCTTTATTCGTTTTTATTTTTTTTTTTTTGTTTTCTCCTCAATCCTCATCCATACATTGTTTTAAATTAAAGCTCTGTTGCGCTCAATACACTTTACAACCAGTCAGACGTCGCCGTGTCTGGCAACAACTCCAACCCCACCGGCACGCTTGCCAATACCATTCATAATGAAATGAAGATAGCGGCTTCATTGACACCAATCATCACCAAAGGATTTTATTGTGCGAGCATCATTTCGATTTTATGAAGCCCTCACACCGCCAAATGGCTACTTAAATTATAGCCTTCTGATCGTCTGAATGAGAGAATTGTTGTTGGCCCAAGTCTCTATGTATATATGTACATATATGCAAGTAATGCAACTAAACTCAATACATGTGCATATAGGTAGGTGCTTAAACACCATGTGGTAAACCAGACTACTCCATGACTAAAGTGAGACCAGCAGATTTTGGGTTGACCTGCATCTAATCTCACGAACTGATGGATCTCAGAAATGATCGTGGTGAATTCTACATTGCCCATTAAATTTTCACTAATTTTTTGTTGGACTTCCATACAAGTACGCTGACAAGTGCTAACTCAGGTAAAATTTGTTGTGTAATCATTCTTAAATGGTCACGATTGGGTAGTATAGAACTACTTTTTATTTGACTGTATCCCATTTTTTTACTTAAAGGTATTTAGAAAGAGTATCACACTTCATTCAACAATTCACGCACTTAATGACTGCACCCATGCGCTGCCCATCCGGATTTGGTCGGTAGCTCTTTGTGAGCGGGCACTTATCACTATTAAAACCAATTTTACGAGCGGGCAGACATAATGCATGCATTGGAATTGAAATTTGACAGTGTGTTGGTAAGTTACGTTATCTCATTAAAATTCATAATCTAACACTTCCTTTTGGGTGCTTATCAGCTCTGAAAATCTGAAAATAAGATTCCAACATTCCAGTACTTACGAGTATTCCTCAACCAATTCAGAGTTTTGTTTCAATATAAGTAAGCACGTCACTCTCTCAGCAACTATGTAGTAAATTTAGGTGTAACTTTGAATGTAGGTATGTGAAATACTCCTAATGACCAAGCCATGATTGCATAGATGAATTCAATCAAATTGCGGTAGTAACGTCACTTTCGTGGAAGTATAGTTTCAATTTGTGTATTATAATTCTAATTCATAGAGAAAACTTTGTAAGATATAATATAATTTTTGGAAATCTGTTATTTTATATAACATTATATTTTTTGACACAATTTCGACCCAAGCATTATTTCTTTTATTTCTTGGCAAAATTATGCTATATCAGAAACCAAACAAATATCCAACTGTAGCTACAGTATTTGTTGCGATTTTAAATTTTCCATTTCACGTTCATTGCTGCAGCAACAGCTCAAGTTTTTTAGTTATGTGCAGCTGCACTTGATCATTGCAGCACGCAAAACGACGTGACTTTGCTGCAACTGTTCATTGACCGCTCGTTTTTGCTGGCAGTTTAGTGAGACGTTCGGTTTATGGCAGCAAGAAAAACGTGCAAACGATTCCTTCTGATTAGGATTTAGGGTCTGTTCCACCACTTTAAAAATGTGGTAATCAATTAATAAACTTTTGCTCAAATGTAATCATATCTAACTATATGAATGCCTGCCATTCAAAATCTATTTTAACCATTTACTAAATTGGGAATAGTATTACCATTATTCACACTTTCTTTATTTTTATATATGTATACTTTAACTCTCCACACTCTTCAAAGTATGCGCTGCCCCTAAAAATTGCATTCTTATTTTTGTTCTTTCTGCGAAAAGGAATCAACTCATCACTCCAACGCAGCCGCACGATCGCTTCAGCTTATGCGAACACATTTTTATCCTTTGAACTCCATAAGCGTGCCTTTTGCACGTACCGACTAGCGAAGATAGCGGCATTTCTTAAAGTAAAATCAAGAACAGTATGCCAACATTGTCAAGTTCGCTGCTTAAGTCTTTCGTTTATTGAGTTCATTTTGAGTGCGTGTGCGAGTTTGCTTCTTAACAATTTGATTTTGGTTATGTTGCTTGTTTTAAGACAGCAATACATTCGCCAACCAAAAACTAAATTAAGTACCATAGTATAACGTCCGCAATAGTAGATACAAAACGCTAATGTTCTCGTACATGAACGCATCATAGAGATATAGGAGTGTGGCTTTTGGAAAGTCGCAAAATAATCCATTGGGGTTTGAAACATAATTCAAGAACAGAAACACACACTCGATAGAAGTTATTCGCTATTCAGTAATTCCGCCCTCGTACCTTTGCAGTTCTCGTTTCAGGGTTGATGTTATTGTAACTGAAGCATATATATATATATATATATATATAATATAATTGGTAGTGACGCACCAACCCATTCGGCTATGTCGGCCGCCATCACTTAAGTACTTTCAGGGTTTAGTTTGTTTTTACATTCTCTGTATTAAAATATTATTGGCATTGTGGTAAAAAGACTTTAATTATATATGTGTAAACAGCTAAAGGTCCGTGAAATTAAAAGATGTAGATATATATTCTGCGCGTTACAAATATGTCCTAGTTTTTTTGCTGGAATGCTGGTACAACTGTCCTCTATCTCGAAATTTTTATGGTCCGGGCTACTGGCAATATATTTGCATTCCATTTGCGCTCCAAGTAAGTTAATATCTCTCCTGTTTTGAAAATATTTTAATGGTCTGAAATCCTCAAGAATTTTTATGGCTAGAGGTACTTCGTGGCTTAAAAGGGGATAAAAAATACTGATCATTGGTGCATGGCACTTCTGTCTACTTACGTGTTCATGCCTTGTAGAAAATTATCGGATCGGTTGAAATTAATGAAGTGGAGTTATTTTGAATGTAACAAACATCTAAAATTTATTTTTTCGTTCTTGATTTGGTTTTGATAATTGTGTTACATTTTTCTGCTAAGATTCCCTTTTTATATTTTTTCCAGTAGCTCCTTGAATGATTCATGTATTTTTTGTTTTGCAGGCAGTGCATAATTTCCTTTAGTGGTGGGTGGAAAAACTCTACCTGGTCGTTTGAACAGCTCATATGTGAAGGTGTTAGGAAGTATTCAATTATATTGGGTATGGGAATAAGTTTCCGTCCTTTATTAGCCAAGCTTGCGAATTATTCAACCAATTAATTAATACATGATTTTATGTGGCATTGGAGGCTACAACTTTACTCTATCTTTCAGGCAACATGCGGATTCCTCTGACAAAGAATTCGATTTCTTTTGATTTGATCCATTCATTGAGCCACTTTGCGATGCTCGCGTAAGAAGTGAACCGGTCTTCAATAAGAGCTGACTGCATCGATCGGAACAGCTCGGATATTTCTGGACCGATTTAGCAATGTGTGGCCTGACGTTGTCGTCGACGACGTTTATCATTAGCTGCAGTCGGTAATGATCGCCAGTGACAGTCTTAGATGGTTTAAGGAGTTCATAGTAGATGGCTTCCACCAGATGCACAACATAACCTTTGTATATTTGAGTACTTTTTTCCACTGTCGATGGGCCTGATTCACCTGGCAAGCTCCAACATTTTCAACGCTTAGAGTTATCATAATAGACCTATAAAGAAGGATCTTTACGCTTGAAACTTATGTTAACTACTGAGATTAAGACCTCAGATTTATCTTCAAATCACTAGTATATTACTAGAGTGAACACAAAAATTTTATCAACAGCGACACCTCTTTTATGGTGTCCGAATTAAAAGATTTTTCGTCATCAATAATATTTTCTCTC
This sequence comes from Anastrepha fraterculus, assembly GCA_037575425.1. Lineage (NCBI taxonomy): Eukaryota > Metazoa > Arthropoda > Insecta > Diptera > Tephritidae > Anastrepha > Anastrepha fraterculus. Next base: position 53,339 of record JAYXIM010045104.1, on the reverse strand, counting down.
GCACCAATGCAAAAAGGACATCTTTTAAGGCTTATCTAATGCCTTCGGTCACATAATATTCACTAAATTTTGCAATTACAAATTTTCATTAGAATTAATTTTTTTGTTTTTCTTTTATATAAATGTAAAAATGGTCAATTTGCCTCGGAAATTTCGGAATACGAGTGGGCTTGCAACGGTGGCTCTACTGGGGTTCTATCGTATCTGTTTTCCTTTCAAACCATACACTCTTAATGACTTTATTTATTTTTCGAGCCATAGAGAGGAAATAATATCTAATTTGTATCACCATAGCGCTTCATCTTACAGATATAATTTGCTGATAAGTGGGAACGTTGACTTTAGCCGTACCATATATTTAATTTGTTAGGGAATTTAGTGTCCATATAATTGAGATCACGTAGTTATCTTCGGTTTTCTTGAACGTTCTTGACAAATGTGTAATCGGTATGTTTTTTAGGCAAAACGGAAAATTCGTATGAGTTGGTAAAGAAAATTCTTCATTGAAATTTACTTATTCAGGCATTAGAATCTCGGAGCTGTTTTTTATTTACCGAAATCCTCCATTCTGGTGCATTTAAATTGGTTTGAATCCCATAGAATTGATTTTTTCCATATTTGACCTTCCTGCGCTCTTAATAAAGAAGTTAGGGGTATATAAAATATTCAAGTAAACTTGGGCGAAATGTCCAAATAAGCCGCTAGCCCTGCGAGTGATCGAGGTTCTTTTATCACCTTTGAATATGACATATTTTGAATTGGCTCCACTTTCGCCGGATTTGTCCTAATTGCTTCTGGGGAGACTATGAACCCTAAGAATTCAACTGAATCTTGGAAAAAATGTGTTATCTAGCTGCACTTTCATACTCGCAGGCTCAAGACATTTCAAAATTTATTTAATACGATGAATTTAATCATTCTCAGTTCGGCCCAAAATAACTGTGTCGTCTACATATACACAAATAACATAGCATTCCAATGTGATTACGTAATATATTATCAAGTGCTCTCTGAAAAATGGAAGGCGCATTTTCAGGACGAATGATTGCTTTGTGAACTTATACTTGCAATTTTTAATTCAGAAATCCGTTTTTTCAACATCAAATTGGTTTAACCGAATCTGATGAAATCAGAGAAAACTTTGTTCTGGGGAATTGCCTATCACAAATGTCCAAAGTTTCGATATATGTTTTCCATCAATGCTAAATTAAGCTAATCCGAAAATGGATTGAGAACAGATTGCCCATAATATTCTTTATCATTAGCAGTATTGACATCCGGATTTTTTGGACGGCCTATTCTGCGAGGAACTACTAGCCTGAACAAATTACTTCTGCAGTTTCAGTTGTTGATTCAAAGATTTCATTGAATCTGCCTTCAGTGTAATGAAAAATTTAGTCTTTCGAATGGCTCAAACTAGGCATTAAGTTAGCTCAAACTCCTTTTTCTAATTATATAACATAAATTATGACGCTAATGAACAATTTCGATCTTTATGCCCAAATTTGAACTCTCATTCCTGAACTTTTGATGTATCGGACCTTCTTTTTATCATCAAAAAAATTAGACTATCCTTTCTCAACAAATGATGAACGAAGTTAGATTCCTAGCTTTTTATTCAGCTGATGAATATTTGTTCCGTAGCTGAACATTTTTAGGTATCAATGCTTAACAAACTATTGTCTCGTGCCGGTTGAGCGGAAGAGAATAACCGTTGGGCTTAACAACAACAACAATAATTTGAATAGTGCACCATTAACTCTTTCAGAGAAATTTCGAGTTGTCGATAAAGTATGATCTCGTTCAAAGGTAAACACCATTTTCAATTTTATAAAATATCTCGAAACATTACATTTAATCATGAATTGAACTCTAATGAGATTCCAGAAGGACAGATACAGTTAGGCAATTGAGAGTGTCATAATTTCATTCAGTCAATATTTGAGATGCCAACATCGATTACTTCGAGCCATTTATGCTTCTCATAGTCTCTTAGACTTTTCAAAAATCATTATAAGAAATTTTTAAAAGACAGAGGTCACTGAAGGAGTTAACTCTATGATTCCGCTTTACAAATTTCTGTTCCTTACCAATAAAATAGTGGATCTATTAAGTTTTCGACATTTAAAGGTTTCTGCATATTCCGAAATAAATGGAAATCTGGGTATGCGACGTCTGAGTCATAATATGGTGGATGCTTATATGTTCCTGAAAATGATGCAAGTAACAATACACATAAACACATGTATATGAAATTTCCTGTACACTTCCAATGCGCTCTTATTACCGATGTAGCCGATTGCTAACCTTGTAAAGCAAAGAGATATTAGGCACCAATCAAAAATTCGGAAGTGATAGATTTGTAAGATTCAAAAAATATAGAATAATAAGCAAAAAGCAAAATAACGTAAAATTGGAAGAAAGATTGCCCTCTCACTCCATTCCATGTATGGTATATCAATTCGGGAAAACAATCTTCAATTAATTTAAACATTCTAAGCTCAAAAACAAAAAAGCGAGAGAAGAAAGCCAAAATATTTAAAACAACATGCGCATTTGCATTGCTCTAATTTCTTACCCATACTCCCGCATACATCACTTGAAGTGTAATCGAATATTTAAGTACGGCGCCCCAAAAATTTCTGTCTGCAAAAATTAAAATTTAAGGCACATCGTAAGCCAACATATCGCATACATATTTCGTTGTCACCGACTGCCACACCACAAGCTACCAAAAGACAAAGTAGCCAGTAAAAACCAACAGCCATCCAGCAACCCCAACATAGGCACTGTTGATGAACTACTACCGAAACTTCACTCACATAACAAGTATCAGCTTTTGCTACCATTGCCATTGCTATTTCCTTGTTGTTGTTGAATTTTTTGACATTACTGCTAGTTTTGTTAGTGTTAAGTTGTACGCGTACAATTTTATTTATCGCCACAATTATTTTATTTATATTACAGTTGCTATGAATGTCGCAGAAATACACCAACAAGGTAATAAAAATGGGAGTAGTAAACAAAAAGCTCAAAACACTTGTTGACTGACTGATTCGCTGGCTGATTGGCTGATGGGCTTGCTGGTTAGCGCATTGCATTGCGCTATTTAAGACGAATTTGTAATCAAAATGTGTAAACAGTTTTTTAATTTAATGTGTTTGCTTGGTGCGCTACTGTTTCGATGGGAACGAGATGTGCCGATTTGATGCGACAATTCAGCGGGGCGCTATGTTGCAGTATATCAGCTGCTTAGCCAAAAAATACACGTAAATATCAGCAAATAAAATCCAAGCTAATGAACAAATGAAGAAGACATAATGGCCTAACTATTCAACAACAACAACAATAACAAGCACTTTACAATGGTGATGATTTCATTTTAACTGCATATACAGTGCGGGAGTCGCATTCGATACGCATTCCCGCGAAATCGCGGAAAACTAACGCTCGTAAGTCGTTGGGTAGGTAGTTGACTGATTGGTGCATCAACTCAACTCGAATCTCAGTAACTTAACATTAGCCGCATAACTGAGCATAAAATCTTAAGGCTATTCACTCATTAGGTTCAATTCACTTAGTAATTAATGGCAAATCATAATCCACTTACATATCACTTCTCTAAATCCGCTTTGGATAAGCTGGAAAACGGCGGCTATTTTGCGGTAAACATCACATTTTCGTTTGAAGAGCATATTCACCTCGACGGCTACTTTGACACGCAAGACTAACCTATTTGGGGTTCAAGAGCCTTGTGTATAGTAGGGAAGAAGTCAGTGCATCCTAATTACTTAACTGTCTGCTGTAGGTTTCAATCTAGGAGAGATAATAATGTTACCTGTTGTTCGCTGATGTTAGTTTATATATATATAGGTTGGCCAAAAAGTCTTGCGGTATTTTTATTGAATTTTCAATTGTTCATAAAATTGGTTATAATAATGCGATTTAAGTCAAATATGCGCCGTTTTGTTCGATGACGAGTTCCCAACGAGATGCCAACTTCATAATGCCCCTCTTATAGCTCGCTTCCCTATTGTCAAGAAACTCGGAGAGCCAATTTTCACAGGACTCTCTTGTGGACAACTTCCGACTACCAAGCTCGTTCGCCATGGACAGAAATAGGTGGTAATCACTTGGTGCGAGATCCGGACTATACGGTGGATGGAAAAGAACCTCCCATCCGAGCTCCCGGAGCTTCTGGCGCGTCACCAAAGATATGTGTGGCCTGGCGTTGTCCTGATGGAAGACAATTCGGCCTCTGTTGATCAAAGATGGCCTCTTCTGCATGAGTCCGGCAGTACAGGTCCGAATTGAGCGTTTGGCCATAGGGGAGCAGCTCATAGTGGATGATTTCCTGCCAATCCCACCAAACACACAGAAGAACCTTCCTGGCCGTCAATCCAGGCTTGGCCACCGTCTGGGCAGCTTCACCGCTTTTCGACCACGACCGTTTGCGCTTCACGTTGTCGTAAGTGACCCACTTTTCAGTCAGTCACCATCCGCTTCAAAAACGGGTAGATTTTGTTGCGATTCAGAAGCGATTCGCATGCATCTTTCGATCAATTCAGCGATTTTATCGCAATTTTCGACGACAGGCCTTCCGGACCGTGGCGCATCTTCGATCACCTCTGCACCAGAACGAAAACGTTGAAACCATCGTTGTGCGGTGGAAATGGAAACTGTATCGGGTCCATAAACTGCACAAATTTAATTGGCAGCATGAGATGCATTTTTGCCTTTATCGTAGTAGTACTGTAAAATATGCCGTATTTTCTCTTTATTTTGCTCCATGTTTGCGACGCTATAACTCACGAACGACTAAAAGCAAACAACAATTAATCAAACACGTGTTAGCACGTGAAAAGAGCTTTCCAAAAAGCTCTAGCGCGAACCGATGCGACGAATACAACTAGAATTACGCGCTTGCAAAGACAAGCTTGCGGAAATACCGCAAGACTTGTTGGCCAACCTTTATATAATTGGCGCGTACACCCTTTTTCCTCCTATTTGTGCTGTGCGTCTTGGTGTTGTTCCACAAATGGATGGACCTACAGCTTCAAGCCGACTCCGAACGGCAGATATTTTTATGAGGAGCTTTTTCATGGCAGAAATACAATCGGAGGTCTGCCATTGCCTGCCGAGGGGCGACCGCTATTAGAAAAATGTTTTTCTTAATTTTGGTGTTTCACCGAGATTCGAATCTACGTTCTCTCTGTGAATTCCGAATGGTAGTCACGCATTCGGCTACGGCGGCCGCCGTACAACTAGATTTTTTAAGGGATGCCGCTGAAGATTGATGCTATGCCTATGATTACTTACTCGTATACTTATGCTTGTTTTTACTTGGCTAATGAAAAGTCTGCTGAAAAAATGGGATGATTACAGGACATTTGAATAAAGAATTACTCGGAAGTTTTACTCTTTCTAATAAAGCAAAATGAATATTTTTATAATTTATTTGTTCACAGGGTATATGTTGAAGAAAGTTAAAAAAAAATTCCAATTGAAATTTGCTTAATACCACTCCCATTCAAAGTGTTAGTACTTATTTTTCTAAACCCATTTAAAAATTACACAAACGAACTTGAACTAAATACCTTCAGAAAATTACTAAAATATATCTGCACTGCATTGTTGTTGAGACTCCACATTAACACTGCAATACATGCCACAGCGAAACTAAATAATATCCCATGCAACAACCGCGACGTCTGACACTCTAGAAGGTGTGGCTGTCACTGTGATTGCCCGTGTCTGTCTGACTTTTGGCAATTGACGGTCCGCCATATGCCAGCACCAACTGTGATCACAAATGAGGAACAGCGATTTTGCTGAATGGCCTACACCTCGTCGAATAGCAATGAAGGATCCGACGTAACCATACAACAATTTCGCGCTTGCTGCAGTTGGCAAGCAGGCAAATTAGCCGCGAATAAAATGCAATAGAGCTGTTATTATGGAAAAATGTCACCAAAAGGGCTTGCCACAGTCAAATAGTAGGCAAGTCGCTGCCAGACTAACAGTGATTCAGACAGCTAATTTCGGAATGCTTACCACAGTCGGTTGACTGATCGACTTTTGTTATGTCTTTAAATTATTTCAAGTATTTGACTCCTTAATGCTTTTCACGCTTTTTATTTTCACTTTTTTTATTTTTAAACTGTGCTTTAAATTAGCAAAATTTTTTAATCGTTGATATTTTATTTTTCCAATTTTGTTATTCCGTACCGGCTTCGTTTCTATTTAAGTGTACAACTTAATTTTTTCAATATTTTCTGTTGTCATCCCATTACTACCAAAGCCAAGGTGTGGTATTATGTTGAGTTCGTGCCTAGTTATTGTGCAAACACACACGCTTGCAATGAAGCCAGAGCTTTTTCCAATACCTGCTTAAGTAATAGGGTATAAACATTTTTCGAAAGCAAAGCTTTTATTATTTTATTGTACAATTTTTGTTGTTTTTCGTTTCCAATGCTTGAAATAAAACTTCGAATAAATTAATAGTTTATTGGGAGGTATTTAATCCAAAACAAGCCATTCTTATTGATCACCTGGTTCCACTAGCGCACACTATTGATAAGAGGCAGTCATATAATGTTATAGAAAAGATACTTAGACTTAAAGAGTATAGGGCCTGGGAGTGAGTATAAGTGGTAGGCAGCCAGTAGTTTGAAGTCCCCGGGATACAAAAAGGATATATTAAGTACCCACGTTATTTTTGCTTGTGGGACTGTCAAGCAGTGAAAAAGTGCCATCAACAAGATTTCTCCCAGAATTTTAGTTGAAAAACTTGCATCTTGGAGGTTTCATTTAAATGTCCTTGAATAGGTCAAGTCGTGTTGCGCCCTGTTGAAACCAAATGTCGTCCATGTCATCCTCTTCAATTTTTGGAAACAACTCGTTGAGCAAGTCACGGTAACGCTCGCCATTTACTGTAACCGCGGCTCCTCGCTCATTTTCGAAAAAAATGGCCCGATGACGCCGCCAGACCAAAAACCGCACCAAACAGTGACTCGTTGTGGATGCATTTGCTTCTCTACAGTAACGTGTGGATTTTCTGAGCCCCAAATCCGACAATTTTGCTTATTGACGTAGCCACCGATGTGAAAATCAGAAAAAAAGAAGACTCACCACTTTGGAAAAAGGCTTTCAATATTTCCCAATTTTGCTCAAGCGTATAGCGTCCCATTTCGTAAATGTCAAACCTTTAAGTAAATTATGAACACATTTGACATGTCATTTGTGTTACCATTCTCAAAAAAATAGGTGGTTCAAAAAGCAAATGCTAAGCTAGTTAAGATATCGAGATGATTTAACAAATTAAAGTCGATCCATAAGATATTTGGTCTTCTGAGAAGAAACGACTATGTGGAGAAGTGTTCAACACTTTAACTTTAGCAAGTCACTAAATCGTATGGAGAATATTAGTTTAGAAAAGGCGGATATGTGCTCGTGGCGTTTAATACAATAAACGTATCTCGCAATATTGTAGTAAAGAAAATTTAGCTCACTACGATACTGACTATTACAATCGGCGCACAGTTCACAACCATCAAATAACGTATTTATTAAGAACGTTTTTGCTCAAAGCAGTCAAATTTTTACTGGGGTAAAGTGATGATTCGGCCGCCGTAGCCGAATGGGTTTATGAGTGACTACCATTCGGAAGTGCAGACAAAGTGCAAAATTAGCAGAACCTTATGGCCCTTACAACCTCAAGTAATCGTCGACATTGATAAATATGAAATGACGGTTCGCCTGGAGACTAACGACAGTCATAACTGGTTTTTGGTCTGTCGGAGAACAAGCAGCCAAAATGGGCATGCCTCACAACACATACTGTCATAGTTGTATGCAACCGGAGAAAAAGGAAACAATCATCCATTTCCTCTGTGATCATCCATTTCCTCCCTATGAAAGGATAGAATGTTAACCCTGAGCAAACCGTTTTTCGAGAGTCTCGAACCACTGTTTGGCTTGGATGCCAACGTTCTAATAAGGTTCTTAAGCCACCCAGAGGAAGCGCTAGGTGCATTCTAGATGAATCACCACTTCAACCTACCAACCACGATTCCGAATTCAGAGAGAACGTAGGTTAGAATCTCGGTGAAAGACCAAAATGAAGAAAACGCTTTTTCAAATAGCGGTCGCCCATCGGCAGGCATCACCACAAATAGGAGGAGGAGCTCGGCCAAACACCCAAAAATGGTGTACACGCCAATTATATGTCGTTATTCCAAGCCAGATTTCTATTAATCTATTATTCCTAGTTTCTTTACAGTGTCTACAAATTTTATAATAGAATTATTCAGTTTCACTTTATTGCAGTCGTCAAGTTTAAGTGCCTTTGTGTAAATAACGATGCACTATTCTTTGTTTGGATTTAAGAGCAACCCATACCTAAACCGGAACTAAGCTCGAGCGCGTTGAACTACATCGTAAAAAACTTTTTTCAAGTCACGAATCCAGAGAAGGTATTGAGTGTCAGATGCACAATTGCAATGACAGTGAAGAACTCTAATCACCTGCGAGCAAGCTTAAAAACAACAAGGCACCAGGACCGGATGGAGTACCCGCAGAAGTCTTGAAGGAGATCGCAAAAATGCGACCACAAGTACTAGACATGTACAACACCTGTCTAAGAGAGGAAGCTTTCCCAGAAATCTGGAAAAAGCAGCAGCTCGTGTTAATAAGCAACGGAAAAGGCAATATGCATGCTCGATACAGCAGGTAAGCTCCTTGGAAGATTGATCAGGCCTCGACTGGCCGCAGTCATAGATACCAGCTGACATCAGCAAGACAGCACGATTTTAGTCGAAGAGGCAATTGAAACACTAGCAGGGCAGTATACAATGCAGAAGTATAGTCTCCTTGCCACCTTAGATATAAGGAACGCTTTCAATAGCCTAAGATGGGCGGACATATTGGCCGCCTTAGAGCTAAGATTCAAAATTTCGGCATACCTGCAGCGCATAATGAGGAATTACTTACGAGACCGCAAACTCGTTGGCCATAAATTAGTCACAGAGAAAACGAGCTAATACTTCTAACCAAGAAACATATCCCGTTAGAAGTTAGCAGACAAACTTTCGCAAATACGCTAATCACAAAAAAATACCTAGGCATTAGACTGGACTCAAGACTAACCTTCTGGGCCCAAATAATACACGAGAAAGCAGAGAAAGCCACTAAGACGACATCCCTACTCAGTAGACTGATGGCAAGCGTAGGAGGTCCAACCCAAAGGAAACGGGAAATAATGATGGCTACCACGCTCTCTGTTCTCTTATACGGAGCTGAACTGTGGGCAAATTCGCTAAAGGTAAAGCACCGATACAAGCTCTTAACATCGGTACAACGAACGGCAACCTGGGCCAGCTGTTGAAGTAATAAGCAGTTCAATACCGACTTACTAGCTTTTGAGAGGAAAAAGTTGTGGGCTTTAAAGAAAGAGGAAATGGAAGAAAGAGTTAGCAAGCCTTCAGCGCGTGAAATAAGGGATAGACCGCTAGACTAACGAAACACGCGGCAGATGGATGGCTAGACAGGCAGCACCGCGAACTATTCGGTTAAGACCAACACGAAAAATTCATAATAAGTGAAATTCCTCTGTGGAAACTGACAATAGAGTTCTCCTATCTGTTGATATAAATCATTAATTACTCGGCATATTGAATATTTATTATACCACAAAATTTTGACAACGAGTTTGAAAATAAACTGAGTCCTATAAAATTACAAATGTTTTTAAACGTGGGCTGCAGTAATTTCATTAAAATTCTTTTTTTAAATTTGAATTTAATTATTTAGTAGAATGAAGAGGGAAAACGATATATTATTGATTTCTTAATATATATAAAACCTCGTGAGGCCTAAGACACAATTACTTAGTCCACATGTATGATTGTCAGTCTTTAAAGCTAAGTTCCACTAGTTATTAATAAATCACTAAAAGAAAAATTGTACTAATGCCCCATTGGCTTAATTTGTATACCTAGCAGCAGTATTCCGATCGATTGAGAGCGCGCAAAACGAAAAAGACAACGGCTTCAATTACAAAACTTATTTAAGTGATCGCTTAGTTCTAACACTTATTATCTCAAGTCGTTATAAAGGTCAAAAAAGAGAGAATGGCAAAATAGAGTTGCCAAATCGACACTATTCAACATATTCCAGTCCATTCTAAATGCATTCACAATTATTTCAATAAAGAAACTTTACATTTCAAAACTTCAGAAAATTTACTTCAAAATGCAAACAAATTTCAACTTTAACAAGTTGCACGCCTTTCGCATATTCGTTTTTATTTGATCTGTCGTTGAATTTATTCCGAATGTTGTGATATTTCAATGTGTGATATGTCAATATTCTTGCTTCGAGATTGGGCCTGCGCATTTTTGACCATTGATAAGGCGCTTTGATTGTAAAACAAAATTTTCGTCGGAGTAGCCACATATTTCTCAAAACCCATTTTTCGCAATAAGCTGCAAATGAATACGATTTCCATAGTACTCAGTGCGACAATTGCCTGTTTTAGAATCTGTGAAAATCTGTAAAAATAAGAGATTCGCCCAGATTAAGAGGTTATACCGTTCGACGCTCTCCTCAGGTATCTCAATTCATGTTTAGCGGCTTGATTTTGATTTGGATGCGAGTTAAGCAAAGAGTCTTGAAACTGCATGTGCGATGACCGGCCGTGAGATGATTGCCAGATACATGAGCCCTTTTTAGACTTTGGTACTCTTTAATTGCGAGCCCATCACAATCGCCTTCACATTCTTGCAGATTTGTACCACTTGGCCATGGCATAGATCCCAATGTGCATTCGTTCATGTTTCAGCGTTTCAGTAGTTCCAGTATATACTTAGCTTGATGAATCCGAATGGCACCTCGCAATCCATCTCGGTCGATCTCCATTCCAAGATAAAATGATATCGGGCCACGATTCTCTACATCCACATGCTCATTCAACTGCTCGATAGTCCGCTTCATTTCGTTTTCCGATGATGTTGCTATCATCATATCGTCGACATATAATCCAATGAAACTTACACACAGCTGTAAGCCAGAACTCTGCAAGAAACATCTCGTCATTTCGATGAGAGTCCTGTTAACCCTTTCCGCTACATCCTGCCCTCTGATGAGGGCAATACGTGACCGTAGTTTAATTCCGTATGCCTCTCTGTATAAAATACAATATAAACTTCGAATTCACATATTCCTTGCCGCTGTCAGTTCTGACCCGTCATATTTTCCGCCAATGCCGCGAACGTTTTGAACGCTTCAAAAGTTTCCGATTTCTGCTTCAAAAAGTTAACCGAAACGAACTGTGAGAAATCGTCAATAAATGTTATTAAATATAACGAACCGCCAAGTGGTGTAGTAGTAGATGGCCCACACAAATCACTGTGTATCAATTCAAGTGGCTCTTTTTGTTTTTATTTGTCCATAATTTTTGTAAGGTTTTGAATGAGTCTTACACAAAGCATACGTAACGTACTCTATTCTTTCAGGCATTTTAATATTTATTATAAATATTATAATAATAAATTGGATTTATAATATTTATTAAAGTCATTTGTATTTAAATGAACATAACGCGAATACCATTCTTCAACTCATTTTCCGAGCGCGCAGATTTACAATGCTGCACTTTGGAATTTTTCGCAAAATTTACGACAAAAATGTCATTGTTTTCATGAGCCGCAAAAAGTTTTTCTTTATTATTTTTTTTTACGATCGTGCCTTCTTTTAAAAACATTACCAAATTACCAGATTTTTATATATTACTCATTGATAGAAAATTTTGCAGTTTTTGTATTCACTTCTATTGTTCCTTTTCCCTCCGACTACACGCCGGCGCTTATTGCCAGCCAGGCTAACCTAACCTACGCTTTCACTCGAAGCGTTTCCAGCTATAAATATGATCGAACATATCTCTCTTAGGACACCTCTTATATGTGTGCCACTGTCCAAAATCCACGTGTCGCTGCTTACGTTGCCGTTCACTGCGGCAAATGCCGACGCCACCGTTTGAGTCGTCGTCGCTGCCGATTGAGGGCGTTGAGGGCAATGGGATCGTATGTGCCCTTTTTGATGGCATCTATGTATAACATTTGACGCTGCTGTTATTAGCGTTATTGCTCTTGTTGTTGCCTCGAAAAATTCTATTCGATTTTCTGCCATCTCCTTTGTTCTGCTTAACTCGAAATCGTGAGAACTCGCCGTTTGATGTCTTTGCCCTCGCTCCCGTCGCCTTTTACACTCTGTCGCCTTTCTTTTTCGAGAATTTCGATACGAGCTGATCTAAGTTAGGTAACTGGTCTCGACTTTCAACTGCGACTACGAACCTCTCCATCTCATCCGGCAACGCGCACAACAACAACACTGCTACAAAATCCTCTTTCAACTCCTCTCTTGTAGTTTTTAGATTGCCGATTATATTTCGAAATTCACCGATTTGACCAGACATTTTTTCTATTGGCTTGATCGTACGAGTTGTTTGAAGAGATTTACCTTTCGGCACGCGGTATTCGCCTTATATAAATTGCTTAAGGTGTCCAAAGCGTCCTTCGTCTTGTTACAGTTTTTTATATGAATAAGTTCGCTAGCTCGAACACACAAATTTATCGTTGCCAATGCCTTTTGATCCGCGACGATCCAGGCTGTTTTTATGTATGTAGTATCTTCCGGGCACTTACTCACTATATTTCATATGAATATCCGACGTAATGTACTTATTGCTGTTCTGCACATTCCATTAGTTGTTTAAATGTTTACTTAAGTACATATTTTATACTCAGGAATTGTTGAAGGATGTCAACGATGACCCAAATTAGCTTAAAAGGGTCATAACTGGTGACGAATCATGGGTATATGGTTATGACTTCGAAACTAAAGCCCAATCGTCCCAATGGAAGAGTCCATAAGAGCCAAAACCAAAAAAAGCAAGTCAAACTCAATCAAATGTCAAGGTTTTGCTCACTGTTTTCTCCGATTACCATGGCGTAGTGCATCAGGAGTTCTTACCACAAGGACGTACCGTAAATAACCTGGAAGTTATGTGCCGTGTGCGTGAAGCAATACAAAAAAAAGGACGCAATCGTGGAATAAAATGCATGGCTTTTTGCGTCATTATAATACACCTGCTCACTTATCTTTGCTTGCCGTCATCATATCTCAGCCACCGGATTCACCCTGCGACTTTTTCATCTTCCCAAGATTAGAGTCCTATGAAAGGACGGCGTTTTGCGACGATTGCGGAGCTAAAAACCGAATCGCTGAGAGAGTTCAAGGACATACCAAAAAGTGCATATCAGAACTGCTTCGAGGATTGGAAAAAACGGTGGCACAAGCGAATTATATCTGAAAAGAACTACCTTAAAGGAGATAAATTTGAAATTGATAAATAAATAAATATTTTCTTAGAGAAATGAAAATTCACCTAATTTTTTTAAAACAATTCGTATGTAGTTAAGTAATAGAGCAGCACTTATATATTTGTTTAAAATGCTTTCAAAATGTATATGATATTGATTTTATTTTAAATTATGTTAATTTAATGTTCACATCTTTAATCTATCGTCTTCCCGCACTCATAGGTTTTCTATTTAAATTTTAATTTGCAAAATGTATTACTATGTTGGCTATGATATTCGTAAAGTATTTCCTTACTTAACCCATTCCCAGATGTGTTTCTATTTTTAAATTTTTCTCCCTTAAATAAAGTATTGTAAGAAAACTTTTAAATATATACGCGTTTTATATATTTGTATGAAACGACTATATTATATTTTATAACAATTGCTCCTTTTTTCAATATTGTGAACACCGCAACAATATCTGTGGCGTAACATAGTTACAAATAACGATATTTTCGAGAGTTCCAAGGCAACAGGAATTGTGTTAGAAAATACCGTTTTTCTTTGTTAAAGTGCTGTGATCACTGCTTCAAACTTATGAAATTCAAATTTATTCGCTTGCAAATATTGTACGAAGGCTGATGGTAAATCACTAGAGCCTCAACATCGTTGCTGCCGTGTCAGAAAAGTTTGTTGTTGTTGGTAAAAATGATGCATCATGTGCAACCAGACAAACCTGTAAACACAACAAAACAACAAGCAATACGGTTGGCAATTCAATGAATGAATCGAGAAACAGATAGCAAAAGAGAAAAGAACAGGGACGATACGTCTGAAATGCCCTAAATGAATGAGCCAGCCCTTTAGCACCTAATCAAATCATGTATAAAAATCTTAAGTGCAAACAATTGTCGGTGAATTGATGGCGACGACTGTGGCTGCCGTGTATAGCAGAACGAATTGGCCACCAATGTTCTACCACTTGGATTCTATTTCTTGTTGATGGTAAGATATTGAATATGGGGGGTAATCAATTGCAGCTTACGTTCAACTTTTTGAAACTTATAACTGCAGTTTTAATGGTATGCTTATATACTTATATAAGTAGTGTGAACTACCTTACTGATGACGACCCCTGCAAACGAAATAAGGAGATTTGAGGGCATGCACCTGGAATGTCCGGTCCCTTAATGGGTAAGGTGCCTCTGCCCGGCTGGTTGATGTCCTCGTGAGAGTAAAGGCTAACATCACTGCCATCCAAGAGATGCGATGGACGGGGCAAGGCAAGAAAACCATAGGACCTTGCGACGTCTACTACAGCTGCCATGTAAAGGAGCGCAAATTCGGTGTCGGATTTGTTGTGGAAGAGAGACTTCGTCGCCAAGTACTGTCGTTTACTCCGATGGACGAGCGTCTCGCAACAATCCGCATCAAAGAGCGATTTTCTAACATCTCGCTAATTTGCGCCCACCCCCGACGGAAGAGAAGGACGAGGCGACCAAAGATTCCTTCTATGAGCGCTTGGAACGTTCCTATGAGCGCTGCCCCCGCCACGTCATAAAAATCGTGCTTGGCGACTTCAACGACAGGGTGGACAAGGAGGGAATTTTTGGTCCCACAGTCGGAAAATTCAGACTGGACAACGAAACATCCGGTAACGGACATGGTAGTCTGCAGCACCAGATTCTACCATGAAAAGATACACCAAGCTACCTGGCTATCTCCTGATCGAAAAACGCGAAACCAGATCGATCATGTTGTGATAGATGGAAGACACGCTTCTAGTGTATAAGATGTACGTACGATCCGAGGCCCCAACATCGATTCGGATCATTACCTTGTTGCAGCCAAACCGCGCACACGCCAGCAAAAACCGTACATCTAACTACGCAAAGAATGTTCAACATCGAAAAGCTGCAATCACCACAGACAGCCAGAAGATTTGCCCATCGACTCTCACTCCTGCTCTCAGAGAGCACTGCCGAACAAACCGGCATGCACGAGCAGTGGAGCAAAATTGCTCATTCCCTACGTACCGCCGCTGAAGAAGAAATCGGATTCCGACGAGCCTGAAAAAGCAGTTGGTATGACGAGGAATGTCATGCTGCCGCAGAAAGAAAAGATGCAGAAAGAAAAGGGAGCTAAAAAAGGAAGAGAGACGTATTATCCGAAAGAAAAAACGAGAGACCGAAATACGTGAGTGTGAAGAGCTTGAGATGATGGCCAACAGGAACAACGCCCCAAATTCTACCAGAAAACTCGGCGGCTTACAGAAGGTTTCAAGACCGGGGCGTTTTCCTGTAAGAACAAAGACGGCGAGCTCGTGACTGACATCCAGAGCAATTTTAAATTATGGAGGGAACACTTCTCGAACCTGTTAAACATTGACAGCTGCGCATGTCATAGAGAATGTGAAGATCCCGATACCCCAATCGTTGACGACGGAATTGTCGTTCCGCTACCCGACCAACGAACAATAAAGCCGCGGGCGCCGCCGGACTGCCGGTTGAGCTATTCAAACATGGCGACGAGGAGCTGGTAAGGTGCATGCATCAACTCCTATGCAAAATATGGTCGGATGAAAACATGCCTACCGATTAGAATTTAAGTGTGCTCTGCCCAATCCATGAGAAGGGCGATCATGCAATCTGTGCCAATTACCGCGGGATTAGTCTTCTAAATATCGCCCATAAGGTTCTACCGAGCGTATTGTGTGAAAGGCTGAAGCCCACCGTCAACCAACTGATTGGACCTTATCAGTGTGGCTTTAGACCTGGAAAGTCCACTATCGACCTAATATTTACAATACGCCACATCGATTTCAAAGCTGCATTCGACAGTACGGAAAGGAGTTACTTGTATGCCGCGATGTCCGAATTAGGTATCCCCACAGACTACTACGGCTATGCAAGATGGCATTGCTCAACACAAGCAGCGCCGTCAGAATTGGGAAGGACCTCTCCGAGCCGTTTGATACCAAACGAGGTTTCAGACAGGGTGACTCGCTCTCGTGTGACTTCTTTAACCGGATGTTGGACAGCATCGAACGACCCGTAGAACTTAATCGCTCAGGCACAATATTTTATAAGAGCGTACAATTGTTGGCGTATGCCGATGATATTGACATCATCGGCCTTAACAACCGCGCTGTTAGTTCTGCCTTCTCCAAACTGGAAAAAGAGCAAAGCGAATGCGTCTGGAGGTGAACGAGGACAAAACGAAGTACCTCCTGTCTTCAAACTAACAGTCGACGCACTCGCGTATCGGCACCCACGTCACTGTAGACAGTTATAATTTCGAGGTTGTAAAATACTTCGTCTATTTAGGAACCAGCATTAACACCGAAAACAATGCCAGCCTTGAAATCCGACGTAGAATCTCTCTTGCCAACAAGTGCTACTTTGGACTAAGTAGGCAACTGAGCAGTAAAATCCTCTCTTGTCGAACAAAACTAACACTCTAAAAGGCTGTCATCGTTGCAGTCCTAACGTATGGCGCAGAAGCTTGGATGATGAAAATATCCGATGAAGCGACGCGAATATCGCAGGCGATGGAACGATGAGCTGTATGAACTTTACGACGACATAGACATAGCGCAACGAATAAAGATCCAGCGGTAGCAGAGGAAAAGGAAGGCCTCCTCTGCGTTGGAAATATCAGGTGGAGAAGGACTTAGCTTCACTTGGTGTGAGAAAGAAACGACTTGCGCTCTTTGTTAAACTCGGCCAAAATCGCGTAAGCGGTTATCGCGCCAATTACGAAGAAGGAGAAGAAGATGTCTGCAAATAATTTCTGATGTATCCAAAACATATGTTTCGTGGGTGTTCAAAGTGGTCTCAATGTGTGTGTCATTGCGTGTAGGCAGGTCTGCTATCCTTGAGGTAAACGCCTCAGAGCACAGAAGAATTAAGAACAATTGTTGAGATTTAAAATGTGAACTAAACAATACAAAAAATTTAGTATCTCACTCAGTATTAATAGCTAAACTTTAGGGTTTCGGTTTTCACTTTCCATTTCTTAAGTGGTTAATTTGCTATTTACTAATAGACCCTGCGTCATTCGACTTGATAATGTCTGGTGACTCTCAAGGTAGTGCCTAGGTCCGTTACTATTTATCGTCCTCATTAACGATATTTCATCTTGTTTTTCAAGGTGTCATTTTCTTCTATGCGCGGATGATCTAAAAATCTATTATGACATTAAATGTCCAAAAGATTAGTCCAACTCCAGCGTTGAGTTAAGTAACAAATATAGTTGCTGTGTGTATACCCTCAAACTGTATAAATTGAATAAATGCTGTCGAGTCTATCAAATAAATAAATAATAAACAACTAATTAGAATTTTGAGACTTTGCGCGTGGAACCGATCGCTGACACAACAAACAGTCCGGACGAAACTTTATACATACATATGCCCGCACACATTAAACAAATTCATAGTCCATGGGAGTTATATCTTGTAGCAGTAGAGGGACCTATGAAAATTTTTAAACAACAAAATAAACAAATAAAACATTTTTTTACTGAAAACAAATTAAGTTCAAATTACATCAAATACAGCCTTATAGTCGCAAGAAAAAAATAAATATATTTTTATCTCGAGTCCTGGCTTGTTTTGAGCAAATTGCTGAAAATTTCTTTCCTCGGTGGGAATTCGAGTCTCTATAGACATAAAGGTATGCTGCCCCATACAGCCGCTATTGTGGCATCGTAATCTTTAAATGCACTCCTCATTTGATCAAGGGGAAATATTTTCGATTTCTTCTTTTTTACATGAGCCTATGTATTCTAACATTCCCGGCATTCGCACTTATTTTTGCTTACTCTTCCTCTTCTTTTTATTTTTGTTTGTTTATTTTCTTTACTGATGTGACGTGCTTGGGTAGGTGCAGTCTTCAATTTAATCATTATTGAATACTTTCTAAGCCTTGACGTTTAAGCACATGTCTTAAGGTGTAAGCCCATGACTTCCATTATCTTATTATATAGTGTGTACACAGAGCACTTAAGCGGAGTGTGCACGGTAAATTTATATACATATTCATTAAAATAACTGGCACATAATTTTCCAATTGCTGGTGCCCACACTCACGGTCGTTACCGTAGTCCCTGTCTCTTGCCCGTGAGATACCCAAAATTAAGCAAAACTTGTGCCCGTAGAAAACAGCTTCTTTCGTTTGGTTACATATTTACAAAACCATCGGTTTGTGTGGGTTTGTCAGTGAATTTTAACTTACTTTCATTTTTCATTTCAGGTAATCCAAAATGCAATGTTTGATATGGTGTATCAAAACTGAATTTTCAGTCCCCCAAAAATGAAAATTTTGCTTATTGATATAACTGCTTAAGTGGAAATGTTCCTCGTCACTCATGATGATTTTCGATACAAAATCGTGCCCTTCGTTGTTGAGATCGACAATGGTTTGACTGTAATTCACTCGCGACTGAACGCAAGCAGGCATTAACTGATGCACTGTTTTCACCTTGTACACGAACGCGTGTAAGTCTTTCACTAAAATTCATTACGGAGTATGATGATGCCCATATGCGTAGCACGTCGTAGGGTTGATGTTTATTCGTTCTCGGCGACATCGGCAGCCACAGCCGCGATATCTTCAGCCGAACACCTAGTCAGGTGGCAGCCACGCCCTGCAAAACCACCCGATTATTGGTCAAAAAAATCTAAACGATTATTTCACGCTCTTGCGGAGGATAGCGATTCATTGCTTGTTTATTTGTATACTGCAGTTGTCCAGATCTCAAGTGTCAAATATGACTGACGTACGACGCCATTTGCCAAAATTATAACATCTTTAACAGATCAATACGACAAATTAAAAGATGGAGATGGCTCGGATGAATCGGAAAGGCTTATTGCTATTTATACAAAGAAATAAAGTTATTCATGCTTTATAAAATTTGAATAGGTACGATTATATTATATATATATATACATATTATATATAGTCAAATAATAATATTATATTTTCGTCCACAAATAATTCAGTTGCATACAATTCTTTTAATTACAATTCAGAAACTTTGAGTTATCGCTTCCCTTAGCTATTTAATTCTACGCTATGTAATTTTGTGTACCCTTAAATTTCACCGAGACCCTCCTGCAAAACTGAGTATCGTATTATATAAAAGCTTTCGTCCTTTAGACGTTACGCGCGCTAGCCAATCCATCAAATTAATCGAAGCCAATAAATCATTTATTTTGGCAAACGACTCTCCGGCAATACAGAATTCTCATTCAAGAAGGTAATCGAATCAAAAAATACCTGGAAATACCCGCCAGTCACACCATAGTTCGTTTGATAAGCACTTGCAAGAAGAAATTTTCTTAAAGATTTTAAATAAAGTAAACGAAAATCCATTATATTGCCTCCAGGGCATTAGCAAAAGAAACACGACATCAAATATGGTTGAAAAGTAAAAAGGCAACAAACAAATCGAGCACCAAATAAGAATTTCCGAAAAAAGGTATATTATTATTTAGTATCAAAATAAGCTTAATAAAAGTTATATAGCGTTTGACGACCGCGTTAAGACATGCCGTTATTTTATATACAATACAGTACAGCCTCATGCTGCACGCATGCGCACATGCCTCAGTAATAGCCATGACTTGAATTTCGGGCTTTGATCCAGTAATTAACGAAAATTGAGAGTGAAACTTTTTTGAAGTGCATTCAACAACGCATAGTAGTTAGAAGCCGCCGGCAAACAGACACGGGCGGAGCAATGCGCACATAAATGCCACGAGCAAGGATTATGTTGCACGCATGAACACAAACTCCAAAGAAACTGGCATATGAATAGGTACTGATTTTGTTTCTTGAGCCGCACAAGCGTTAGCTATCACCACAGGCAATCTGACTGGTTGGAGTCTAGCACACATATGTGATAGTGTCGCAGGCATTGCTGTGCCGGCGCAGTTACTTAGCAACATTCGAGCATGTATTAGGAAAGGTATGAATTTAACTACTCTGGCAGCAGCATTTCGAACATCAATCCTTATACATGAGCGAAGCACGCGACAAACGCCGTCTGAGTTTCGGGCAATTTACTTATTAACTTTATCTCCATCATTGGTGATCATCTTCACTTCACGAAAATATTTTAATTTCATACTTTGGTCCGCTCGTTGCGTGTCATTTTGGAGGCCTTGCGTGACCACACACTGAAATTGTTTGATTACAATCGAAAACTATTGTTATTTGTTTGGAATACTGTTGTAATTTCTTCAATAAATAAATGCTATATATTTCTTTTTACTGGTTTTTTTAATACCCAGTCAATTTTTGTTTGATTAATTACTACCTAACACCTAATCATAATAATAAAAGAAAACACTAGAAAGTTGTTTCAGTAATCGCTGATCCGATCGGATCATGAAATTCTTTGTACGATAAATTGATGTAACTGCCTTAGAAGGGCTTCAGTGGCACTGGGTCGCAAGAACTTCTATTGATAAGTATAAATCAAACCATTGAAACGCTATCGCATGAAGATGTCTGGGTGGTCTATAGGCAATAACGGCAATATTGCAAAAATATTTTCCCTACAATTTGATTTCGTAAAAGATTGTAAATTAGTAGTAGAAAATGTTGCAAGTATGCAAGTATTCTATGAATCATGTCAAGCGACGTAATGATTTTTCTGTTTTGAGTCTACAGTGAAAATACGGATTAAGAAAGTTGTTTCTTTTTGTTTCAGTTTGCGTTTTAGCAGCAGTTGCTCACCAGTTGTCTCAAATTTTTATTTTCGAAATATTTAGTAATCCGTTTCATTCATTTATGGTTAGAGATATATACATACGCGAGAGTTTAGACACTAATTGGACTTATTGCTTATAGCATAGAATAAACACTTCTCAATTCTGTAATTAATTTGACATACCTATGAGCTAAAATTTGATCGATTATTACGACCAACTTAAGCGATCTAATATCTAAACGATGCAACAGTTACCTTCTTGAATAAGAAGGTGCCTTTGATAAGACCTCTAGTTAGGAGAGGGATAATACTCTCGCTCAATAGATGGGTTATATGCTATGTACGAGTATGTATGCGAAAGAAATACCAAACAGCTCAGATGGCATAACGGCGAATACATCCAGAGGCAAATACAGCCTCGAGCCGCGTAAGTGGAGCATTGCGAAAATCCACAAACTGCCGGCACAGGTAATTAAGGATACTATTTTCACTTGCGAAGCCAATGAAAATATATGTTCCAAGTTTTCATTTGTATACACTGCAGCTTCACTTAAAATATAGATTCAAAACGTTATTTGAATATGATGATAATAGATTGCCTCATATACTATCAAAAAAGATTTTAGAAAAACAGATATTTTGGGTTGAAGAAATTAGTAATCTAGCACAAAAGTTAAATATAACATGTAACTGGGGCACTTCAAATAAAAGAGAGTGGAATAGATATATAATTTCAATAATAGAAAATCTGCATGATTCGAATATTTGAACTTTATGGGAAAGGGCACACCAAAGCACCCGATTATATAAGGAATTAGACCATAACAACGCCAGAAGCTATTTAAACGATAATACTGGAATCTATAAAATTATGTGGATTATGAAAGCCAGATGTGATTTAATATACTTGGGAAGCCAAAGGGATTTAAATTGCACTTTATGTAACTTAAATGAATTAGAAGACATCACACATTTTTTAGGAAAATGCCCGATACTTAAAAGAATTCGTCAAAGATTTTTTGGAAAATTTAGTTTAAACCGAGATGAAATCATAGACATTTTAAATGGTGTTGGCCCTTCTGGATATAATAATTTATTTAAGTTCATCACTGGTGCTATAGAATATAGAAAATTAATTTTAAGCGAATTCAATATATAGTACCATAGTAACATATGTAAAATGTAAGATTTTTTTTTTTTTTCTTTTTTCTTCCGACAAACGACCTAGTGTCACTGTCGTACGTTCTAATGTTAATGATTAAAAATGAAATGTAATGAAATGTAAAAGTCGAACAATAAATAATAAAAATAATAATAATAATATAGGCGGATTTAGCAGTCTCGAATTGTGAGATGTGAACCGCAGCGAATTCCCCACAAAATGGCGATCGAGTGTCGAAAATTAAATTTTTGTATTGCCATTGGCGAAAAAACTACATTCGCTTCGACATTACTCTCAACATTTGGCTTCTGCCTATTCTGTCAGCATTAAAAAATAGAAGTGAAGGAAAAGAAATTGTTAATTGAAATTGTTAATCTGTTTAATATTACCAAAAGCTACAGGAAAATAAATAGCAGAAATTACTATATATACTAGAAAAATGTACGAGCTAAAAAACCAGGAACTAAAATTATTAGGGCGGCCGCCGTAGTGAATGGGTTAGTGCGTGACTACTATTCGGAATTCAGAGAGAACGTAGGTTCGAATCTCGATGAAACACCAAAATGAAGAAAAGCGGTCGCCTCTCGGCAGGCAATTTGTAAGCCTCCGAAAGTATTTCTCCTCATAAAAAATATCTGCCGTTCGGAGTCGGGTTGAAACTGTAGATCCCTCCATTTGTGAGACAACATCAAGACGCATCCACAAATATCAGGAGGAGCTAGGCCAAACACCCAAAAAGGGTGTACGCGCCAATTATATATATATGTTATATTATTATTTTAATTATGTATAGGCAATACATATAATTATTGGAAATAAAAGAAGAAAGGAAAAAGAAAGAAAATTTTGAAAACAGATGACACAAAGAAAACATAGAAATGAAGCAAAACATAGGCTTAAAAAACCAAAAGCTAATAAAAATGGAAAATTAACTGAAAATGTGAAGTAATTTTAAGTTTAATATTTTATGAAGTGAATAAATTTGATTTGTGATTTTTATTTATTTTTATAAACCTGTATAAAATGTAGATCTCAAAATTCTTAAATGAAATAAATAAACACAATGAAATAAGGTAAATGACTTTGAATTTATACAATAATTCGTCCTACAACAAAGCACAAATCGTAATATTAGTTCCATTTAGTACTCCTGATCTAGAAAAATATTTTTGTTGCTCTCTTGTTCGGTCATTTCTGTGCTTATCGAGGCACTGCAAATTTCAATTTCCAAAATGGGTAGCTCCTTTAAAATAAGCGAAACTGTGAATTGAAACTCATTCCCATTGTTTTGTTGTCATGAAGACATAATCTTAACACATAACAGAATTTTAGCATTGGCGTTTTGGATGATGACTAGAGGCAATGAAATTTATCCTTAACTTTGTCCACCACAAATATAAATGCATCCTTACTTGGCCGAAATTTTGTTATGAATCTACAAATGCAAATATGTAAGTATATAAATAAAAAAAGATAATTTGCTTAAAAACATGAATATTTTTTCGAACCGATTAACTGCATAAATATTAAAATTGCGGTCGGTACCTCCATAGGATTGGACTAATTTATTAAGAAACGCCTCTCACGAAGAAGGCTAACTCCCGGCTCCACATTGACACTATCCTCGAAATAAAAATTCGTGCTAATAAACACTTACACACACTGTTCAAATTTCAGTTCGTATAAGTACACAAATTCTTGAGCATAAATTATACAAATGTCAAAAGAGATGAACTAATTCATTTTTCGTAAATGGCAACGACATAGTCTCGGCGAATAAGTTCATTCGCCACTCACAATGCAAATTTTACATATGTTCGCCAAATGAGTCGCTTCGCAAGTGATAATATCAGCCTCAGCGTGTATTAATAATAAGTTCGATAATTGTAAAATAGTAGTCAGTAGCTGCCAGCTGTTGGCTAGGGTTTAATAAATAAAAGTCTCCCAACCCAAAATATAATTTTTTCGGTGTTTTAATTAAAAATCCGATACTTCGTATAAGTACACTTTCGAATTGGACAGAGATGGAGCAGTAAAGATTTATTAAACAATTTACAAGAAACATCTTTCGACGAACAAATATGTAATTTATCCACTTAGGACCATGACTGATGCACCTTGGTACATTCCTAACGCAGATATTCAGCGCGAACTTGAATCGATACTATTGACGAGACAATACAAAGCGATACCAGAAGACACATAAGCAGTCTATTGACACACACTGAATTGCGAAGGCTCCCAAGATAAATCTAGCCAACGTCGGCTTAACCGTGAAACACCAACAGATCTTGCAAACTCTATGTAATTATTTGTGAACTAATCGTATTTGTCATTGTTTGTTAGGCGCTTATATTATATTAATTGCTAAGCATTTTTTATTTTTTAATGAGCTTGAGGGCATTGGCCCTTCAATAGCATCTCATTCCATGTCTTTGTAAATTATATCTAACGAGAGGCGTAATATCTAATGTAGGTAAATCCTCTTCAGACCTTCGCTACCCATAGGTATGTGTATGCACATTTTTCCTTTTTCTCAAATGCCCCTCTTAAACAAACTGCATGTAGAATATATTTAACTACAAATACTTCGAGGCGCATGTTCGGAGCTGATATGAAATTACTCGTTTAAAGTTTACTTATTGATTGGGTCATAGGAGGTTAAAGTCCTACCATAAAGATTTGAAAGGCCGAATAAGCAAATACTTAGATTGGTAGTGTTACCAGATGGAGCTACACCTGCACCTACACCTACGAATCTAAGGAAACTCTGAAGCTATATCCCCGAGATGCATTCTAGCTTCTCATATTGTAAAGTTTCTAAGCATTTTAATCTGGTTCTAGCTAACGCAGGGCAAGAACATAGAAGGTGTTCTAGCGTTTCCCTCTCTTCCAGTTCATTGCAAAATCTGCAGCTATCGTTGCTTGTAATTCCCATCTTGTATGCGTGCGCCGCTAGCAAATTGTGACCTGTCAGCATGCCTACGATAGTTCTGCTTTATTTTTTGGGCAGAGCTAGTACGAAGTCAAAGAAGGGGCACACTGAATTATGTGGATAATTTAATATATGACTAATGAAATGGAAAATAAATTATTAGGCTTTGAAACTTCTATACTTTTCAGACTTTGTGAGAAATCCATGAGGATATGGAGCTAAATGTTCTAGAGAGTATTTAGACGACACATTTCAAGATGATTAATTTTAAGCTGGAATTTACCGCATGCGAAACAACAATGATTTCAACACCGTTAATTTATTCTAACCAAAACAAAAATTTTGGGCCAAGCTCGGAATCAGTATCTGCTTTATTCTCATTTCTTAACTAGACAGTAACATTATGTTAATATTTGCTAGTTATGCCAGTCAGGACTGTCTTAATGCCTATTCATTAAGGTTAGGCATTCGTAAAACTTGTTCCTATTTTTTTTTTTTTCACAAATACGTAGCAGCAGAAAGACCAGTTACAATAATGAAGGTATTAGTAAATGATGCCAGCTGACCCCTTCTCGATATCTCTCTTACACTATTCATACAAAACCGTCAATTTGCGGCAGCTTTTCATTTCATCCTGAAACATCGAGATAACATATTCATTATGATTAGGGTTAAAATAAGCTCTTCCTGAAATTTGTAGTATGCGCCTACAAGTACAGCTTCTTCTACAAATAGGAGACTAAAGTTGGTTATGGCCAATGGCGTGTATTCCTTTGATTTAGCATAGAAGCAATATGCCTACAGTAGTCATACTTTCTATTCCAATTCCATGTGAAAGGTCCGTGATGCCAAATACTCGTAATAGCTGCAGGATCTGCAAAACATATACTGCCCGTAGCTTCTGGTATTTGCGTGTTTGTCAACTGTAGCTTCTCACTATAACGTGTGCCACCTACAAGCACGCAAATGAAGAACGTAAACAACGTTGTTGCACAACAATAGCTAACGTGTGCGTTTTTTTTTGTTTTTGTAAGCTATTGTTTTCAATGGCCGATCTTTTTATTTTCTATTTTTTGTTTGTTTTGTGGATATTAGTTGCAGCGATCCTGATGATGATCTCGATTCCAGTCGAATGTGCTTAGTATAATTTCTAAAATGCTATAAAGAAAATGCCATTCGAACGTTTGGAAAAGGATGTAGGTAAGTAAAACTAAACTAGAAGTAGAAACCAAAGCAGAAGTTTTAAATTAGCATAAAATTATGCAAAATCATGCAGTAGCATGAACTTGACTGTGCTACGTGGCACAAACAGAACCACACGTCGCTCCATTCTAAAACTGCAGGTACGCCGCACAGTGCTCCAACTCCATATAGGCAATGGACAGAAACAGAAGGAGTAGGCTAAATTTGTTGAAACTTTACTCCTAAACGAACTACATTACTCTAATTTCAAAAATGAAATCAGTGTTTTCGTACCAGTTACCAATTTCGAAAAATTTTACCATTTTTTTCACCTTTTGGAAGTCAAGTATCATAAATAATAAAATATGTATATGAATAAAACCGTTTACAGAACACAACACAATTTTCCTAGAGTTAAGAAAATAAAACGAAGAGATATAAATTTATGATATATTCATTGTGACCGCTGTAGCCGAATAGGTGGTGCGTGACTACTATTTGGAAGTGTGTTGGTTCGAATCGCCGTGGTACTCCATTTTTGAAAATCCAACAAACAATGGAGGTCTTATGAAATTCACAAGAAATGCTTTCGCGTATTATAAATATAGATAAGCTAAAACAAATACGAAAAAGGGCATGTATGCACTTTTTCAAAATTAAATATTTTTGCGACGCGGAGAAAATATTATTATAATTTGTCTAGAAATGGAGAGATCAAATTGCCATAAGCATAAACAAATTTAGGAGGATTTTTTTGTGTCTCTAACTGTTCCCAAATATTTGGTTTCAGCATCTTCAAGCCCGGATTTGTTTATTTAAAACAATATTTGCCATTAATTTTTTTCTTGATATACATATTTTTTGATCAATCATAATTATCTTTATAAAAGTACAACGGTACATCTTGTTAAGGATAAAAATGTATTCTTAACAAATTTTTTGACACAACTACTTTTATATGCCAAGTGTGGAAGTGAAATGGGAGGATGTATAAGGCTTAAAATCTATTTCATCACAAAAGAAATTTGAAACTTTTCATAATTAAAGTTTTAGCGTTAGTATGTTATCAAAATGTCCAAGCTCCAAGACTTCCAAGATTTTTGCATTTTCGTCCACGTTCGGAGCACTGTGCGCCGCTGAGCTAGCCCGCAACCTAGTTGCATTGTTCCTTTAAGCATACTTTATTTACATTTCTGGGCACAGGCGAAAATTCGTCGCGTAACTGCGACCCTTTGGCAAGTGTCCTCTTAGGCATGCTTTAAGTATGACTCCAGCACAAATTTATAGACACTGTTTGCATTGCATTACTGCTATTGAACAGCATTCAAATTTGTTTTCCACCACGATTCTTAATCGAATCAAATGGCTACTACAAGGGTGTGGCGCATGCGTATGGCATTATTTCGCAAGTATGCCTCTTGATTTCTTATCATAAATATTTAGGTGACACATTGCACAAATATGAGTGTAAGCTTTGTTACGGTTTGAAGGGGCTTGGCAAATAGATTTGAATTCCTAAATGAGCAAGATTTGGGTAACGTGGACGCGTGTTGTAAGAAAATGGTTGCATAAAAGGAGAATTCTCTTAGCCTTGCAAAACCCTTACACAGTGCATGGGTTGCACGAATTGCAAAGTCTTGTATCCCATGCAACGAAAGATATTTGCAATATCCACAAATCATGCAACAGCAAAATCCATGCATATTTTCAGGCTGTGGGTTGTAGCATGGAAAATGCGACCCTCTGCCAATTCTTTGTCGTTATTCTTTTATTGTAACTTCGCGGCATGCAATGTGGAGACTCTCGTATTCTTGCATATTTTAGTGCAGGATTTTTGGATTTCGTGCTAAACATAGAGAATCACCCTATGGTTTTTGTGTTATATTTTAATGCCATCATCCTCCTAGATGGAAAATGTTAGCCATGTGGGTATATGCTCATAAATGTAATATAATCAAATGAAGATTACCTAATCCATCAAAATTATTTCCAATCCAAAATTAATTGAAACAATCATTTTGGGAATTTAAAAAAACTCAAAACTTAAACGCAAAACATATCTAAATATGTAAAAAAAAAATAAATTGCCTCGGAGCTGTGATTTAAGCCCGTTGGACTATTTTTTGTGGGGAGCCGATAAGGGCAAATGCTATGCGAACCATCCAGAGACAATTGATGCTTTAAAACACGAAATCGAAGTTGCCATTCATGAAATTGGAGCCCAAATAATAGAAAATGTGCTTAAAAATTGGGTTGATCGAATGGCCTACTATAAAGCCAGTCGTGACGTGTTCAATCTTCAAAATAAAAAAAAAATTTGAAAAAATATTGATTAGTTTTTTTTTTATAGCCGATTCAAAAACCAAATTTTACATGGCCCACCCATTATTTAGGAATAGGGTTGCCACTTGTAAATAACTAAATTCAGCAAAATGCACATAATTATAAACGCCATTCGGAGATTCCCAAAATCACTCAATGCTTTCCAAATGTTAGTCATTTGTACAATACAACATTACAAAATAGATATACGAACGTACGTGACATGAAACTTTTCCATGTTCTGCTAACATTTTGATCGTTATTTTACACTTTCTAATCATTTAAAACTCATTTACTGGAGACGTCATTTGAAGTTAAAAAACAGATTTATGCTTTTCTTTTTGGTTGCCGAGCTTATTTTGGCATTTGTCTTAAATGTATTTTCAAATGAGCCAAATAAACTATGCTTCTAAGAGAAATTATTATCGTATAGAAATTTTCGGTAGGTAATTAAATTTAATAAGAACTACAAAATTTTTTATTATTACTTAAATTTTTGTTATAAACATTTAATTCGTTTAAATAGAAGAAATAGCTGTGCTATTGTGCGCTTATATATTTTTCCAAACTTCCGTCTTGTCTTGGATTTTTTAAATTTTAAACATGCCAGAAAAACGAAAATCTAATTTGTAGAAAGCAACTGAATAAGCGGAAATTATAAAGATAGTTAGCAGTTAAATTTAACCCTTAATTTTCGGTAACCGATTGTTGTGATACTTTAATACGCCTCAATTTTATGTATTTTATAGGAAAACAAACAGGAATCATATTTAAATAAAGTTGGATTGAATATAGATAGAGTTTGTTTCTCTTATAGCGCATTAGAGCTTGTCCTAGACTGGCCACACCAGTTGGGTATTAGCAGAAATACACTCGGACCTTAGCCCGCTATTAAAAAATAATAACCACTAAAATAAAAAATTGCAGTATACTTATATATTATCCACAAACTTATGTATGCAATTGAATTAGGAACATGTAAGGTAACCATATTTACAACTAATTGAAAATTACATCAACTTTGTGTTGCTCTTGGGCAGGATAATTCTGGTGCAGATCTTACCTGTACGTAAAGCGGCATTGGGCTTGGGTGGAATAATGGGACAGGTCTATGGAGACCTCTAAGCAGAGTGGTTTACAAATACCCATTACAATTCCCATACAATTTAAACTTCTACTTCTATATTCAGTGGAGGTTTATTTGAGAAAGAAAAAAGCACACGTTTTGAGTATCTACAAATTAGAAAAGTTAGAAAATAACAACATTCAAACATATGATTGTATCTTATAAGTACCAGTTAAAAGTTATATCTACGATAGGAAAACAGCATCAAATTTGAAATTACTGTGTTGAATATCCGTAATATAATAATAATATTTCGTGATAAAAAGGCACCATAAGGTATTTTACCAGAGAGCATGCCAAATGCCACGTAGAAACAAAGACTATAAATAAATATATACATAAACAATCAATTTCAAATTTACTTGAGATTGATTTTGAATCTATCCAAAATAATAAAAAATAAATTAACTCCATAAGGCATCTTTTATATTCAAAAATATACTTAACTTTCTACATATGTATGTACATACATATGCATGCATATGTAAGTATGAACTGAAATAAATTTTAAGACAAGAGCACCCTGAAGTGTTGAAAGAATTTGAGGGTACTGGAATACTTATATAAGCGCGTATGTAGTAACTCTATTGCAATAATACACTGACTGTAGTCACACCTGTTCACGTTCCATGTAGCGGTGAACATTGGAGTACCCATTCTTTGGAGTAAGGATATGGCAAAATAATCCGTTGAAAACTTAAGTTCAGTCCAAATGGGTATTTTGAGTCAGTGCGGGTGCTGCCCATAAAACGGACTTCTCATTGAGTTCAATCTTATGCAAATGGTTCTAATTGGTCTTGTAGTCGGTCTTCCTATAATCTAGAGTTATTACTCGATTATTCACTTTTTTCAAGTGTCTCTAATATTTCCGTTTTTTCTTATATCTCTACGACTTGCACGCCCACCTAACTAAAAAAATTCCACATTCAAGTACAAGTTTTAGTCATTTTTTTTTATTTGGTATGGGATTAAATTTACGCCCCTGTAAAAGAGGAGTCGCGGCTGATACTATTTTTGTGTTCGCTCTAGTGATATGAAGGTGTATATGTGAGGTCTTGATCGCAGTAGTTGACATTCGTTTCAAGCGTTAAGATCCTTTTTATCTGACGCCAAAAATGTCTACGGCCGTCTCGAAAAAACAGCATTTGCGGGTAGTCATGCCTCATTACTACCTTTTAAAGAAAAGTGCAGCTGAAACGTGTCATACATTGATCAATATTTACGGTTACCACAAACAACTTCCAAAAGGCAAGTTCGTCGTGAGTGATAAAGATCGCGAAGGGGCACCGGAAAAAATTCGAAGATGTTCAACTACAATAATTATTGGATGAAGACGCATGTCGAACCCTTGATGATATGTCTAGGGAGTTGGATGTCCAAACGATCGGTAAACGTTTACATCCGATGGGACAATGCCAGGCCACACGTTGATAAATCGGTCCAGAAATATTAAGAGGGACTGAATTGGGAAATCTTGCCCCAACCGCCCATCATCCCTTATTGGAGAGCGGTTTACTTCTTACGAGAGCATCGCAAACTGGCTCAATGAATGAATCAAGTCAAAAGAACTCGAATTTTTGACAGAGGAATCCATATGCTGACTGAAAGACGGAGTAAAATTATAGCTTCCAATGACACTTTACTTCACATAATATCCTGTACTATTTAATTGTTTAAATAATTTGTAACTTTGGCTAAGAAAGGACAGAAACTTATTCCAATATTAAAATTATTTCTTTCACATTTATTTCAATCCCCTTTCACTGAGTTTTATATATTTTCTCCGGTTTTGTCGATGTGTGTTACCCGATTGAACTTCTTCATACTTTAAGACCTACTTTGCTCCTGACAAAGTGAAGCGTGGCGAGGAATATCAGTTGGATGACATGGGACTCGCTTTGGTGCGCTGATGCATAGATTTGCTGAAAAATATCTAGATCTCATTTGCGCAATTTAACTGAACTCCTGATGACATATCGCTATCACAGCGGCTTCGTCGGGATGACAAGTAAGTGCAGTCTAGTTATTTAGAAATGAATGGGCCACTTTTGAAATCATAAGTAAATTTTAATGCCACACTCTCGGTTTTCATAAAGAGCAACAAAGTTTCAGCCGTACATGAGGTGCATGAATTGGTACACAAGCTGCCACAGGTGAACTTCGATCTTGTCATTGGATACTTGACGGAGTAAGTCAGCAGTGCTTTCTTGCAGTCTTATTTTTTATGTGTATCCCAATATGCCTTTTCTTTGCATAGTATCACGCAAAATTGTAAGGAATAAAATTTCGGTTTTAATTTGAGTGTGGTGTTTAGCCCGACTTTTGCGCCCCCAGGAGGAGGCGATTGCTGCCATATTAGACATCAAGTTTTATAAAAAATTTAATTGGTTAATAAATATTTTAATTAATAATATAAATACATAAAAGATCCGACAGCGTCAATGTTAAGCGCATCCAACGATGTCGATAGCTGTCAATAATACTAGGCTAACGGCTTTTTTTTAACTTAGCTCAAGTTTTTGAAAAATGTTTTCATAAAATGCTAATATAAGAACTTTTTACTGCGAGGAATTAGTTTCCCCTTTTTTATTAGCTCTGCTATAAACAGCGGAATTGCCATACGAGATGGGCGCCACCTTTGTATTTTTTACATCCTAAGTTGTTGATGATGAAAAATATTTCAAGAGAAATACTTTTTTGCCTGACAGCATAACATTTTTTGTAAAGTTCGAACCGTGGCAAGTTCCTTTTTAAGAAATAGAAAAAATGTTCTCCATACGTCTTGATCTTTTCCGACAGAGGGAAGTTCTTTTTTTTGTCCGCAGTACTAAAATTCTTCATATATTGAAAATCCTTGCACGATATTGGAAATCTAAAACTCAAAACCTCTTAAATTGAAAAGAAAATGTTTTTCATCTGTTTCTGATTTGCATCTGTGTCTTTATGAGAAAATATATGGACTTGCAAAACCATTTTAAAAACGAAAACAAAATCTAATCACAGATAGGGGCCAACCCATATAGCAATCAATAAACTATACTTAAAATATGTAAATAAGAAAAACCACAGCTGTACGCATATTTAACTAACGGAATATCTACACCCGCATCTTAAATTCGATTTAAAAGAAACAAAGATAACATAAAAATTAAATTCTAGGAAAGCAGAAAAGTAAAATACATGCTTCTGGGTAAATTAAACGTATGTTCCTACAAATACTCCGGAAAGCAAAAAAAGCATACCAACGGTTTCGTTTTTCCTGTCTATGTCAGAAGGTTCATTTAGCATTTACCACATCAACAACAAAATACCACTAAACAGATACTTCGAATCAGTTAGTGTTTATATCCGTCAAAGCTATCACACATCATCTGAACTCTTACATAAGTGAAAATATACCGCAACAGAAAATATATGCAGATCATATGCGTTCCATTTTTGATATGGGCAATCTAGTGGATCGATCACCGTCGATCATTGCCGAGAAAGAGAGGTCGAGACAATGAGACTAAAAACAATTGAAACAGTCCTACACTTACTTAACATGCATGCATTACATATATACTGATAATGCATGCATATATAAGGACATATATGTATACATGACAACAAATACATCAGCGTACTTACCTTTTTAATGTATTGAAAGTGTTACTATTTACATTTTGATTTTCATTTCATAGCACTTAATGTATGTGCATTCGTCAAATAGCAGTGGCAACAACACTAAAGTGAACTGAAAAACAACACAAGCAATGATACGATCGGAAGGCGTATAAGGAACATATCAAACGTATTTGGAACACAGATCCAACGCCTCAGCAACGCTAGCAACATTAGCACCGCATTTATTTTCATAAATTACCCGGGGGACTGCTTCGTTGGCGGCGTCATCGTTGTCCGCGCGATGGTCAGAACAAAGCAACATGGCGAGTTCATGAAATAAAAATGAAAAGGAAAATTGTAAGGGCGAAAATGATGGGGTAACACAACTATATCGAAAACCAAGGCCAGCAACACCATTTTTTCAACTACATACAAATATATGTGTATAAATGTAATTTATATGGGATTTTCTTTGGCAAATCATATGTATATAAAATTATCTTTAGGTAACTTCACACTTTTGGAAACTTCTTTGCAAATCAATATGACATCACAGCAGAAAGGTGGTTGAGTTTGAGTAGTTAGGCTAGAGCGTCCTCTGATGAAAATGCGCTTAGCCCATAAAATCTTCGTTTGCCTTATAAATATCTTTAAGTTTATTAAAAACACCATTTCCATTTATACTTCAAAACATTTTTTATTTAGCCATTAAATACTTAAGTTAAGCAAAAAAAAAAAATAACGAGACTCTTCACTTTACGTTTTACATAACGGTAAGTATTTGCAGCAGTATTAAGTAAATACAGCAACCGAAAATTCTACGTTTCATTTTAAAACATATAGAAACAGTTTTATAAATAATATAGAAAACCGAAAATTAAAATTTTGTTGTACAACCACGATGTTTTAGGTCTTCACTCAGACTATTTAGCATTGACTTAGCTAACTTCTCTATTCCCCAGTTGTAGTCCTCGCTCATTCTGTCCACATAACACTTCGTACTTGTTAATATGCTGTCGAATTCCTTTTCCCAATATATCCCGCAATTGCACAATAGGGTTGAGATCGGGCGACTATAGGGTTGTTTTGAGCTGTTTTGGAGGGTTGTACAAAAGTCAAAGCTTAACGATTAAAGCCTGTGTAATTTAGGTCGTTATCTGTTGACTTCCTTGATAAGCCAAGATTTTTGGCACTCTGTTTCAAATTTATTTTTATTTGTATTAAGAATATTATTAATATTGCAAACAGCGCGCTTACATCAGCAGAAAATCTTGGAAAATAAATTAAACAAAGAAAAGAAAAGCGTTTATAAATTAAATTAATCTCAGATGACCCAAAGGTATTTTCTATGGAAAGGGAGTTGAAACTCTAAGCCACCAGTGGGCTCTGCAATATCACTAATAAAAGATAATGGTATTTGAGCTCGAAATAGAGAAAAAGACCAATCGGTTTGCCAAACATCTCGAATCAATTTTCTAAATTAACAAACCTTTAACAAATTGTTCACTCAGATAAAACAAAGCTCCTGGATATGACTGCAGTACTCGAAAGATGCTAATTGAAATACCCAATATTGCTCTTTTTCTAATCGCAAATCTTTACAATTTCAAATAATTTCCCAAAGTATTTCAAAGTCGGACATCATTATCATTATATCATATATACATATAATTGGCGCGTACACACTTTTTGGGTATTTGGCCGAGCTCCTCCCCCTATTTATGGTGTGCGTCTTGATGTTGTTCCACAAATGGAGGGGCCTACAGTTTTAAGTCGACTCCGAACGGGAGATATTTTTATGAGGAGCTTTTTCATGGCAGAAATACACTCGGTTTGCCATTGGTTGCCGAGGGGCGACCGCTACTAGAAAAATGTTTTTCTTAATTTTGGTGTTTCACCAAGATTCGTACCGACACTCTCTCTGTGAATTTCGAATGGTAGTCACGAACCAACCCATTCGGCCACGGGCCACGGGCAACCGCCAAGACTAATTGAATTGACAACAACAGCTCCGCCACTCCAGCAACAATGCCACCATATATGGTGTGTATGCAGATATCTACAAATTAATTAACTATTATAAAAATATATCGCCAATTTAAGAGAATATTTTTAACTATGAAAGGTCACCTTGACAATGTGCGTAAACTTCAAATTTTTTGATCGATACTTTACGAGATATCGATAACTACAGCCATGTACCGAACTATAAGCCATCTACCGAACCAACGAATTAATAACTAAAGGAATGTTTAATCTGGGTCGGAAGCTGCACAAATTTGGCAGTTATTAGGCTTTTCCGTCTTGACAATGCTAGTCTAGCAGGCACAGCCGACAGTTAATGATTACAACTTATAACTGAGATCGAAATGTTTGCACTTAATAATAACAATAATTTAATTTATTGTTTTATTGTTGAGCTCACAAAATAAAAATACAAAAACTAAATATTTGGAGGCGATTAAATATAATATATGCATATGTCATCATGTATAAAATATAGTTTAAGGTAAGAATATTAATTGAAAAATATTAAATTTCAGTGACTTTCTGCTGATTAAAAATTTACCGAGTCTCCGTATACCGAGTTTTAATATGAGCGAACGCGGCATTTTTATTGTTTAATAATTTATTATTGCAACTCTTTGAGCATAGATTTTTGCCAAATTTCCCTAAGCCGAATAGAAACGATATAAGGGGCATACCTAAACCTAATTACTTTACAATAAAAAATATATAAATAAATTTTTGGCACGAGCACTTCCTCCAATTTTCGCTCTGTGCCTTGATACTGTTCCACAAATGGTGGTACCTCAGTTCAAAAATTATTATTTTAAATGACAATCGACAAAATTATTCTTTTACATGACAATCTTCGCCCACTTGTCGTGGCGCCGGCTAAAATCTATTTGGAAATACTGAATTGGGAAGTGTTATCTTACCCACCTTACCCGCCAGACCTTTCGATTGTCAGCTGATCCGGTCGACAGCACCTAACCTGTGAAACCACGCATGTGAAGGTATCTAAAATTCAGTCGAATATGGCAAAACTTGCAGCTAACAATGGGCAATAGTTCAAATAAAAGCCAACTTACGATTCTTTCATATAAAATTTGATTTTAGGTGTAAAACAGCGGAGACTTATTTTGCCCTACAATATTATTTTCTAAAATAAAAAAATATTTTATGGAAAATATGTATCTCCATATATACTATACATGCATTCATACATACTATACATATGTACATTCGAGTATGTGCAATATAGGATTCCAGGTCAAAATCCCGAAAACACATGCCCGAATGGACATTCACCCGAAACCCAATCACCCGAAAATAATTTACCCGAATAAATTTGCCCGAATACGAATACCCGAATCTTATTAATTTTCCCGAAAAATGCCCGAAAAATGCCCGAAAAAATAAAAATAAATTTTATATAAAAATGTTAATAAATAATTAAAATTCAAAATTTTGTAAACAAGTTTTAATTATATGGCATGGTGTGAAAGAAATTGAATTGTGTGAATTTAGGATATTTGAATGTTGTATGCTAAATTAGTTAAGTATTCCAAAATTTTGTTTTCTTCTTTATATCTTTGGTATTCTTCCGTTATTGTGCGTAATCGTTTTTGGAGTGATATCCAGGTTTGACGTGGTGTCGCTCTAACTTGGGCGGATGTTCATGAGGAGATTTTTTAGGGCCTTTTAAAACTATTAACTCAGAAACTGTCTGCAATGTAATTGCCCGCGCTTTGCATTCTTTTCTTCGAACCAATTGACAGTCCCAATAGAATTGATTATTTTTCGACGGTTTGGATCTGACATAAATGTATCCTCCGATTATTAATTTTTTTCCGACAAGTTGTCCCACTTCCTCAATTTCTTCCATTTTTATGAATAATTAAGAACGAATGACTGACTGATGAATCTGACACAAGAATTTTGACAACATTTGTTATGAATAAATAAAGGAATAGCACTCTTTTGTTCTTTTCTTGCATGTACTTCAAGTGTATACTAATTCTTAATTATTTTAAATTTTTTTTTCTTTTCGGGTAAAAGGATTCGGGCAAATGGGTTCGGGCGAAGACGTTCGGGCAAAAAAATTCGGGAAACTGTCAATTCGGGGAAATATACATTCGGGCGTGTGGATTCGGGCGGGTGTTTTCGGGCGTTTGGGCCCTTAAAGCTTACTACATATTTAAATAACTGTTTATAAATAAAGTACGAGTATGTACCTATGTGTTTGTAAAACACGTACCTATCCTTCCACTCAATAATCTAAAGTCTAATAGCGATTGAACAGGATTTTATGTAGTAATCGGAATAAGTTTTTACAGCTTGACAAAAAATGCCAAAGTGTTTTCTTTTATAAATATCTGCATACATGGTTTTTTACATGTATAGGTAATGTGCATGCATGTCAAATGTGAGGAAACTCAGCAGTGTTCTGACATAATAAATAGATAAATTCCATAAAACCATAAACAGTGCCTTAACGCCCATTATGAAAACCGCCCCTCACACGCGCCGATTGCTTATTGCAAACAATACAAATGTGCGTCAGTAGTAATATCATACAAACAAACTTGGTCATCATGACTGGCCGGATGTGTAGACCATTTAATGCGAGGAATGAGCAGCCAGCAGTCCAGCAGAAGTGACAGCATTTTCTAAACTGGCAAACCCAATAATAACGACAAATAATACGAAATCGAGAGCTCAGAGAAGAACTGTGCTGGTATTACGACAAGCGGAAGTGATTTTTTAGGAGGGTCCTTTTGACACGGGAAGAACTAAGCACGTGATGCTGCCTTAGTGCTATGTAAGCTAAAATAAAAGGGAGAACAACTTTTCGAATGAGGTTTATAAAAACCCCGGGTGTATATAAACATATGTATACATTACATATGTATATACATATACAAGTTTTAGACGCAGTTTGTCATATGTTTGAAACACTTTTGTTGGAAGTTTTTTATAACACTTCCGGAGACAAGAAATTCGATCATTGGTCATTGATAGCCTTCTTTAAAAACTCTTACAAGGAGAAATTTCGTATGATATGCACATACATATAGAGCGAACACACCGTGATAATGAAGTCGTCAAAAGCAATTTTTTGCGAAATAAAATGAAACTATTTGCAAAACCCCCGAGAGTGTGCTCAGCACATGTCAAGCGGCATGCCTAGACGTTCATAAATCATTCTATGAAACATTAAAAACTTAATTCTGTAATTATTTTCTATTACTATCAAAATGGCAAATGAATATGTGTGCATGTATCTTATTATTATGCTATATTTTTATATCTCGAAACAGGAGTATGAAGAGCTTACTCTATTATCCAGGAAAGGCTACTGAGCGGTCATAATCTGTCCACTTCTAAGGAAAAAACACTTAACACTTGGCACACCCGCAGAGAATTCTAATTGAAATGGGTTCTTTAATTAAGGAATCAACTTTTGTACTAATGTATGTATGTACATATACGTACTCTCACACCTTCCATTTAAATTATCTTTGGGCGCTCGAGTATCAACAAATAAGTATGTAGAAATGTGTGTATAAGTACATATATGTACTTCAATATAATTATTTTATGCATTTTGTAGTAACTCGCTATCATTGCAGCATCGAAGTCTTCTTTCAAACGAGTATCAATTTATTGACAGTCCCATCCCCGTCGAGAATTCTAATTGTATCTTGAACAAAAATGGCAGAAATGTTCAGCCAATGTATTTGCAACGTTGCAAAAGCTCAATTTAGGCAGTTGATGTGACAGCGTTGCGTGCCACCTAAAGACACCATTTTCAATTCTTCTAACATGCATCATTACACCTGATGTTTTTACATAACGTGTTTTGTTTTGTCTCTATTTTTACTGCCACTCTAGTAGTGAGCAGAGTTAACTTGTTGCCGATTGTCGCGGCATCAAATGTTATATTTATGGCCACGCGATGCGTCAGCCAGTGTATCCTCCGCTGTGCGTGCAATGTGGATACGCTTGCAATTTCGTGATTTATTGGTCGTTGATGTAGTGATGAAGATGTTGCAATACCATTCCGATTGAAAGTAGGGTGACGTATTAAAGACATAGGATATTTTTCTCGTTCGTAGAAAAAACGTAGAATAATTATTAGACCTCACTTTTTTCATTCGATTTTTATTCTGTTTTCATTTTATGTTTGCCTCTTTTTTATACAGTAGGCATAGTGATATGGAGCAGTTCAAGACCGGCATATATTTATTATTTAAAACTACATTAGTTTCGCTCCGTTATGGCTATGCATATGAGAAATTTGCCGGAATAGCCGATGGGTTGGGGAGTGACTACCATTCGATAGTGTCCGGGTTCGGAACATTGGGCATGAAACACCAAATGATGAAAAAAGATTTTTCTAATAGCGGTCGCCTCTAAGCACACAATGGCAAACCCCCAAGTGTATTCCATTAAAAAGTATTTATTAACTGAGTTATTATTATTAAAAACTCTGAAATTATTATTTTTTATGAATTCGGTGGTCTTATCCTTATGGTCTTATCCTTAGAGTTGTATTCCAGACAGCCCCATAGTAAATTTTATTTTAATTGCGATACACAGCCTTTATGATTTCAGATGAATTTCCTGCAAAGCTTCTAATTTTTAGTTTTTTCCTTTATGAATACAAATAATCAGGGCCACATTAACGATATCACAACCCCTAAGCGAAGGCATTCTAGGTGCCTCTTAACCTTTTTCTACTTTCCTAAAATACGTTTGTTCCACCACAATGCAATTAGTTTAATTTTTACTACATTATGGAACAATCCGAAAATTAAAGGAAAGTATACGTTTTCTCATAGTCCCTACTTGGCGTCTTCTTTAATAGTTCGTCACGTTTGTTTTTCCTGTTCTTGCCGTTGTTTACGTTTTTTCAAACCACTCCGACATTTTGTTCCTGAAAGGAAATGTAAATAATCGTGTATTTGAAAAATGGATCGAGAAAAATAGTCATAATTTCTATTATTTCTACAGAAGAAAAACTTCTCGCCGAATTTAGATAAAATAAGTATGTAAATTGGAGGAGCGGCCGCCGTAGCCGAATGGGTTGGTGCATGACTACTATTCAGAGCTTTAAACTGTACGTCTCTCCATTTGTGGAACAACATCAAGACGTATACCACAAATAGGAGGAGAACTGAAATTGACAAGTTGGACGATCTTGACTTTCAGTGGCACACTGATCGTCAAAGAACCTTTCTTTTGCGGTTTGGCATTTTTGGTATATTTTTTTTCTCATTCTTAAAAGGCCAAGATATATGTACATGTGTGCAGAAAATTATATCTGTTCATTTTGTTTTTTAAAAATAGCTTTTATTTGGACCTCGTACCTC
Organism: Anastrepha fraterculus; assembly: GCA_037575425.1. Taxonomy (NCBI): domain Eukaryota; kingdom Metazoa; phylum Arthropoda; class Insecta; order Diptera; family Tephritidae; genus Anastrepha; species Anastrepha fraterculus. Next base: position 12,541 of record JAYXIM010045104.1, on the reverse strand, counting down.
TGTTGGCCAGTATATTTTACGAAAAAGTAATGACGAAGTAATAAAATTTCTAAATCAGAGTTTTCTCAGTATAAATTTAAACTAACTGTTTTCAAACTAATAATAGCAGTTATCTTATCAGTGTGATTTGCATAACAACAAAAATAACACATATATGTAATAGTTATCAAACGCTCGTTATCATCTTTTTTGCAATAGAAATTTTTTTCATGGTATGGACTCAAAAATACAATGATTTGCATTCCTCATGGTAGAAAAAGATATGAGGTACTGAGATGGCTCTTGATTTAAATAGTCTCATTTTTGTTTGGAAAGATATTAATGATATTTTCCAGATTTGCCGCAGCTGAGCCTAAGCGCCAGTTGCTTTATTTGTAGCGCTCTATGGGTGCGAGTAACCGACCATCCAACCACCAAGTTTTGTAAACAGATTATCTCGGGCGTATTCTCAAGGTGTGATGGCCAAACGTCATCAGCAAGGATGAGTTATATAAGAAGTGCAACTTGCAGCCAATGGCCAACCATAAAAAATTACAAAAGGGGAGATGGATACCCCACACACTGCGAAAAGATGCAACGGATGTCTGTCGACAAGTTCGTGATTGGAACTACGGAAGCCGCAGGAGGGACCGACCTAAGACTACATGGAAAAGATCGCTTCCAAAAGAAGTCATTGAATACAGGAAATTGAGGAACGCACTAAAATTGCTAGCCAAAAACAGGACCAGGTGGAAATGCTTTTCGAGGACCTATGATCCAATGGGAGATAAAGGAAATTATGACGATGATAATGGAAATAAATTATTAAGACGCTAACGTCAGATTTAATAAATAATGAACCAATTCCATTTTCCGAAATTATCTTATGACTTCATCTGCCGTTATTCCTGGTCAAAAATCTAAAGTCCATCTATTCAATATATTTCCATGGGTTGGTATGATCAAAGCACAATAAATATCCTCAGTTATATTGAACTTCAAATACTGTTAAAGTGGATATTATTGAATTTTTCTTCAATAAATGATCAACCCCAAAAAAGTATGCAATAAAAGAATACTGAGAAAACAGATATAAATTCCAATTTAAAATCCTAAAAAAATACAGTTTTCGGCCAGTTTTAGTTACATTAACCTATCACTGAAACCTATCGACTGAAGCGGAAACGTTTCATATTTGAAGCGGAGAGATATTTCTCCTTCTTCTTAAATGGAGCGATTACCGCTTACGCGATTTTGGTCGAGTTTAACAAAGCGCGCCTCTTCCTCTGCTACCACCAGCTGGTACCACATCGAATACTTTCAGAGCCGGAGCGTTTGTATCCATTCGGACGACATAACCCAGCCAGCGTAGCCGCCGGATATTTATTCGCTGCGTTATGTCTATGTCGTCGCAAAACTCATACAGCTCATCGTTCCACCGCCTGCGATATTCGCCTTTGCCAACGTGGAAATGTCCAAACATCTTCCCAGAATCTTTCTCTCAAACACTCCAAGCGTCGCTTCATCGGATGTTGTCATCGCCCACACTTCTGCGCCATACGTTTGGACGAGCATGATGAGAGCCTTGGAGAGTAATGATGTCAATATCCTCAGCATACGCCAACAAATGGTACGCGCTTAAAAAATATTGTGCCTGAGCAATTAAATTCTGCGACTCGTACGATCCTCTCCAACATCAAATTAAAGAAGTCCCATGACAGCGAGTCACCCTACCTGAAACCTTGTTTGCGTATCAAACGGCTCGGAGATGTCCTTCCCAGTTCTGACGGCGCTGCTCGTATTGAGCAACGTCATCTTGCATAGCCGTATTAGTTTTGAGGGGATATCAAATTCAGACATCGCGTCATACAGGTAACTCCTTTTCGAATGCATCTTTGAAATCGACGAAAAAATGGTATGCGTAAATTCTCCTTTCATGGGTACTTTCCAAGATTTGACGTATTGTGAATATTTGGTCGATGGTAGACTTTCCAGTCTAAAGCCACACTGATAAGGTCCAATCAGCTGGTTGACGGTGGGCTTCAGCTTTTGACGCAATACGCTCGCTAGAACCTTATAGGCGATATTTAGAAGACTAATCCCGCGGTAATTGGCACAAGCTGCAGGATCACCCTTCTTATGGATTGGGCAGAGCACACTTAATTTCCAATTGGCAGGCATGCTTTCATCCGACCATACCTGTATTTTGCATAAAAGCTCATGCATGCATCTTACCAGCTCTTCGCCGCCATGTTTAAATAGCTCAGCCCGCAGTCCGCGGCGCCCGCGGCTTAGTTGTTCTTTAGCCGCGTTATCGCTATTCTCACCTCGTCATGGTCGGGTAGCGGAACGACAATTCCGTCGTCAACGATTGGGGTATCGGGATCTTCACATTTTCTGTGACATGCGTAGCTGTCTCCATTTAACAGGTTCAAGAAGTGTTCCCTCCATAATTTAATTATTCTCTGGATATCAGTCACCCGATCGCCGTCTTTGTTCTTACAGGAAAACGCCCGGGTCTTGAAACCTTCTGTAAGCCGCCGAACTTTCTGGTAGAATTTTCGCACGTTGTTCCTATTGGCCAGCATCTCAAGCTCCTCGTGCTCACGTATTTCGGCCTCTCGTTTCTTCTTTCGGATAATACGTCTCTCTTCCTTTCTTAGCTCTCGGTAGCAATCCCACATGGCTCGCGTTGCGCCCGATCGCAGCGTGGCTCTATAGGCCGCATCTTTTCTTTCTGCGGAAATATGGCATTCCTCGTCATACCAACTGTTTTTCGGGCTCGCCGGAATCCGATTTCTTTTTCGGCGGTTAGATATTTGGTTGTGGCAAATTGCTTGGAATTTTATATATTCATGAAGTAATATGAAAATTTTCAAAATATGTTTTCAGAAGAAATTGGTTACGAACCCGGCCAGAATGAATTGTTAACTATTCCGAATATATATCTGCATTAGTCAGTTATTAAACAACTCCATTCTACTATATTCTTCGGGGACTCATACTGAATTGATTTCATTCATCCCCATCACCTCCCTTTTCGCAGGGGGCACACACTACAGCTTAAAATATAGAACAATCGATCAAGAGCAACTTTAGCAGATGTGAACAACAATAGCAGTCATAATAAATTGCAACCGTATAAAAGTAAAAGTAAAGTGAATAATTATTTGAGCTTGGTTTAACCAAGTCGAACAGACAACGAAACGTCACATTAGAATTGCTAATTTACCAAAGGTGGAGGTTGTGACGTTCATAAACCACAAATGCCACAAGTCGGACTATCGCCAGCAATGACAGTGACGATAGCAAAGTATGGACAAACACGTACAAAGTCCAGTGATTGGGCTCACCGAAAAATGGGAAGCTAAATAATTCAAAAAATATTTTAATTTTTTTAGATGCAAGCATAACTATAAAGGTGTATGCACTAATATACGAGTTGAAAGAGCTCTGTTCACTGATAATCAGCGAAGACAAATATTTTGTAATATGTTTATTTCCGATATTTATTTTAATTAATAGCTCGAGAGGAACTTATGTATGGATTAGCAAAGCTCATACAATGATTGAAACATATGATTCTTATTCTTATTCGATGTTCAGTTATTTATAAAAACGTTTTAAACTAGTTTCTCTAATTCTCGGGGAAAATTGAAAAAAAGTTTCTCAACAATGAACAAGATCCTGGATTAAGAAGATAGATAGATATGAAAAATAAGAAACAATAAAAGTTTCTCTGCTTGGAAACAGCCTGTGGGGAATGTCACAGAGCATAATTACACATGGGTTGAAAAGTACATAGATTACACTAATTTTATTGCATTCACCCCTTATTCAGTTAGTGCTAACCTTAAAATTGCATGATATTGAACTTATATGTTGCTTGTCAATTAGCGGCCGCCGTAGCCGATTCGGTTGGTGCGTGACTCCCATTCGGAAAAGTACGTTGGTTCGAATATCGGTGAAACACAAATAAAGAAAACAATTTTTCTAACAGCAGGCAATGGCAAACCTCCGAGTGTTTTTCTGCCATAAAGGTCTCTTCATAAAAAATATCTGCCGTTCGGAGTGGACTTAAAAATATAGTCCCTTGAAGCAAAAATCAGAATTTTCCACATCTGCACTTCTTTGAGCTTAAAAAGCTACCGAAGCAGTCCGAGACATTTGCGTCGTGTATGGAGAAAGCACCATAGGCGAATCTACAACACGGAAATGGTTTGTAAACTTCAAAAATGGCGCATTTGAACGTCGCAAATCACTTTTGATGGAGAATGGTGCCAAACCAGTCGTGAAGTGGCGGAAAATATGAACTGCGATCATAAAACGATTCTCAATCATCTTCATTCAATTGGATTTACCGAAAAATTGAGAGCCAGGGTGCCTCACGAGCTCAACGAAAAAATAAAGAAAGTCGCCTTCAAATTACTTCTCAGCATCTCGCCCGCTATCGAGCAACACACGGTCAGAAAGAGCGATTTTTGCTCCAAGTCTTCGCGGGAGATGCGAAATGGTGCCTATGCATCAATATGAGACAAAGAAAGGAGTGGGTGGCTGCAGGAGATACACCAAGCCCGAGAGTCAAGCCGGATATTGCTCCAAGAAAGAGGGCATGATGCCCTGGAAAACGGTCGAAAAGAATGCCACGATCAACAAGGAGCTCTGAGTTGCCCAGCTACATCGCGTGAATGAGGTTATTTGACTGAAAATACCTGATCTTCATGGTTAAACCATATTCCTTCACGAAAATGCCGGGCACCATGTTGCACAAGTCGTCAAAACCGCACTCTAAGAGCTCGAATGGGAAGTCCTTCAGCATCCGCCGTATTTTTCGGACCTTGCATCGACCGCTTATTATCTTTTCCGCTCCCTTTCAAATCATATGAAATAACATACCTTCGATAACAAAGAGGTCCTTAAAAACTATCTCAACATCTTCTATGACACCCGACCAGGCGATTTTTGGCGAAACGGCGTTAACAAATTGATCGAAAAGTGGGAGGAGGTTATAAACAGCAACGGCGAATATATAATTGATTAACTTATTGATATAATTATTGTTTTTTATTTAAATAAAACCCTACGAACTTATATCACTCAGTGCGCTTAAAATTAATGATGCACTAAGCCGGTTAGAAAACTGAGCATTTTCGGAGCGCGTAAGTTTTTTTCTTGTTTTTGTCTGGAAACGTGCAGCTTTTTCTAATTAGATAAATTTTTACCCCAGTACCGAGAGCTGCTAAACTATCGATGGCACTATCCATATGATCGATGGTTTCATTTTGTGATCACTATCGCAATACAATAGAAAAATGTTTAGCATCACTGTTTCCATTACGCTGGGAAAATTTTTGTTGCGTTTTCTGCTTTTGTCTAAAAGTCATAATGTGCAATAATTCGTGCTTTTGTAAAGCTTGCGAAAAGCAATGCAAATATTATTGAGGAATGTTAGCATACAACCTGTTGATTATATAAATACATAAGATTAAGGGGTCCCGGTGGTCTAGATTTCAAAAATGTAGGGTATTTTCAGGAATTTGTTTTACAATAAAAAAATGAAAAACGATATTTAAATTTGTTAGGCTTTTTATTTAACTTCTTTTACATACAAGCATGATGAATTTCAGGTAAAATAAAAAACCCCAATAACCTGACCATCCAACTCCAATGCAAAATCGATCACTCTTTCATATAGTTTTTGAGATATCGCCAAACAACGCGCTTGGACTAAAGAACAAGATAGATCACAAAAATATCTAGTATATGGAAAATCTGTTAAGCAATCAGAGCAATTGATGAATGAATTAAAGATAATGAAATTTGCTCTTTTCCATTCGTGGCTCATTTTCCATTTAAACTAAACGTTTTTGAGATATTTACGAAGTTGTAAAATAAATAGTTTTTTTAAAAAAATATGAAAACTTTCAAGTCATATTCTAAGAAATATATAAGTATAAGAAAACTATTTTCGGAATTTGTTTACTCATTTCTTGTAGAAAAAATGTACGATATCAATGAAAACAATTCTCAAATAACTAAGCGGAAATAGAAATGCTTCCACTAGAAAACAGTGTCAGTTGCAGTGCCAGATGCACAGTGTCTCCTGTGTTTCGTATATGTCTTTGCGTTATTTCCAAAGACTATGCTGGTACTGAACCGATAGCCAAAATAATATCATACAATAAAAAAAATTTTGCATATGGTAGAAATCTATTACTTGAAAGCAATATAAGCGAGCTATTCTTACTTCAATTCCCAATTAGGTGACAGATTTTCGGAGCAAAACATAGTGAATTTTCATTGATCGCATTGCATCAGAATTCCGCTTGGAAGCATAGAGGAGGAAATAGAATCGGAAAAGCATAGAGAATGAAATAGAATTGTGGAATGTTGTGAAAAACAATAAAATATAGAGTTAGTTTCTACCTATGAGAAAACGGAATTCCATCCAAAAATCAGACAGCGCTTAAAATTTTGCGAACGAGCAATCACAGAGCATCAATATGTACTGAAGTAGCGACACCAGGACACCTACAAAGTATCGGGTTCACTTTAAGTAAGACTTTATGAAAGAAGAAGAACAAACTTACTGAGACGCAGTGATCCACATCCTTTCACCAATGATGAAGTGCATGTGGCCATGGGAGGGCTAAAGCCTGCAAAGCCACAGGCACGTCGGAGTAAGAACGTTAATGTAAAAAAAAATGTAGATACAGCCAGATTAGACTTTCTCACAAAAGTATTCAATGTGTTTATGGCAACTCACACCAGCCTGGCTCAGAATTTTTAAACTCTCAGACTGTCTCTGAATTAAATTGCACATTTTCGTATCACAAGTTCACATTTTACGAGTAATATTATTGAGGATTTTTGTATATTCATAAGTATTTACATACGTTGTCTAAAACAAATTACCGAAATTCGCTATTGCTTCATTCCCAATGTCAATTAATTTTACTTGCTCATTTTCTGATTTTGATCAATTTTATTTTCCCATTTTCATAGAAATTCTAACAGAGAATTTCTTTTTAAGCAGAAGTGCAACAGCAAAACATGCATTCGTTTGCCTTCCCAATAAAAAAAACGAATCATCTCTATCGTTCATCTTGATCTAAATAGTACCTACCTACAAAAAAACGTACGTGTTTATATAATTGTGAGTAAAATCATTATTGTTCAGTTTTTCTTTCAAACCATCAAGGATGATAAATGTTGCGTTGACAAGACAATTTTGAAATGGTTTGTCAAAATGTTTAGGTGGAAAACAGAGATCGATCGCACTTACACACTAACGTATATCCTCGCTGGATTACTCTATATGTGCAGTATTTCTCGCTTATAAGCAGCCGGGCATTTTCTCTCTATAATCATTAGAAAAACTGTAAGAAAATTTCACCTACATATTTAAATATAAACAAAAAAACACGATATGAGCATCCCGCTTACAAGCACCGAAAAATTGGTCATCTTCCCGCTTATAGTATTGAAATTTAATTTTGCACGTATGCCTAAAAATAAATGTATGCTTGAGATTGACAATATCGAGCAGTACTATTCGGCCTCGCAATGAGCATTTCTTCGAAAATCACAGGTTTCTTTTAAACTACTAATTAATAAATTCGTACGGGTGAAATATATAAATATAGGTATGATGAATGAACCAAAATTCAGGGCTATTCTCGTACAATTGAAATTTGTTTCCCATACATGTATACATACATTATATATATATTAAATAAATGACATCTCCATTTATCCCACTTTTAAATAAAAATTTACTGAATTTGTAAGGTAGTCATTCGTTTCGTCCAATTAGATGAACTGGTAATGCTTACAACGAAGAATGTGAATACATGCACAGTCAGTGCAAATAAGCGAGACTTTTATATAAGCACTTCCCTGTTATAGCATCGGATCTCGTGAATTTTATACGGTGCTTATATAGAGAAAATATTGTATAAACATAATTTGAACCGGATATTAAGACCATGGCCAAGAATTTTATTCAGCACCCGCCTATGTCACAATTATCACTGCATCACTAACGGAGTAGCTGGCGAATAAAGTAACTTTTCTACCCGTAGGTATTGATTGATGCAAACATTTGACGGATTTCGTACTATATTTTGTATGCCACAGCTGCTAGCTGTCTTATTCTTTGTAATGCAAATATTTATAATTTCATATAAATTAATAAATAAAGTAATTCGTATGTATGTATGTATGTATATAGTAGCACTGATGCTGAAAAGAATTCAGAAGTTGTGGCCAACATCACACCGTTAACCGGTCCTCAGCGAAATTAAATTTATCAGCCGATTTGCTTACGTCACTTGCGATGTGCGGCGGATTTTTACAACCAAACTTAGATTGTGTTGCTGATATAAGAAAAAATCAACCGACCCTTCACTGATGTTACTTCGTTGCCGTCTGAACAACAACTAATTGGACGATCGTAACAATAAGTGTGAGCTGAGCGGGCAGAATTCTACTGCAGAATCCCCTATGACGTGGCAGCCGAAGTTACTTTCACCACTTTGCTTCGGAGGGCCAGACGTTGTAATCTATTATCCTTGAGTAGCACTGAGAACAACCTCCAGTTATACCCTTGAACACTGTCATCGATATCCAGTAAGGCTCAAGCGACCCATTTCAATCATATAATATATGCACGCTCAAATCTAAAATGCAATGGAAAGCTGATGGCAGATGGTTTTTTTGGTTTGGTTTTGCCATTGTCTGCCGAAGAGTGACCGTCATTAGAAAAAAAAATTGTCTATCAAAATTGTCTACGGCGGCCGCTACATACTCGTACATACATATAACATAACTTCAATACACAATGCTTGCATAAACAAATAAGCCTTAAATAACCCACTGTATTTATCTATTTATTTATTTAATGCGTTAACTTATTATTAAAATTATATGCTAGCGAAACTACAATAGCAACGTAGGCCTTCAGCTGGCAATCACTTTAAAATTAAGTACAAAACCGCGTTTGTACTCTCCCAAATTTTTCATGAGTAAAAACTCTCTTATTTCACAACGGTTCTCTCTTTTACAAAACAAACCCATTTCTAAATAGTTTCCTAAAATGCTCTTTTTAATATAACTACTAATTTTAATTGCAAATAAGCTTCCCGTGAGCAAAAATCATTTTTGACAGAAATGTCAAAAGAGGATGAGCGTGGCGGAGGAGCGGTCGTAGTCAGTGATGATGATGGTGGAGGAAAGTTTATCCTTACCCATTGTTTTTTTAACTAATGGGACGTGGTCATTTGAAAGTGTTGGGCTGGCACCGAAAATTGCTTCCATTACCTCCCGATTTGGAGCTGCTGCTTTGCATGCTTAAAGCAGATTTCTCATCTTGGATTCTAAGCATATCGGCGATCTCGCTGAACTCTGGAATTAAAAATTGTTAATTTAATTTGTTACAAAATGTATATTTTTTTATTAAACGTACTGGAGCGCCAATGACATCGTGTCTTTTAGCACTTCCGCCAACCTCTTTTTTCGGCTGTTCAAACAGCGTTTTCCGGGCGAAGAAGTCTCTCAAATCCTAGCTTCTCCTTAGGGGACCATTTTCTTCGCTTTTTCACTTGTATCCTGACTTGAGAATCATGTTTTAATTTACAAATTTATAAAGAAATTCGCAATGCATTTCTACACTTTCTCCATTTTGTTTCGTTTTGTTTACATGTTTACATTGTTACGTTCACAATAAAGCAGATTTTTTTACTTAGCAACACAGCAAATTAAGCCGGAGTGCGAATTGGCGGAATTGTGAGTAAATATCCCAGTTTACGATATTATTTTGCCTGTGTTAAGTTATCTTACTTAACATTCTTCTGAAAATCGGAAGCAAAAGAAGGACTAAGGATAAATATGATGAACCCAGAAATAGGTTAGTGGGGCTGTCCTCGCAAGGAGTAAGAAATCAAAATTCGTCCACTGTGAGGCCATATAAAGGGTAAAGGACCAAACAGGAAAAATAAAGAAGGGGGTTAGAGCATAACTACCAACGGTGGCTAACAACGTTTGTATTAACCGTTTCAAGCTACTGATGAAATTCACCTGGTGTGTGATATTTAAACCTGCTATATCCGCAGGTGTAACAAAAAAGTGAAAGCCCAGATGTCTGAGTCTTAGCCCGATGAGAACAGGGCACCTGAGAAGAAGGGCTGAGATGATTCCACCTCATCCTCCAGACAGCTTCTGCAGAAAGGACTTGAAGCAATCCTAAGTCTCACCGCATGGATACCTAAAGGGCAATTGCGTAAGGCCACCCGTCAAATTCGAGAGCTGCGGCTTTGTTTGATTCAAAAGTTCCTTCTAGTGCCCCCGATCTACCCGTGGCCAGAAGCATCTCATGACTTTGCACGTTTGCGCACTAACCCAGTGCTCATTGAGTTGACGCGATGTCCATCTTTCCAGGTCCACAGGTTCTCGAGGGAACTATAATCCTCTCATTTCGCGGTGAAACCATCTCCAGCGAGCTCATCAGCCGAGCAGTTTCCCGCTATGGTCCTATGACCGGGAACCCAAATGAGCCTAATATCGAAGTATTCGGATGCTGTCGAGGGAGAAATAAGGCATTCCTCGACTAATTTCGAACGCAGAAACAACGAGCCCAGGGCCCTAATTGCCGCCTGGCTGTTGGAGTAGATGTGCAGACCTACCTAACAATAATTACAAAGTAAAATACGAGGTGGGTTCAAAAAATAAGATGAATATTCAAATTTCAAGGGCTACATACATTCGACTTTCGATTATTATTCTTTTTGTGTTGGTACACTCGTTTCGAAGATATGTTTACGGTTTTATCAATACAAGTATAGTATGTTTAATTTGTTTGCGAAAGGAATAAATAAGACAAGTGTTTTGCGAGTTCGGTGAATTTCTGCTATCAAAAAAATTTATCAAAGAAGTTGCATCAAGTTTTGTGTAACAAATGGGATTAAGTGCTCAAAAACACTTGAAATGTCGTCGCTCACTCTGGATTCCCCAGTACATCAACAACCGATGAAAATGTTGAGAAAGTGAAGAAAATTGTTATGGATAATCGTTGAATCGCAATTAGAGAAGTTGCTAAGAATGTCGGCATATCGGTTGGGTCATGCCATGAAATCTTTTTTGAAATTTGGGCATGAATCGTGTGGCAGCGAAATTCGTTCCAAAATTGCTGAATTTTGACCAAAAACAACATGGCATGAGCATCCCCTAGGAATTGTTGAATGACGTCTCAGTGGAATAGTCTAGAAAAGCCAAGACCTAAATAAGCACGCCAAGTTCGATCAAATGTCAAGCTTTTGCTCACTGTTTTCTTCGATTACCATGTAGTGCATCAGGAGTTCTCACCACAAGGTCGTACGGTAAATAAGGAGTATTACCTTGAGGTTATGTACCGTGTGCATGAAGCAATACGAAAAAAAAAAACAATTCTTGGATTTTGCATCATGATAATGCACCTGCTCACTCATCTTTACTTGTGAGAGATTATTTGGCAAAAAAACTACACCGTTATCATGCCTTAGAGACCGTATTCATCAGATTTGGCCCCCTGCGACTTTTTCCTGTTCCCAAGATTGAAGAGACGATTGAGGAGATAAAAACCGAATCGCTGAGAGAGAGCTCAAGAACATACCAAACATCATATCAGAACTGCTTCAAGGATTGGAAAAAAGCTGGCAGAAGTGTATTATATATGAAGGGGACTACTTTGAAGGAGATCAAATAGAAATTGATGAATAAATAAATATTTTTTGAGAAAAATGAAAATTCACCTTATTATATAAACACAACCGTTTTTGTTTCATAACAAGCAATTTTTTTATATTAAGTAAATCTGTATTTGAAAATGCTAAAACCGGAAATTGTGAAAACTTAGAGACAAAAAGAACTAATATTTGCTTAGGGTGAATGGCCATTGAAACCATTTTTACCAGGGGCAAGAAATATTTTCTACGCCCCCCCGATAGTATTTCATTTAGAAACAGTGCCTACAGGAGCTTATCGTTGGTTCGAATCTCTGTGAACAGCAAAATTACTGAAGGAATCGTTGCTTCTGAATCAGCGGTGCGCCGTAGGCGAATGGGTTAATGCGTGATTACTATTCCAATTCACGAAGGTCGTTGGTTCGAATCTCGATGAAAGCAAACTCTCATAAAAATATTTTTCTAATAGCGGTCGCCCCTCGGCAAGCTGCAGACTCCGAGTGTATGTCTGCCATGAAAAAGCTCCTCCAATGGGTTAATGCGTGATTACCATGCCAGATTCTAGAGAGGTCGTTGGTTCGAATCTCTGGTGAAAGCAAAATTAGTAAAAGCGTCCCTCCCATAGCGGTCGCCCCTCGGCAAGCAATGGCAAACCTCCGAGTGTATTTCTGCCACGACTCCCTCGCCAAAAATATCTTGCAGTTCGGAGTCATTGACTTGAAAATGTGGGTCCCTCCATTTGTGGAACAACATCAAGACGCACACCACAAATGAGAGGATGTAGCGCCAGCCAAACACCTAATAAGTATACACCTGGCAATTATTTTTTTATTACTTGCCGTTTT
>JAYXIM010045103.1:0-39361 GCA_037575425.1 Anastrepha fraterculus | reverse complement strand
GACTATTTCGTCGACCTTAAAACTTAAAACTTCTTGGTAAGGTAGTAGTAACTCGGAGCGTGAGGGACGTGTGGGGTTGCCTCCGTTGGGCCTGCTGTGCATTCCGCTGTAGTTGTTACGGCTTGATGGGCGGTCGCGCCACGGGTGCGGTTGTGGGTGCAGATCTCTGCAGCAGGGGCAACGTAGTCAGTTGTCATTGGTGACTTTGGTGACACGCAGATCCTGATGATCACCATCATATAAGAGTAATTTTGTCGAAGTAACAAGAAGTCGTATTTAGTAATCTCGTCGTGCAGTCGTGAGGACATTCCGTTACCAACCACAGGCCTCATCACTGAAGTTGGTTCCTATCAAAAGTCACACCACACAACCTACATTGCGTATGATAACACCGTGGCATTGCTATTACGCACAGAAGGTGTTCAAGACTATTTGCAACTACAATATTTATATTGCAAACCAATCGAAATGTTAGCCGACGATGTAATACCACGCCTGCCGTATCGATCAATATTCTTAGATAATAACAACGCCCCTGCGACAATTCGTGCCCCAAACTCATTTAGAACCCAATCGCAGTTTCGGAACCATAATGTAAAAAACAAGGCAGAAGACATTATTTTGAATCTACCGGCACACAATTCATATCAAAAATTAAATACAACGATAATCGCTTGCTTTTCAACATAAAACTCCTTCAGCTGCTGGACAGCGAGTGTTTCGTAGTATAGTTTCAGACATCAGTGACGAAGTACTAAGAACAAGGTGGCTCTCACACCTACCCAACCAAATACGTGCATATTTACCCGCTCAATGCACAGAAGAACTACAAGAATGGGGAAACTGCAGACCGCTTGCATGATGTGCTCAGACCATCTCTTGGCAGCCATGTTGCCACCACATCGTTTGCAAATACCCAAGCAGCCGTGCGTTAGAGCCGGAAAGTGACTCTCTTCAACCATCGTATCCCCTTTTCATTACAGACTGACCCTCGTGCACCCAATTTTTAATACACCTGAGCTCCGAAGTCTCAGTTGACCACCACAGAGGTAACACTACTTCAGGAGCGACCGGTTACCAATTCATAGCAGCCAATGAAAAGCATACCTTCGACATTCTAATAATCAATTTAAACATCCGCCTTTGCAGAGCGCTGACATGGCGCTTCTTAATAACAAACGTCTCGTTGGGCCTGATTCACTTTCGCGTAGCCACCTCTTCGTGTTCCTCAAAAACCAACGACTTATCGACAAAACCACAGAGTTTCACGCCCCGATGGTGTACCTACTCACATTTCACAAACAAAGTAGCATCACATAAAAACAACACCAGGTGCGCCAGTAAGTAGCCACACTCGTCGATTAGCTTCTGATCACACAACAACCCATTCGGTTGCGGTGGCGACTTGAACATTATACAACAGGAAATAAGTTCAATTTTGCTTACCTGCGTTGGTTAACAATAAATGTTTAGCAAATGGTTCACTCACAAATGTATATATTTTTCCTTTTCATTTACTTTTCACCATTGAATATCATTACATATATATATGTTAAGAGTATATATACGAGTAATATACATATAGCTCTAGACAATATGCATACATATGTATATCTCGCTGCAATTTCCATACATTCAATCTGACTCGGAAATCAGGTGCACAGATGTGTCGAAGCTAGTGGATTGTAGGACTGGTGCTGATGTCTTTGGCAAACCCTTAAAACCCCGATATCAATAGGCAGTTATCCCTCAACGAAGATACATACATACATGTCATAGAAATGTGTGGCAGAGAGCCGCTTCGAATAGTCTCTATTTCGCAGCGCGTCTCTATTTTGTCAGGCAGTCAGTCAGACCTGTGCTCACGGCAGTCTCACATAATAACATCTAAGCTTGTTGCTCTCAGTACCCTGTTGCGCTGGATACCAGGACTTGAAAGCAATGAATAGGTAAACTATCGAAATTTAACGCTACCTCAAAATTCCTTGGACAAAAACCCTTTTCGAGCTTACCAAAGATCACATTAAAGAAATTGTCGACGATTGAAAGGACGCGGAATTCAAATAACATTGGATTTAAAGAGAAAACAATCTATACTTCCTTATGTGAGAGCATCGAGAAGACTCACTGGGTTCTGTTCGCGGCATTATACATAATCTTCGTTATCATTCCAAGAAACTAGGTTTAGTAAAATCAGGAATATGCCATTTTTCCGAGCGAATGCGCTGCTCTCTCAAGACGAAGACTTACTCACCTAAGTGGTGTGACTCTGGATCCATTGGCAATCTGGAACAAAAAGCCTGGGGAAGTGCTGAAATTCATTAGAAGTATTCAATTATTGGCTACGCTCAAGCACAGTAGATCCCATGAGAGGTTACAGTGCACTATAGCCCATTGAAACTAAATTAATTTCATAATTAGTTTTTACTATTATTTGATCAATAAATACATGTAATATACCTTGGTTTATTAATGCGCTGGGTTTATAAATAGTCTCAAATCCGTAAAATCTGTTAGGTCGTAGGCGCCACACACACTGATATCCAGCAGTGTGGCACACCAAACTACAAGACGATCAGTCATTTCACAAACAAACATATCGTTAAAGTGACACTTTCACTTTTTACAATTTTCCCATTGCACACAATTACGCAGAAATTCTATATAGCTTCTGCTACAGACGCAATAGTTGAACGTTATTATATCTTAACGTGTTTCTTCTACACGACATCACTCAAGTAAACTATTCTAGCAAGGAACGAAATGATTTTGCTTCCATCCTAAACGGTTTGTTCACATGTACAATTGTTTATTGGTAATATTAAAACACTTGGCAGGACGAAAAGGTCATAAATATAAACATCGAAAAAGGAATGTTTCTTCATTCTTTGCTACCTGCACACCAAGGCTTTTATGGATGCGTGTGCCGATGTTTGTTTTCGGATGCATATAGATAAGCATCATCAACGCCTCACGCGTGAGTGTGATCAAATACGAAGAATAAACAAGAGACATTTTTACCAAGTTAAGTGAATTGTCACTTGCCACATAAAACAGCAATAATTGAAATCGTACAAAAGGCAATGACTGAAGACATCCGCAAAACAGTTCACAAATGTTTCCAAATATTTCTAAAAATTTCATAAATTTCATGGAAATAAACCTCTAAAAGACTGCGATATACGCGCTTCCGATTTAAAAGTAATTATCTGGGGGATGATATTAACCACGTTTGGATATGGGTAAGTGTTAGCAAATGAATTTTATACCCGTAACCAATTGTATCACTGGCAACTTAGACGAACAAGTGTTATTCCAAATAAAATGATCTACGTGCAGGCGATAACTACTAGGGAAGACCAAACCAATGAAATTAATTTTTACCAAAATACTTTAGCAGAAGTTTTTTCAGTATTCATCTTGCGCTTGCTTGTGCTGCATATACCAAAACCCTTGCATTCACAATTAAATAGGATAAGAGCCAATTTTGGTAGTAAACAAAGTAAGAGCAGCAACTTGATCTTTACCACCAATCGGTTAATTTGCACTGCGAAAACCGCTCAAACCGCAAATATTCGAATTCAGTTCTTGTTGACCGCATGCCGAACTCACAACTACGTATCATAAGAAATAGTCATCAAGCTCCTGCATTTCCACACTCAGCCACTCTAAAGCCGCTGCCAATATATTTGCTTGAAATGGTCCTAGTTAATTTGGCATTGTATGCATAATTAATGCCAATGTTTGTGGTGAATTGCATTTCATAGCTTCCAATCTTTCCTTCGTCATTCAGTACAGTGCTGGTCACACAGCCCTGCTCCAGGATATGAATGAAACGGGTGTGTTTTCAAGTCAATAACATCAACGATCATTTCTAATAAAATATAAGAAATTGTTAGAATTTATTTCTAAAACAATATGACTTAAAGCACTTGGGGATAGCTTTTGGTGTTTGAATTATGTTAAGCAATCAACCACCTAAATGAAGTGATTCGATTCCTTTGCTGAAACGCCAACTATGTATATACTTACGATTGAAGAATTGAAAGCCAACATTTGACGCATAATTGCATAATGCGTTATGAGTAGTTATGCCGGAAAAATTAGCACACAATGTCACCAATAGGACGTCACCTGATTAGACGCAGTCAATTGAGCCATAAATATGCCCAAAATGATTTTTAAAAAGTAAATGTCATCAAAATTTAAAGCTAATATAGTAAAGTCAAAATGTCGGCCTTTGCATTATTTTTTGGGTTTTATTTAGAAGAAAATTCTGTACGTCTAGAAAAACTACCCCATATAGGTATATATATGTACGCAGGGACTTTAAAGTTCGAGTTTTCTAACATAGTTTTATTTTGGAAGCTGCCACAGATCGATGACGTCTCTTCAGATAGATATTAAGTATAAAATCTACAAGTAACTAAAATTAATTGAAGCTCGCTCGAAAAGCATATAATAATTAAAATCTACGAAAACTAGAATTTTCTTAATTCAAGACAAATCCATGCCGATAATTCAACTGAGGATAACGCTGCTGTCAATTTGACGACCTTCACAGCAATTGGTATATACGATGCATATTAGCAGCGCCTGGATATTGACGTAAAGTGGCATAGCTGTAGGCATTTGAAACAGTCAATTTACTTCACGGTAATGCCCCGTCATTGTCGCTCGATTTAAGAAACTTAATAAAATATTTGAAGCATAAAAATCGGTGAGACATTGTTGAGCTCTAATTATGTCTAAATACCAAAAGGATCGATATCTGTCAGAGTGCATGTGGAGAGCATTTGCAAAATATCATTTATTATAAATAAATTAGGCAACTATCATAAATACGTCGACGAACCGACATTGAATTCTCGTTCAAAATATTTATTTAAATTATAGATATTGAAAAACAAATCGAACTTGAAGGACCCTGTACAAGTAGAATGTGTGTATGTACTACACTGCAATAAAAATTATACTAATACAAAGTAAGAACTAATCTAGTGAAAAACTAAAGCAAAACCGAGGCAGCTGACAAACCGAACTGTGATTGCACAAAATCGATATTCTCACGAATGAGTAAGTAAAGAGTAGGGTGAATATAGTACAAGTTGAAAGCATTCACTGGTGGCCAAACGCGAACTAGTACGTGGCAAAAGATGTGACGTCATACTGGTGCAATTGTGTGAGAAAAATGTGGAAATGCGAACAAGAAATTATAAAAACGACACCCGAATAAATTGCACAAGTGGGATTTCACGTACGCAGCGATTCTGTCAAATTCACTGAGAGCGGAATAGCGCTAGCACCTTTATATTCTGTGCATCGTGGTCCAAAACGACGAACAAAATATGACATTTTTAAACGTGATCCCCGCGTGATCAAAAAAGACATAGCAGGATTCAACTAAACCAAAAAAGACAATAGAAAATCGTTTTCTGCATAATAAGAACACATTAATTTTTATTGTCTTTAATAGGTACTTATTTTTATAAGCATTTAGTTTGTAAGTTTTTTTATAAAGATTTTAATTTAACTTCTCTAAACGCCGTTTTAATTTTTGCCGAATAGTGGGCAAAGTTCCGTGTAGGGCTCCTGCGTTACAAAAAATATGAGGATAATTAACAAAATACTTAATATATTATGTTTCAAAAATTGCAAAACAAATGATAACGGAATATTTCGTACTCTTTTAATTTAATTTAACTAGTTCATTTTGAACGAGTCGTCTAATATATATATATTTCCCCAAAGGAACCTCCCAAAAAATGAAAAGGAATCACTTATAACTTTATCAAAGAATACTTTAGATTCATGATGAAATCTGCAGCCAGAGAAAGCCAAAATATTCTTAGGGAGCATTTGTTTACCGGAGCTTCTATAGAGATAATTCTAATTGCCTTTAATACGGGAGAGCTTGAAACATTATCAACCAGGTATTGATTACTTTGCTTACAAGATGTATTTTATGTATTAGGTATGGGAATAAGTTTCCGCCCTTTCTTAGCCAAAGTTTTGCGATGCTCTCGTAGGAAGTGAAATAACAACATAAATTCATTATATTTAATTATATTAGGTAAAATTACTAAACTTTTAAATTAATTTTCAATTCATTGGCAACCTAACCGAGAAGAGAGAGAGAGAGAACAATTGCTAATTAGCCAGAGTGGTCTGACAAGAAAAAAACAACTTGCCACACGAAATGTGTTACAGGGCCATGAAAAAGTGCTAGTCGAAATGGGTATCTTGCCACTGGTCGTACTACAGGGCTCTTATAGCCTTTGCATGTATGTATAACAAATCTTGCAGCGATACCCTCTGATATCGTCCCAAGAAATGTGATAACGTGACAGTTCTCGTCAGTACATTTCGCACGGTAATCTTCCAAAAATTATGTTTTTCTCGAATAGTTCCTATTCCAGATTATTGACTATCTGTATCTTTCTGATTTAAAATAGTTTAGATTTAGTCAATGTATTTTATTTTTGGGAAATTTTCAATATCTACTAAAATAGTCAGTAGTAGAGAAAAAGAAGTCTATTATAAAACTTCAGTTGTTCCCTACAGGGAAATGTACTCATATAACACATTTTCACACAACTCAAACGCCTGTTGTGCATTGTGCTACAATTGGTATATACATATAATATGTATGTATGTTTACAAGTACTCGTACGTATACATATACATGCATGCAGATTTTGCGGTCGAGGCAATCAAAGCTGGTGGTTAAATGTACATAATTATTTTCTTATTCTTCTAACACTGAACTGAGAGTAAATGAAAGTAATCTCGTACTTGAATAAAATGGCGTATTTCACATTTTTTATGCTAGAAAACCACAGATTTTCCATCCACTGGCAAACAAGAGAATATCCTTCTGATTTAGACAAAAATAAATCCTTGTATATTTAAGCGTGTGCATTGTGCCTTTCAATTATATTAAAGTGTATTGGTAAACGAAATCTATTTTATTTATCTACAGTATATTTAATTTAATTCAGTATGTGATATGTATTCTGCATACGAAAGACTATTTTGTTTTGATAATAATAAAGATTTTATAGTTAATGTTAAATTTCCAGGTCATCAAGTTGGAGAGGAAACTGTTTGCGATGATGCTGGTGCTTCTGTTATTGAAGGGCTCTTCAGCCATACGTACGAGTATATTGCCAACACTCTGCTGGAACCTTTTTTCCATCCAACTTTACATGTTGCGTGTATGCTCAGTAGTGGAATTCACTAACATATTTTAACGATATCCGCATTGCTATCGATTTTGCTATTTGGGAACCCAATACATAACGAAAATCGTTGAGACAAACTCAGCTGTTGTGGTTAACAAGTCGATTATCGCAAGCTAATCGAAAACAGAAATAAGAATTGCTGGGTTAATGTAAGCCGGTGAAATTACATTATTACAATATTATTAGGTATTTGGCTTATTACTTATCGGTTAGAAAGGTCCTCAATCTGTAGATCGACGTTTACTCCGAGATGTGTAAAATACTTTCAATTTGACTGCAGGAGAGCTCCAAAAACTGTTCCGATTAACTCCAGACTGGGCTCAGGACCTGATGTATCAGCTTTACAGTCAACTTAGAAATTCCAGTGACTGGAAAAACAGGTAGCATATTGGCTGAAACCCCCGGGCTTAACAAAGAAACCACGTTTTTTTTTAAAAATTAGTTTTATTCGTCAACGTAATTTCCATCAAGAACAACGCAATTATCAATCCAGCGTCGCTCTAACATTTCAATTCCACTTTTGTAGAACGACTTACCTTTTGCCTCAAAATAGATCTCTTCATTTGACAGAAAATTCTTACTGGCGACCATTTTTTGTAGATCTGTGAGTAGTCGCTGAGAGCAAAATTTGGCGAATACGACGGATCTGGGAGCAATTCGAAGTTCAATTCATTTTGCCATTGTTTTGATTGACTTGTGGCAGGGTGCGTTGTCTTGATAAAACAAAAGGCAATATAAAGTCAACACGTTCTTCTGATATCTTTACGGTGTCAGCTAACTCACTAAATTTCACTTTTCGATCATTCAAAATGATTTTGTGGATTTTTTGGATGTTTTCTGGTGTTAGCGCCTCATTTGGATGTCCACTGCGTTATGCATCAGCGGTGTCTCTACGACCACGTTTGAAGTCAGCAAACCGGCATTTTATTATTCTGATGCAGCGGAATCCCCATAACACTTTTCAAGCCATTGCTTCGTTTGCACGGTATTTTCCCCATCAAAAACCAAAAACAAAAAATTGTCAGTCTTAGCACAATAATGAACTAATGAATAGAATATCATGAAATTTTAATAGCTACTTTTTAAGGTTCATACTAACTGAAAAAGACGTAAATGCAATAAAACTAGTGCCATCTATGTGTTAGGCACGGAACTCCATGTATAGAAAATGCAATCAACTGCTCCATATTTTGTGTTTTGTGACTTTGACCTAAGTAGAGCGGCAAGCTGCAAAAGAAAATTTTGATGTAGAAAATATAATACAACAATTGTCGAATCGTTTAAGGTTAGTGAGTTGCAAAATTAATTTAAAATGAAAATTAAAAATAATTGGAGCTTAATAGGTGCAAATAACACTTGCATATATTAAAGTGATTGATGCTGCAGAGGCAAGGAGACAAATGGAAACATTTCATTAAACTTAGCGGTCTATACATATAAATACGAGCCTACTACGTTGACCCCCCGCTGAACGAATTACAAAGAGATGTGGTGCAACGATGACGCAGGAAGCCGTTAATAGATGTTTCCCCCTTACAATTATCTGGTACAATAAACACTTTCTTCACGCAACTTTTTTGAATTTTTTCATTTAAATTTCAATCAAATTACTCATCTCATGTTTTCAGCTCTAAGCATCACACTCTTGTTCATGGTGGCAGCGGCAAGCTCCACAGCGGTCTTACTTTCAAGTCCAAAGTGATGAAGTTTTTTCCACTCTTTAGAAACTGTTCTTCCCAAAACGCACACATAAATACCTATTCCGGCCATTCCGCTCGACGGAGGATGGATAACCACATTAGCAACTGAGGCATTTATTCAGTGGATTAGTGCTTCACATACACATACACGTATCTCAGTGTCGGCCTGGTCGTCAACAGTGCTTGTGCCAACCTGCAATTCGTTATGTGGATATAACGTCATAGATTCCAAAGGAAGCTTTAGTTATCAATCAATCGTAAAGTGATCATTAGAGTGATTTTTTGATCAAAATATCAAATCGTGCAAAAAATATTTAGCAGCAGGCTGGCGTCAAAGTCTGCAAGTGCAAGACCACGGACAATATCTGACCACGCTTCTAGTGTATTAGATATAGATACGTACGATCCGAGGACCCAACATCGATCGGATCGTTACCCACTGATAAGGTTCAATCAGTTTGTTGATGGTGGGCTTCAGCCTTTCACACAATACGCTCGCAAGAACCTTATAGGCGATATTTAGAAGACTAATCCCGCGGTAATTGACACAGATTTCAGGATCATCTTTCTTATGGACTAGGCAGAGCACACTTCAATTCCAATTTTTTTAAAAGCTCATGCATGCATCTTACCAGCTCCTGGCCGCCATGTTTGAATAGCTCAGCCAGCAGTCCGTCGGCGCCCGCGGCTTGTTGTTCTTTAGCCGCGTTATCGCTATTCTCACCTCGTCATGGCCGGGTAACGGAACGACAATTCCGTCGTCAACGATTGGGGTATCGGGATCTTCACATTCTCTGTGCAATGCGCAGCTATCACTATTTAATAGGTTAAAGAAGTGTTCCCTCCATAATTTAAGATTGTTCTGGATGTGAGTCACCAGATCGCCATCTTTGTTCTTACAGGAAAATGCCCCGGTCTTAAAACCTTCTGTAAGCCGCCGAACTTTCTGGTAGAATTTTCGAACGTTGCTCCTATTGGCCAGCATCTAAAGCTCCTCGCACTCACGTATTTCGGTCTCTCGTTTCTTCTTTCGGATAATACGTCTCTCTTCTTTTCTTAGCTCTCGGTAGCGAGCCCACATGGCTCGCGTTACGCCCGATCTTTCTGCGGCAACATGACATTCCGCGTTGTACCAACCGCAGGAGTGAGAGTCGAGTGGCGAATCTTCTGGCTGTGTGTTGTGATTGCAGCTTTTCGTTGTTGAACATTCTATGCGTAGATAGATGTACGTTTTCTGCTGCACAGAAGCGTGTGCGCAGTTTGGCTGCAACGAGGTAATGATCCGAGTCGATCTTGGGTCCTCGGATTGTACATCTAATATACTAGAAGCGTGTCTTCCATCTATCACAATATGATCGATCAGGAGACAGCCAGGTAACTTGGTGTATCGTATTATGCTGGAGTCTGGTGCTGCGACTACCATGTTTCGGCCCTCGGCGAAGTCGATCAGCCTCTGCCCGTTTCCGGATGTTTCCCTCCCTTGTCCACCCTGGCGTTGAAGTAGCCGTAACTTAATATCTAGTAATGAGCAAATTAGCCTCATTAAAGAAAACGTTAGCTCGCTCTTTGATCGTTTCGTACCACTTGTACACAAACCAGTCAATGATAAAAACCGGCCATGGTAAAATCCGGCCATCCTTCTCCTTCTTTTATTTGTCTTGTACATTAATGATTTGTTTGGTGTGATTAAATATACATAGGTGATGTCCATGTATATGCCGATGACATTCAATTATATGTAAGTTTTCCAGTTAGCTGCATTGATATTTGCATCAGTAATTTGAATTCTGACTTGAGACTCACAAGCAAGTGGACTTCTGATAACGGATTAATTCTTAATCCTGATAAGTCCCAATGTATCGTTATATACAAAAAATATCTCAAGCTCGATAACTACATATATAGAAGTCACACTAAATAACGCTGTGATTAAATATGGTGGCAGTGTTAAAAAATTATGAGTTACATTTAATAGAACTTTGACATGGAGCAACCACATCTTTATTGCCATAGGCAAATCGACTGCTACCAGCTAAAACATATTTGTTACCAACGTTACTGTATGGTTGTGAGATATATACTCCTTGTGATAGTGTGTGCCGTAGTAAGCTTAATGTTTTATATAACAACATTACAAGATACGTTTACTGTGAAAAACGTTATGACCACATTTCTGTTTTTGCGAAAAATTGCTTCCGTATCTTTTGACGATTTGCTTAGGTTTAAATGTTTACTCCAGAAGATTATAAATACTCAAGAACCCAGATACCTTAAAGAACGACTTATGTTTTCAAAGTCCTGCCGTTCGTTAAACTTGCAGTCGTTAATGCAGTTGTTTGATGGCTGAACTTCAATACTTTGTGTTTGGAATACCTTACCTCATAAAATTAAACGTATCAAAGAAAACTCGTGCTTCAAGCATAAATTGCTTCGCTGCCTTGCCGAAAATTGCTGAATATACTCAAATGATTTCTCATTATTTCAATCTATTCCAATTAATCCCTACTCCTACTACTACTATTTTTACCTGGCTTCCTTTTTTAATACCTTCTCAAACTTCAACTTCTTTACCACTAGCTGTAATTTTAATTTTAATTTTGATTTTACTGTTAATCTTTTAACCTACGATTTAATTATGGAAACTATTCTAAAGTCAATCATTGTAAACATAACCCCCATGGTTGTATGTTTGACTTTAATAGTAAATAACTAAATAAGTAAAATATTAATATTAATGTGGGAGCACTAATATACCAAGTGTTTCAAATCTAGATGGCGCCCTTGCCAGTATGCTACAATACATTAGCTAAGACAAAGTTTTATGAATTCTTAGGTTTCAACCTACCATTGGAGTTCCCCGTACCACCTCTGGCGGCATCTGTCGGGGGTTCGTTGTAGCAGAGCAGAGAATGTTAATGAAATGAGGAAACCAGAGCAGAGAATGTTAATGAAATCATAAAAAACATTAACTATTCGCTGCGATCGCGTTCTCCCTGTCCTTCAATGAAAAGACTGGATATTGTACATATATATGTTTATGTAAGTGAATACTCGTATACACACATATGCCACAATTACGCAAGAAATCCAGCGCACATTCATATGAACATCATTGTGCCGGATATTATGAATCATGAAGTATCAAAAACAATTTTAATAATTTACTTAGACAATTTTTAGGCTTTTAGTAAGAAGTACAACATAATTAGTTGGTATTTGAATTGTTATATTAAAAACGAAATATTTGCATTAACCCTAGATCACTAAACTTAAATCATTCTGTCACTAAATATTTGACTCACCAACTACAAATTAAAAACAACCATATTTTTATATTTCTTTCTTTTATTTCAGACAAATGATTGTAAAGCAAGATAAATGTTATATTATTTATTTGTACTTAACGATATGAATGACAAAAAATATTGTGTAGCTGTATACCTGGACATTGCAAAAGCCTGTGATAAAGTTTGGCATAAAGGACTTTTGCATATGCTCAAACGAATCTTTCCACAAAACTACTAAGATACATACATATGAAGGCGGATATTCCGATATCCTACCAATGACAGCTGGAGTACCGCAAGGCAGTGTATTAGGTCCTCTTTTGTATCCAATATACACCGCAGATGTGCCAACTCCGACAACAGATAATGCGATGATAGCAACGTTCGCGGATGATACGAGTACTGTATTAATGGCATCAAACAATGACGAAAAACTGGTGATCTTTACACTTCAAAAATTAATAAACAATACAGTGACTGGTTTGAGTTAATAAAGGAAAAACTGTACAAGTTATATTTACAAACAAAACGACATCAAAATATAATCTTACTTTAAAAAAGAACAAAATAAAAATCTGCCCAGCAGCAAAATATCTTTGAATAACTATTGATGAAAAACTAACATGGAAACAGCATATCATTAACAAAAGAAATCATATTAAGAATAAGTACCGGCAATTAAGTTGACTAATCGGACGAGCATCAAAACTATCACTTTATAATAAGGTGACTATATACAAAACAATTATCACTCCTATCTGGAAATATGGAATAGAAATATGGGGAACGGCTAAAAACTCAAATCTTCAGCTCATACACGAAATATAAGAAAATCTGGTCTGTTTATTTCCAATGACTTAAACGTAGACACAATCCAAGAAACAATCACAAAATGTAGCACTAAGCATATACAGCGACTGTCAGTCTACCAAAACGAACAAATGCGTAAAATAGTACCAGCAGAATTTATCAAGCGAAGATTAAAGCGACCTACACCGACTGATCTACTAGCAACTATAAGATTTACAGTGTAATTAAAAACACAAAAACAAAAAAAATAAAAATGACAGATTCTTCTTACATTGGTAAAAGAACATAATAGACCTTAATTGTACAAAAATTACATATGTTAATATATAACAGACTGTAAATAATCATTTTCCCATTAAGATGGGAATATATTGAATTCGCAAAACTGCAGGGGTACGTAGTCTATTGGATGAATATTTAGTGGTTCAGTGGTTCATACATATTTGAAATAAAAAGTCCATATTGATTAAAAAAGTTTAGTGTAACAATTTGCGGATTTGGTCCCTGTTTTTAAGAACAACAACTCACACAAGTTGCACTTATCTTTCAGAGTAAATTTTTTATTTTTTATTAATTTAATATTTGGTATTATTACTGTTTGTTTTAATAAAATTTTGCAGGCGCTTTTTCATGGAATGTTTCAATTTTTTAATGTCGTATACGTTCGGTATATTCGGCCATTCCTCCTTCATCATTCCAGTTTTTAATGCTACTGCATTCTTTGGATGTCTTTTATGATGTTTTTCTGCAAAAAGGTGCAGAAATTTTCAATCACATTTATGTCGGGAATCTGAGCTTGAGTATTTATAACACATTATGCTCCTTATGCTTTGATCCGTTATCTTGGAAAAATTTTAAATTTGGTTTATTCTCAGTGATAAACCTTATTTTTTTAGCAATGCCGACTTATTTTTTTTTTTTAATATATTTAAAGATTATTTAGCGTTCATTGTGCCGTCAATAAACTTAAAGTTTACTTGAAGTGCACCCCCAAACGATAACTGAAAATTTTCCAAGATTACCCGTGTGAATTATATTTCAATTCTGTTAAGCTGTCAAAGGCTTGCGCCACACTCTAGTCGGTCCAACGTTGTAATACAGGATTATCTTTGTCTCGTCGCAAAATATAAACATGCGTTTTTCTATATTTTCTGCAGACAGCAATAGTTTCTTGCGTATTAATCTCGATGAATATTTGTGGTGCAGTATGGCTTAACGCACTGCATTCTGCTTTCGTTGTTGTTTTTCCAAAGAATTTGAAGTTTTTTTTTATTAATTCCCCTTAAATGCAGTGAATAAATATGAATCAGTACAAAAAATAAGTCAAAGATAAATAAAGAGAGCTATTTTTTACAAATGATGTCGAAAAACTGTTAATAATAATTAAACGAATAAAAAATACATACTAAACTATTCCACCAAATTTATTTCTATGAAGAAAAACCTTTCAAAACAGTACTGACAGCTGATGGTCAATTTTGCAGATAACCTGCCATATGTGAACGATTCGATTAATTTTTCTGAATTTATTGCTTATCCCTCGCGTACAATTGTTGCCGTATGCCGATGATATCGATATCATCGGTCTTAACAACCGCGCTGTTAGTTCTGCCTTCTCCAATCTGGATAAAGAGGCAAAGCCAATGGGTTTGGTGGTGAACGAGGACAAAACGAAGCACCTCCTGTCTTCAAACAAACAGTCGGCGCACTCGCGTATCGGCACCCACGTCACTGTAGACAGTTATAATTTCGGGGTTGTAAAAGACTTCGTTTATTTAGGAACCAGCATTAACACCTATGTATAACAATGTCAGCCTAGAAATCCAACGTAGAATCTCTCTTGCCAACAAGTGCTACTTTGGACTAAGTAGGCAACTGAGTAGTAAAGTCCTCTCTCGACGAACAAAACTAAAACTCTACAAGGCTCTCATCATTCCCGTCCTAACGTATGGCGCAGAAGCTTGGACGATGACAACATCCGATGAAGCGACGCTTGGAGTGTTTGAGAGAAAGATTCTGCGGAAGATTTTTGGACCTTTGCACGTTGGCAACGGTGAATATCGCAAACGATGGAACGATGAGCTGTATGAGCTTTACGACGACATAGACATAGCGCAGCGAATAAAGATCCAGCGGTTACGTTGGCTGGGTCATGTCGTCCGAATGGATACAAACGCTCCGGCTTTGAAAGTATTCGATGCGGTACCAGCTGGTGGTAGCAGAGGAAGAGGAAGGCCTCCTCTGCGTTGGAAAAATCAGGTGGAGAAGGACTTGGCTTCACTTGGTGTGTCCAATTGCCGCCGGTTAGCTCGAGAAAGAAACGACTGGCGCGCTTTGTTAAACTCGGCCAAAATCGCGTAAGCGGTTATCGCGCCAATTAAGAAGAGAAGAAGTCTAGAGTAATCACTCATACATATTTCCCATTTCGCTGGTTGATTTTAATGATTCGATATGCCCATAAACAACAACTACAAAATGTGTATAATAATATTTATTCGTAATATTGGTATGATAATATAACATAGAAAATTAACCATAATTTTTTTACTATAGAATTTCTCCATTTAGTTTGAAAAACATCAGTAAAATTAGTTTTAACTCCAAATCATCAACTTCAATCTCAATTAGATTGTGAGCCCCCTTAAAAATTCATTCCGATCGACCAACAAGCTAAAAAGTTTTTCTTCAGTTTATAAGCTTTGACCATGCATATGTATTTATATGTAAGTATATTCACATCCTCTATAATCCTCGCTATAAGCACGACGTACAGAATGCAGTTGTTGACCAGCTCTCAGTGAATCAGCTGATTTGCTTACGTCATGTGGGTTGTGACGGAGGAGCGGTGGTGTTTACGAAAGAACTGAAATGTTGTTGGTAATTTACGAAAAAAATCAACTCAGTCTCCGCGCATGTTACTTTGTTACCGTCTGAACCATAGATCATAGATAATAAGATGCGAAACTCTCACATTTTGTGTGAGAGCGAACCCAGAACTTAGCATCGTTACCACTCATGGGCTGGTGAACAGCTGATAAACGAATTGGAGGGCTGCCAGAAGTAAGGCACCAAAAGTAACTGTCGCAAAGCAGTTCGTTTTTCCATTTTCTTGAAAAGCATAAATAATTCATTTGAATTTGAGTTCTGATCCCCTAAGTTTGGGATATTTTGCAAACCTACTTTTGTTGACTATTTTTTAAACTATAAAAAATTAAAGGTTATCTTCGTTAATTGTTAATCGTTAGTTTTATTTTCATTTTGCTTTTACTTATTGTTATTGTTGTTTCACAAATTTTTTTTTTTTGTTGTCCAATTTTTATTTTATATTCAAATTTTATGTAATTCTTTATAATTATGTTTTTGTCTTTATTATTATTTTTATGTTTCAAATATGGATGATTTCATTTAAATCTTAATTTCTGATTTTTTTTTTTGCTTATTTATGTATTTTATACTAATTTTGTTTATTTTTATTGTATGTATATATATATGGGTGATACAGGCATACTTCGAAACCGAGCACCCAACACTAAATTCGGTGACTCTGAAGAGAAAAGGAGTTTCGCATCTCTATGGTCTGAACAAGGACTGATTGGACGAGTGTGAAATGAGAGCGCGTGATTCTATTGCCGAGTCCCCGGTAATCTATCATCTGTAGTTATAAGCATTGTCCCAGCGAAATGAATAAGTTTCCATTCAAAATTAGAACTAATTGAGATCTCGTTTATTTGAAGAAATATATGTATGTATGTACCTATATGCATAAATTCCAAGTGCTCAGAGATCAAT
Organism: Anastrepha fraterculus; assembly: GCA_037575425.1. Classification (NCBI taxonomy): domain Eukaryota; kingdom Metazoa; phylum Arthropoda; class Insecta; order Diptera; family Tephritidae; genus Anastrepha; species Anastrepha fraterculus. The sequence continues at coordinate 22,531 of JAYXIM010045103.1, read as the reverse complement.
AGACAGTGCTACTGACTTTTGGTTCATTCATTCATATTTATACTAAGTAGGAATTGGTTAATTAGTACTTTAAAAAAACCATGTAATTTTCTATTGAATTCTGAGTGTACCCAGGCCGTGCAACATTTAATTACAATGCTATAAGCGCGAAGATAACCAGATTTTCGGTGCTTGTAAGCGGGATAACTTATAAGCAGGACGCTTATATCTTGCTTTTTAGTGTATTTAAATAGGTGAAATTTTCTTAAAATTTGTCTAATCCTTACAAGTGGGAAATGCTTATAACCGTGTTTTAAGCGAGAAATAATGTATTTGTGAATATACTCAGCCTAGGCATTGAATGATATCTGAGATTGATACTGTGAGTGCTATTTGTGGATTGAAACTGAGTAAATTTTACTTTGTTGGTCGATCATAATGCATATTTACGGTGGGCTTTTGGACTAAATCATGTCTATTTAATAAATAATATTACAATGCAATATCAAAAGCTTAGTTTTCATGTTGATGATTGCCTGAGATATCTGACACGCGTGCATAATTTAATCAATGAAAGTTTTTTATTAACAATTTTTTAAGATACCTGAAAACATATCTTACGTATCCACTGGTGGTATTAGCTTGTAAGATTACATGCGTAGGTTTACAGAAAAGTTGTTTCATGAAGATTACTAATTTCGTTTGTACAAAGATCGAGGGATTAAGTAATTGAACCTCATAGAAATAAACTTATTCTGATAATCACACCTTCTTCGATGAGTCATCACATTTAGTGCTCAAATCGCTCGATTCACAAGTGCACAGCTCGTCTTTCATCTCCTCTTCTATCACGTCTTCGCCACGCTCTATTAGTGTTTCCAGTGGCATTTCCTCCTTGTAACCAGCATACGCAGTAGCACGCTGCTTAATAATCTCTTGTATGATGACTGTCAGAATTTCACGCGAGTCTACGATATGTCCAACTTCTTCTGCTACTTCGACAGTCAGCCATGGAGCGACGGTCTTCATGAGATGTTCTTTCTTTGCAGCATCAGTAGCCGGTTCAAGATTGTCCAATACTTCTGGTAGTAAACCAGCAATATGGCCTTGCAATAATTTGGCAGCAGTTACGCTCTTCTGCATTTCTTCATCTAATCCCTTGGTGATAGCGTCTTGTTGTAGACGGCGCACCTTTTCAGCCTGTAAGCGTAGCTCCTCAGCTTCAAGGCGGCGTAGTTCTGCTAATTCGGCTTCACGTTGGGCAAGGAATCTGCAACGAAAGCATAAATATTTATAAGGATACTCAAATGTGAAATTATCAGTTAGAAATACTCGGCTTGCTTCTGCCGAAGAGCTGTAATATCCTGTTCGTGCGCCACCTCCAAAATTCCTTGCTCAATGCAAGCATCCACTAGTATGTCGATTATAGGCTGTGCCTCAGCATCGAAGTGGAAGAGTTCGCCATCGTCAATTTCAGTGGCTGCATCAACACCAACTTTAGCCGGAACATAAGGAGGCTCTGGTGGTTTCTCGAGGAATAAATCGGTTTGTGTATCCACCGAGAACTCAGGAGGACGTTGCACCAACTCTTCCAAATATTTTTCAGTTTGAATAACTTCATGTCGACGACCGTTGACTGGTGGAGGTGTACCAAGAACATTACGTTGATTTCGGCAAACTTTCTGCTTCCGAATGGCGTGGCGTCGACGAATCTCAGCTGCTTTATCGAAGGGATCAGAATTTTCCTTAAAGGGATAGAATAAAGAAGAGAAGAATGAAGAAGAAGAAAAGAAAGTTAACTATGTAACAGATTTGGAAAAAATATAAGGGGGAAATCGGGAAAGAATATACGAATGTCACTTATATTTACACCCGTATGGCGATTAAGATACAGTAATATCAGTAATCCGTTCGCTTGGTCAACGTTGTCATGACTTATGTCATTTAAACACATATTGATCGATTCTCATCTTTTATATTTTTATATTACAAATTTTCCAATTTGGAACTTCATTCCATTTCTCATACTTTTTGACACTAGAAATGTACTTAAATTAGGTCGAAAATAACTCTTACTTGCTAATTTATTTTATACTTTCAATGTGTTTATGTACATATTGTATCATAATTTTTTTAGTACGGAATGGAATTAAGTATGCAACTTATTTTGATTATAATAATCAATAACCTTGTCATTGTAGTCATATGGAAGACTGAAAATTCTATTTACGTCGTCGACCAAGACTTAAATCGAGATATTACTGTAATGCTTTTTATTTCAAAGGCCTTATTTAGTTTTAAACACATATACATAAAAGATGGCTCATTTATATAATTGATGATACGAGTACATATGTATGTATGTACTTCCTAACAAATAGTTGCACCTCCGAACGGTAGATGATTTTTAGGATAACAAAAAAATTACACTTCATTTTACTTATATTATATAATATATATATTATATATATAATTGGCGCGTACACCCTTTTTGAGCGTTTGGCCGAGCTACTCCTCCTATTTGTGGTGTGCGTCTTGATGTTGTTCCACAAAATAGAGGGACGTACAGTTTCAAGCCGACTCCGAACGGCAGATATTTTTATGAGGAGCTTTTTCATGGCAGAAATACACTCGGAGGTTTGCCATTGCCTGCCGAGGGGCGACCGCTATTAGAAAAATGTTTTTCTTAATTTTGTGTTTCACCGAGATTCGAACCTACGTTCACTTTGTGCATCTGTCCACATGTCTACATTTTATTTACATATTTTTATTAACAGGATTTGTTGAAATTGTTTCTAGTCTGCGGAGTAAATATTAATATGAAAAAGAGTTATTCTAATAGGAGTCGCTCCTTGGAGATTTTCCATGTTAATAAAGTTGTAAGTAACATTTATACTATTTTACGCGGCCTAAGATTTTCAGGGGTGTTTACATCATTAGAGGCTAGAGGAAAGCTAGCTAAATATTACAATATTTGGGTGTTTGGTCGAACTCTTCTTCCTATTTGTGGCGTGCGTCTTAATGTTGTTACACAAATGTATACATAATATATACTAGGTTGTTCAATAAGTTTTGCGGTTCGATAAGAAAAACACAATTTTACAGTTTGAAATGCACTTTATTATTCAGTACAGTCTCTCTGAGCATCAGTACACTTGTTCCAACGCGACTCTTATTTATGAATTCCATACATAAAGTGAGAACCTGGAAGGGATGTAAAATACGCTTCACAGCTAATATCACCTCATCATTTGATGGAAACCGCTTTCCACGCATGAACTTTTTTAAGTCTGGGAAGTCGCTAGGGGCTATATGTGGTGAATACAATTCGAACTTTAATTCATTGATTTTAGCCATTGTCAAAATGATCTTGTGATACGGTGCATTGTACTGATAAAAAAATAATTTTTTTCTTTTGCATACTGGGACTTTTTTCACTAATTTTTTCCTTCAGGTAGTCTAAAAAGTTACAGTAATAGTAATTCACAGACAAGTAATCCACAAAAAAAATTCCTTTCGCTTCCCAAAAAATTGATGTTAACAACTTCTTGACCAATTTCTGGATACGAACTTATTTCGGAGCGGAAGAACGATTCTTTAGCCTCCTGTTTTGATTTAGGATCATGGTGATAGACCCAAGTCTCATCCATAGTAATGAATCCACGCATAAAATCAACTTTATCCTTGCGAAAACGCTCAAAATGTTGCTGAGAAAGTCGCATTCGAATGTGTTGTTCTTCCATTGTTAGCAAATGCGGCGTCCGTTGTGCATAAAACTTTCTGAAACCCAATACTTCATTCAAAATATTGCTTATACTGCCCAATGAGATCTCTTTCAGTCACTTGACGATTTTTCAATACGATATCTAGTATTTTTTCTAGGATTTCTGGAGTTGTTGCTGTTTTTGGACGTCCTTGTCGTGGATCGTCTTCAATGCTTGTATGGCCACGTTTAAATTCAGCAACCCATCTCTCTATTGTACTAATTGATGGCGAAAAGTTCTTACACACTTTCAACATTCGTTTATAAATTTCCGTTGCTTTTAGACATCCCAAAAAAAATTCAATCTGCGCACTATACTTGAATTTGTCCTTTGTAGAAAATACTGTGGCACGTCGGTACTAAATGACTTGTAATCAAAGAATGAATTGGCAGATTGAAATGAAACTTCACATACGTTCATATGAGGGGTGTACAAACAAAACAAAATTGAGTAGCAATGCCCTCTTCTATCGAACCGCAAACTTTATTGAACAACCTGGTACATATATATTTTAATTATACATACATATATAGTTAAATTTTTTAGTTATTTTTTCTACATTTTTAGTTCTAAGTGTGCATTGTATAAAAATAATTGATTATGAACTTTGTAACTTCCAACGTTGATCTATTGTAAAAGACTAAGAAGCCTTAATGATACAGCCTCATTTAATAATAAATAAATAACTACAAACAGAACCTCATAAGAATGAAAATTAATAATATATGGAAAGATATTGGTGACAGCTACGTTTGTTGCAACTAGTTGAATGTCCAACTAGCAGTAGCCAATTTAGTTGTTAAATAAGTGAACAAGGATGCACCATCAAACCCACATCTAATCACCTATGAAGAAGTTAGGGAAGTAAATAATTCATCGATTACACCGTTTGGGAATAACAGCTTGAAAAAACGTTAGATAAATAGATTACAAAACAAAGTCTTCTGAATGTTTATGGATGCCACATCCCACATAATAGCGGCATTAATTGCTTCATGAATGGATTGCATCAAATGGCAGAAACGACTATCGGTCCCACCGATAAGAAAGTACATAAGTTCAAGGCGAAAAACTAAAAAAAAATGTATTTTATATTTTTCAGTCACGGATAAAATGGCAGAAATACACTTGTTAAAATTTAAGTATGCACCATTAAGTTTCTCTGCTTATAAAACATTTTTTTTTTCAGAAAAACGACAACGCATTTCCATAACATGGAAAAACTTCTACTAATTTATGGGGTTAGGGGTAATCAGAATTTTCAAAAAAATGTTTTTTTTTGCATTTTCTTAAAATATTGTATAATATCTTAAGAATATTGTGCGAAAATTTGAAGTGAATCCGACTAATTTTTCTTGTCTGACTGATTTTAGATGAAACTCCAAGGACTTGTGATGATCACCGCAAGGGACTTCTGGAGAAACGGGCTCCACTCAAATAGCGATAACTTTCACAATTATTAATTTTTATTTTTTAATTTTACAAAGTCGAGTCAAAACATGATGTGTGGAGAATAAACTCATATAATATTTTTTTACTTTTGTACCTTTGATTATACAACCATTAAAAAGAGGTTTCCATACAAAATATTTCTTAATCTTACATTGGAGCCTTTAATCTTGGATAGAATATTCCAGTTAAAGGATTTGAAAGGGAATGTATAGCAAATGATATGAGAATTTGTGCTTACCAAAAGCTGTTGAGTACCAAATACGGATCCACGTATCACACGGCGGTCGTACATGACATTGCGGTAGGGTTGAGGCGCAGTATCTCTGTAAAAAAAACAAAAATAAAAAAAATAGTTAGCTTCGGATATTGTTAGTTTAGAAACATGAAAAGGCATAACTAGACTCTAAATCGATGAGTTCCAAAGACTGTATATTTACCATGCTGCGTATATGACATATCTACATACAAATATGGTATGGATCTTATATACAAATGTATGCGTGCGGCGGCGTGCAATTGCCATAGCAAAAATATTATGTAACACATGCGCTGAGAGGTCCTGGGCTTAACACATACCATAGATTTTCAGTTAGATCTGACCTTAAAAAATCAGCTGTTAAAATTTCTTGATATTCTATTCATTAGTTCATTATTGTGCTAAGAGTGACGATACTTTTGTTTTTTCCAAAATAATGGATCAAAAAGAAATTCATGCTTTAATTTTGCACTGCTTCTTGATGAAAAAAATTGCGTTCAAACGAAGCAATGGCTTGAAAAGTATTATGAGGACTCCGCTGTATCAGAAGCAATAATAAAACGACGGTTTGCTGACTTCAAACGTGGTCATCGTAAAGATATAATATATATGTTAAATAACTGTTGGTTTTATATTGCATGAGCATTTTACTATGAAAAAGCATTGGTCAAAGAGGGTGCCGCGCTTGCCACGGTTTTGTTTCATCAAGACAACGCACTCTGCCACAAGTCAATCAAAACAATGGCAAAACTAAATGAATTGAACTTAGAATTGCTCCCATATCCACCGTATTCGCCAAGTTTGGTTCCCAGCGACTACTGGCTGTTCACAAACCTTAAAAATGCTCGCCGGTAAGAAATTTCGCTCTAATGAAGAGGTTAACGCTGAAACTGAGGCCTATTTTGAGGCAGAAGATAAATCGTTCTACAAAAGTAATATTGAAATGTTAGAGTGGAATGATTGCGTTTTTCTTGATGGAAATTATGTTGATGAATGAAGCTAATTTTGAACGAAAAAAGAGGTTGTCTGTAAAGTCGGTTTACTGACGATAGTTTAACGTGACAACGTCATAAGAATATACTGATGTAATGGTTGCAATTTTCAAAACAATGCAATGACGAAACATTTATCAATACACTTTACACTCGAAACACCCCCTTTCATTTCCTACTTTTCCTATCATCTCCTATTCTCAACAGAGAAATGTAATGAACCATTGCACACAGGAAGAAGGCATATGCAAATAAAAATATGTGAATTTATATATATAATATATGCACATATACATACATATATATGCTCACTCAAGTATGAGAGAGCCAGATGTCGAACGTTGCCGAATGCGGGGGCCTATTGTGCTCTGTCGTTTGTTCCGCGCTCTCGCTTGCAGCTCAAGCAAGGTAACGACGCATGAGCAAGATAACGACGCATGAGCAAGATAACGACGATTGAGCAAAATAACGACGCATTTTTTCGGGCGTGCAGCCAGCTAAATCGAATTATAAGACGTTATCACGTCAAAAAAATATATACATACAGTCACTCACATTCAAAGTCGGGCAGATGCATACGAAAACTTGTAGACATAATATCTATGTTTTGATGAAAGAAAACACGTTCTACCTTTTTCTGTTTTTTCACAAAAATTGTTTTATTTAAAAACAACAAAAAAAATATATTCCAAGTTGCTTTATAAAATGTTAATGTATAAAAAACTGAAAAAGGCCACTTCTCTGTCTCACATTTAAAGTCGAGCAAACCATGTTTTGCAAATATGCATACCGTTATTTCTAAATTTTCTATACTTGTATTAAAAGTTATTGTTCATTGTTGCCTTGTCAATCATTGGGTGAGTTTATAAAAGTATTTTGCAAAATGCCGCGTAACGGTAAACAGTCTACATTGGAGGAACGCAAAATAGTAATTCAACTGCACTTAGACGGAAAATCTGAGCGAGCAATATCGAAATTGATAAAAAAAGCAAGTCAACAGTGCACGATATTATTGCTAGATACAATGAAAATGGTTTCATTGCAAATAAGCATCGTGGAACCCGTCCAAAGAAGCTTTCCTCCAAAGATGAGAGCATGGTGCTAAGGGAAGTGAAGAAAAATCCATTCATTTCTGCTCCAAAATTAACTGCGATGGTTAAAGAAGCTTCTGGGGTGGAGGTAAATCCCGAAACAATAAGAAGACTTCTTCGAAAAAATGATTTTCACGGCCGAGTTGCGCGGAAGAATCCCCTAATAAGCAAGAAAAACCAAAATGACCGGCTTGTTTTTGCTCGCCAATATATGGCTAAGGATTTCGATTTTTGGAGCACTGTAAGTGGGGGAAAAAATAACAATTTCATGATTTTAATATTCATTCTTTAGGTATTATTTACTGACGAAAGTAAATTTAGTTTATTTGGATGTGATGGAAGAGGTAAAGTGTGGCGCAAACCGAACAAGGAGCTGGAAGGCAAGAGTTTAAGAAAAACGGTTAAACACGGTGGTGGATCTGTAATGGTTTGGGGATGCATGGCGGCGTCAGGAGTTGGAAAATTGCATTTTATTGATGGAATAATGAATAAACACGTTTATTTAACAATTTTGAAACAAAATTTGAAAGAAAGCGTGAGAAAACTAGGCATCGAAAGTAGTTTTCAATTCTACCAGGACAACGATCCCAAACATTCCGCATATGACGTCAAGAGCTGGTTGTTATATAACTGTCCAAAGGTAATAAAAACCCCTGCACAAAGTCCAGACCTCAATGCCATTGAGCATTTGTGGGATGAATTAGGTCGCCGGATGCAGGAAAGGCAGTGTATATCAATTCAACTCTTGAAAATTGCTCTGCAGGAAGAATGGAATAAAATAAGCCCTGATGTTTGCAAAAAGTTAGTGGAATCGATGCCAAGCCGGCTACAAGCTGTTGAAAAGCAAAAAGGTGGAGCGACGAAGTATTAACTTTGCGTTGTGTACAAATTTTTTCGATTTTTTATGTCGTGCCCGACTTTAAATGTGAGACTGAAAAGTGACCTTATTTACGTTAAGCCTTCGTGTATATTTTATAAGAGACTTTGGAATATATTTTTTTTGTTGCTTTTAAATAAAACACTTTTTGTGAAAAAACAGAAAAAGGTAGAAAGTGTTTTCTTTCATCAAAACATAGATATCACTGTGCGACAATTTTGGGGTCATCAAAATCAAACCGGACGGGACCTTTTTTTTCTGAAAATATACCTATTCAATAGCAAAACCCTCGCTGGGTTTTTAAAAGTTAGCTCGATTTTTTTTTTTATTGCGTTTTGAAGTTTTCTATTTTTATGAGATTTTGGAGTTTTACCTGTACGCTAAATTTGACTTATAAATGGACCTTTGTTTGATTTAATCGATTTATTTTGTCATAGCTTGATGCAGAAATTTCGTACATGTACAAATAAACTTATTTTGAGAAGAACCTATATCTCAATACGCAATTTTGAATACCAAAATTTCGAAAAATTTTATGTTTTTACCATTTTTTACTGTAATTATGAAAATAATTAAAATTTCTCACTATTTCATCTAGCAAAAATGTTGCAAAATGTACTAAAAAAGTCATTTATAAGATAAAAACATAAAACTGAACTTTAAGTTTGTTATTTTCTAAAAAAATAAATTTTTAACAAGATCTTTCTTCATAAAAATAATTTTTTTATACTCTGCTTTAAATTTTTTTTTAAATATCTAAAAACTCTGTAGGTAAAAATATTAAATAGATTAAGTAAAAAGAATATAGACTTGAATTCTTATAATTTTTTTTTTTTTTTATTACAATAAAGAATTTTTACGTACTAAAACCTTAGAGACGAGCTCCTTTCGACAATGATTGAATTTCAACATCATCATTATCAGAGTAATCAGATTCACCAGTAAAGAATTCGATGCCTGTCTCTTCTTCTTCTACCTCATATTCTTTTTCCTCCTGGTTATTCCATTTTCCTTCATTTTCTTCCTGGTCGTATTAAAAAATATGTTTACTCCACCAACATATTTCGGCTAGTATGGCACCTGGAGGTCGTTTTCCTCGGTATCTTGACTCAAATGGTATCGCAGTTTGATGGTAGCGCTCTCCTTGCTCATCTGATTCTGTCGACAATTGTTGACTAAAATAGTCCAAATGTTGGTGAAGAAAGTGAATTAGAACAGGTAAAATCGTTGGGAACAAATTTTGGAATTTCTAAAACAAACATTTCCTGATAAGACAGACTACAACCTTCTTTATACTTTTTATTTTGGAATGTGTGCTAGCCACTTTTCTATGTACTTAACAGGCTAAAAGTCTTGTGAGACCAATCTTGCTTTTCACTACTCACGATCACATTTTGTTACATCCAATATTCATTGGAAAACCGTATCTGGAAAAAATACTAGCAAAAATAGAAAAATCTGAAAATGTGTATAACGGGTGGTTACGTATAAAAATATTTTCATAATTACAGTAAAAAATGGTAAAAACATACAATTTTTCGAAATTTTGGTATTCAAAATTGCGTATTGAGATATATGTAGGTTCTTCTCAAAATAAGTTTATTTGTACATGTACGAAATTTCTGCATCAAGCTATGACAAAATAAATCGATTAAATCAAACAAAGGTCCATTTATAAGTCAAATTTAGCGTACAGGTAAAACTCCAAAATCTCATGAAAATAGAAAACTTCAAAACGCAATAAAAAAAAAAATCGAGCTAACTTTTAAAAACCCAGCGAGGGTTTTGCTATTGAATAGGTATATTTTCAGAAAAAAAAGGTCCGGTCCGGTTTGATTTTTGATGTCGCACTGTGTATTATGACTAGAAGTTTTCGTATGCATCTGCCCGACTTTGAATGTGAGTGACTGTACATGATTCAATTATAAAAGGATAGGTAAGTAATGGCAAGGGAATTTTGACATTTTCTTATAAAAATTTGCTTTTACTCCCTTCCTGCTTAAGGGAGTGAAAGAGAACGCAAAGGCTAATTAATACTGTAATAAAAATTAAAAGAAAAATTAAGCATATTGCTAAAAACGGAACAGCAGAAAAATTATCGTTTTCTTTTAATTCAAATGTAGTATTTATTTTTAAAAAATTCGATACATATCTCATAATACACAATGCACGATATTTTATATACTTCGTGCTGCCATAAGTTCTGTTACAAGTTAGGTCCGTTATAAATATGAAATTATAATACTTTTTTTTTAATGAAGTTAGTTTTATTTAATCATGTAAATACATATTAAAAAAACAATTTTAAGTTTTCATTCGAAATGGTTACCATTTGCTTTTACACAAGCCTTCAAACGATTACGCCATTCAGCTATTGCAGCACGCACGGTTTCCATGGATATTGCGTCGGTGCTCGAGCCACAAAGATTGTTTGAGACTCTCCAAATTTCTGTGAGATCCTCGACAGGCCATTTTCTTCAATTCTGACCACAAAATGTAGTCCAATCGATTTAGACCTGTACTTCCAGACGGCCAAACTACTGCGTATATGAACCCAGGAATATTGTTTTTTAGCCACTGCTGGTTGGTTTTTGCCTTATGGGCTGGAGCGAAGTTTTGCTGGAAAATCCAACGCTCTCCATTGAAAAGAGTACTACTCAACTACTTCACCACGACTTCTAGGACATCCTCCTGGTACACTTTTGCCTCGGGCTTAACCCCTTTTTCGCGGAAATGGAGAGATGTAACGCCTTTATAACACACTCCTCACCACACCATTACGGAGCGTTGCGTCTTTAGAAGTTTTCGCACAGATTTTGTCGTTTTGCTTAATAAACACTTCTTCAACAGTGAACATTTTCTCATCTGTGAAAAGAATATTTTCATGGCCTTTAACCGCGTGCCACCGAAAAAGCTGCTTGCATCTATCGAATCTAATTCTCTTCAAGCGCGTGGTCAATAGATGACCAGTTGAACGACGGAGCGCTATCATGTGGAGATCATCTATAATTAGTCTTGACATGGATTTGGTCGATACATTCATTTCCCTGGACATGATTTTTTGCTATCTAAGAGGATTTCTACGAATTTTTTCCCGAACGGATTTATAGCTGTACTGGTTCGAACCACGCAAGTCTGTCACTTCAGACGTTTCGGAAAAACGATTGATCGTGTGGTAAACAAACGTTCGCGAAATATTAAGTTTTTTCAGCAGTTTGTAAATCTTATTTGCACTTTTACCACCCTTAAGTAATGCAATCACTGCAATGCGTTCTCTTTTTATACCTTACATACATACGTACATACATATATTAAGTCGAAATTTCCGTTTGGTGGTCAGATGTCCCATGCAATTACATAAGGGTTTTCCAATAAGAGGTGTTATTTTGGTATTCAAAGAAAAATGCTATTTTTTAATAGAAATGATCGAATGTTTATTTCATTATAAAGAGGAAGGTATGCCTTTAATATTGGAAAATAACATCAGGCAAATGACCACCACGACCACGCTTGCAGGACAATATCCTTTTCATGAAATTTTCCATAACCGAATTGCAAAGTGGCTGCCCTATGGCCTCGATAGCCTCACGAATTCCATCTTTGAGGTCTTGAATCGACCCTAGGCTATTGGCGTAGACCTTCTCTTTTACGTTAAAAAAGTCAAAAGGTGGTAAATCACAAGATCTCGGTGGCCAATTGTGATCACCTCTTCCACGGTCCGGAAACTTTTCCCGTAAAGGATCAATGGGTGGCACATAGCACCGTCTTGTTGAAAATAAACTTTGTCCAGATCAATACCACCCAATTCCGCCATAAAAAATCGTTAATCATCTCTCGATAGCGCAATCCATTCACCTGTATTAATTTTAAAGGAATCGATTTCCGAAAAGCTGGCCAGCATGATATGTAAAACACAACTAGAAGCATTTAAGTGGGCTATGCTAAGAAATGGATTTTCATGAGTATAGATAAGGATTCAGCAGACGAATTCGTCCATTCCCTGATGAAGTTAGGCTTACATTTTTGTGTATGTGTTGAAATTTTTGTTGCTAAAACTCACCACGTTAGTGTTTCTGACCCAGAGTACCTATATACAGCCAAGGGCCATTCCTTTGCTCAGGAATGCCACTAAATTAGCTAAAGCATATTTCGAAAGCTTCAATAATCTAAACTACTTTCAGAATCTTCTTGGGAATTTTCCACCGATCCCATTTTCCCCAACAGATTATTGGCATCGTTTACCTCGTCTAGGTCATCGTCTGGATTGGTCGTTTTAAATATCTTCAGCTGGGCTTTCGTTAGGTCAAACCTTAGCTTTTTGTCAGCTTCTAGTACCGGTAGGCAAACGACGATGATCTGCCACACAAATGTCATACTGCTCTGCCTTGATTACCGTCCTTTTCGAAGTGCTTTAATAGCCCTGCATCTCTGAGCTCCATTACTGGCAACCAAATAAAAGCACGAGGCGGGAAAGTGATGTCCTTTCCGGGAATTAGGTTGATTTTTAAACGGCCCCGTGCGCTGCTGATCTCAGTTACGCATTTTTATGAGACCTTCCTTGACCAATCGCCACAGATCGAATAATACCACGTCCACTATTAAAATGTTAAGACTAAATTTCCGTCCGACCGTCTATAACTCTTATTATCTATGAATTTATTTTATTTCAAAAATTAACAACCAGTCCTGATTAAATTTTAATAAAATATGCCCGGGGATAAAAACTTCGGTCCGAACCGAATTTAGCACTTCCTTACTTGTTATTTATTATTATTGTCATACAAGGTAATGTTCTTTAATGAACACAATTGTGTATTTTAAAGCCGACGGACTGCCTGTTGAGCTATTCAAGCATGGCGGCGAGGAGCTGGTAAGGTGCATGCCTCAGCTTCTATGCAAAGTATGGTCGGATGAAAGCATGCCTGCCAATTGGGATTTAAGTGTGCTCTGCCAAATCTATAAGAATGGTGATCCTGTAATCTGTACCGCCTATAAGGTTCTAACGAGTGTATTGTGTGAAATGCTGAAGCCCACCAGCAACCAACTGATTGGACCTTATCAGTGTGGCTTTAGACCTGGAAAGTCTACCATCAACCAAATATTTACAATACGCCAATCTTGGAAAAGACCCATGAAAGAAGAATCGACACACACATTTTAAGAAAAAAGCAATTTCGCAAGGAAATAAAATTGTGAAATAACAGCGAAACTACCCTAAATATATTTAAATGCACATATTAAAAAACACATGAAACGTCCGACAAGTAAAGGCGAAAATGAAACAGATTGTTACAGGGTGCAGTACTCGAAGTGTTACCAACTGCAGACCGCTCGCGCAGCTGATGCACGGCCATCAGCTGTCCGTAGGTTGGCTAAATGATAGTTCAGAGTACAGTTTACAGGCGGAAGGAAGCGTTTTGCCGAGTGTAAACGCGAAAAAAGACAATCAGTAATGGATTTCAAACGTAATAGTGTGATTGGTCACGTGAAATGGTTCAAAAAGTGAAAAAGTGAAATGGTTCAAAAAGTGAAGAAGCGACTTGAGTGAAATCCCCGACGAAGTGCCAACCAAATGGCGAAAGAGCTGAAAAATGATTTCAAAACAAGCCTTGTAAAATCAAAAAGGCACATGATCTCACACCGAAGCAGCAAAAAGTCTGACTTGAGAGAGCGAAAGAGCTGCTTCGCCTGGGCGAAAGCGGTAATTTACGTACATTGTGTTCTCTGACGAGAAAAATGTTTCAAATTGAGCAATTCGTAAACTCCCAAAACGATAGGGTTTATTTGACCAACCGTTCTTCCACAATTTGAGTCATCGCTTGGCCACCAGGATGCAGCACCCGTCACAGGTAATAGTTTGGGCCGCTATAACCGCAGATGGGTGCTCTCAAATCGTTTTCATCTAGCCTGGCGTCAAGGTAAATGCGAAATATTATCGGGAAAGTATTCTGGAGGTTACTTTAAAGCCGTGGGCAGACAAATATTTCGGTGGCAGACCATGGACGTTTCAACAGGACACGACACCGTCTCACAAAGCTCGTTTCTGGACTGTCTCTAGGCCATAGTCAAGTCAAGAGGTGTTGTATCTAGCCAAAGTAAATGGATTCTTAATTTTGTATTGTTTACACAATTTTTTACTTGAATTGAATAAAAGTAATTTTCCAAACTAAATTTAAGGTAAAACGGTGGTTACACTTCGGGAGCCGGACCCTGTGTTTCACCTTTATTATTCCACCATTATTGTATACATAGACTAGGATATACAATATGAAGATAACAATTCTTGTAGTGCAATATTATGTATGAGTTAATGAAATTATTAAAACAGAACATTTCTATTTGTATCCATTTAATCATGGATTGAAAATTAATGAAAAATCGAATGGAAATTTCGGCCAATAATTGTATCGGAATAGCCAAAGCGACAAACAAAATTAATTTAGAAAATTCTACCAGCAGCAATGCCTGTTTTTAGTGGATTCTACTATAAGTCAAGACACATTGAACAAGTAGCAACAGTAGAGCAAAAACAATAATATTAATTACTTTTAATCCTTATAATGTCAATTTCTATAAACTAAGATTGAAGATTTACAGTATTTTTTTAAATAAATGTGACAACTTAGAGAACAAATAAATAGAAGGAAATCAAATCAACTTCTCTGCTGCTACTACCTGTTCGATGTGCCCTGCTTTAAGCATATTCGAGACCTTTTTGTTTATTTCATAATGCTAATGACACGTACGAGTATACAAGGAAGAGAGAAATTTCAACTAAAATTCAGTGTGGCGAAATACTGTGCTCAAATATATGTAAATTTGGTTGCCTGGGTCGATGATTACCTTTTTGCGCGACGTTGCTGAATTTGCTCCTTAAATTGTTGTTTAGTTAGCTGTACGCCACCCGTTAAAGAGTACCGAAATGGAGGAGGCGACAGACCGCCCCGCGTACCATTTAAAGTCGCAGCGCTCGAAGCCGAAGTCGCAGTCACATTTCCATATAGTTTTGAATTCGGATGAACATTATTCAACGTAGGGCGCTTTAACTTTGTCATGGACACTTTATCGCCTGTAGCTATCGTCGTTGACGCTACCGAGCCGTTATGAAGTTTGCCCTTGCCAGTGACGGGAGCGACGACACCGCTACTAGTTAACACCATCGGGTGCGAGGAATATGCATAGATGTGTGGTTTTAGAAACCATGGTATGGGTGGCTCTTTGGGGGGCGGTAAAAACACACCAGAGGGTACTGTAGTGATGAAGAGTGGACGTTTGACAACTTGGTCTTGTGGACTTGCCTAGGAATGTATGTGAATTAGGTGAAAGTATAAATCATATTTTTGGAACCATTTAAACTCGAGAGGAATATTTGAGAAGTGCCATATACCTTTCATTTTTTCATATATCTATAAAGGGAGCTACATTTCTTATTTGCAAATTTTTTGTACGGTTTGGTTTTTTTGAATTTTTATTTATTTTGTGAAAGAAAGGTTTGTGCTGATAACTCAAGAACAATTTTTGAACTAAAAAACGAAATTCGTAGTAGATTTGATAAAATTGCGTTATCACTAAGCCCTTTATCAAATATATAACCTCCCTGCCTGAGCTCTTTACTATAGTAGAAACTTCAGAACATTTGAAATAAATATTTCAATGATTTACTAAGATTCTATGCTTGAAGGAGAAAACTCTGAGTGTCGGAGTATATGTCGTTGTTAGGAGTATATGACATTTCTCTGTAATAATATTTCTCAATGTTTACATAGGAAAGTTCCCTACATTTGAAGAATGTCTGGACTTGGTCCACACATCTGCAGCTGTTGTATAATGCAGATTACGTAGTTTCCGATTCAATTCATCTCTCAACTGTTCAACATCTTCGTCGCTTGTCCTCCCCGGGGACGAGTGGGTCATTTTCTTCGAGGAGAAGGAGGAGGAGAAATACTTTTTTTGGTAATGTGATTGCTGCTGTGACAATGGTGTATTTTCGTCAGTTGCCACATTCTGGCGAGTATGCCGCGCCAATTCTGGCTTCTCGAAGCGACGTATTGGGCGCACAATTGCGTTGGGCTTACCACTATCAAACTGGTTCGACGGATCGTCGTTGTTGAGGACGGTAAAGGCTGTGATTGGTTTATATGGATATATATTTATAGGTTGGGAGCAATCGATACGATTATCAAAGGTGTTGGTATGTAGCGGAGGTCGGTAGGTGGTAGCGAAAGAGAAATT
The DNA here is from genome assembly GCA_037575425.1 of Anastrepha fraterculus. Classification (NCBI taxonomy): domain Eukaryota; kingdom Metazoa; phylum Arthropoda; class Insecta; order Diptera; family Tephritidae; genus Anastrepha; species Anastrepha fraterculus. Next base: position 5,888 of record JAYXIM010045103.1, on the reverse strand, counting down.
TTGGGTGCGCACAGTAGGGATTGTGCTGCTATTCAACTCCGGTGTTGCGACAATTGTAGGGGCCTCATTGGTTACATCATTGACCACGGTGGCGTTGGTACTGCTATTGCTTCCAGCGTTGGGAGTGGGGTGAGTTTCTGTTACAGAAGAATTTGAAGGGAAGTGCTCAGGATTTGTGACATGAGGTTGTCTCTCAAATTTCATAATTTTTTGGCAGCTCTTTACAATATCGGCTTCAAAACTTTGAGAATGCAGTTATCACTATTTCAACATTGAGACGATTGAAAAAATAACACACTTCAACTTGACTCTTTTGTTGTCCGAGAAGTTATACACACTTTCACAAAAGGTCTTAGGTCACTTCGTTGTGCCAGCAAATCGATAATCAAGCTTTTACTTAGCTAAACGAATAAAATAATTTCAGCGACACAGCGGCGAAATACATGTGCGTACCGATTATTTACAACGTTCCCGTTGCCACTAGTACACGTTTAAATACGGGCGTACGCCACGGCCCTCGGCGACCAAATGACCAAAACACATGCCGCGCAGTGGCAATACTCGAATAGACTAGAACTAGGCATTCGGAAAATAACGATGGTCAATTGCTCTTCAAGAGAAGACTGGGTGAAATGGAGCAGTTTGGGTGAAGGGTCAAGAGACCAACTCGCACACGCAACCTGCTGCCATTTTCCTCAGTTGGTCAACAGCTGAGTGAAATATTTAAATAAGTGGGTTGTGGGTAGGATGGGACTAACAAAAATAGTATGAAAATACTCGGAAAGTACATGCATGTGTGTGTGTATACTTTCATTGTTAATTCATTTTTATGTAAAGCAATGTATGTATGTATATACTTCACTTTACTTTGCATAGTTAAAGGTTATGTGGTAAAAAAGAGTGAAGTTGGATGTACATTTGCGAAATGACTACAATTAATTCTATACGTTTGTTAAAATAATAATTTGCAAGCACATTTTGCGTATACAATCTAAAATATTGAATAAGCACTGTAAGGTCTCGTTTTATGCAAATAATTTGTATGCGATTTTGAAGTTGTTCGGCTTGTATTTCGTCCAAAAATTGTTTGAACAAACATATGTACATATAGGCTTGGTTAGGAAGACCGCGTATATACAGTCTCTCAAAAACACTGAAAGCTCATACCATTCATCCATTTTCTACCTTTATTGCCTTTACCGCAAATATCTATTGCAGAGACAGTATCTTGTGATTATGAAGGTGATTTGGAACCACTTCGCAAACAGTGCAAACCATTATCAGATAGTGATAATGATTAAAAAATTTAAAACTATATTACTTTTCAATAAAACAAAACAAATTAAGTTTGAGTACCAGTTTATTTCAAGCTTTCATATGAATTTCCTTCAGACATTCGAAATAATTTATTAAGCAGTTATTATTTTGAATCGATGTTTTAGCTTTATGCGATTTTAGAAAATTACGGAACGCATCCCTACTTTTTCAAGGCAAGTAAAGTCATTTTTAATGCGAGTAAAACGAGACCTTACCAAGGCTGCCATTTGTTTAAATTTTTGAGAATAAGTAATTTTCCTACATTTTAAATATGTAACACTGTTTCACATATTATTATATATATATGTATATAAATAATTGGCGCGTACACCCTTTTTGGGGGTTTGGCCGAGCTCCTCCTCCTATTTTTGGTGTGCGTCTTGATGTTGTTCCACAAATAGAGGGACCTACAGTTTCAAGCCGACTCCGAACGGCAATATTTTTAAGAGGAGCTTTTTTTTATGGCAGAAATACACTCGGAGGTTTGCCATTACCTACCGAGGGGTGACCGCTATTAGAAAAATGTTTTTTTTAATTTTGGTGTTTCACCGAGATTCGAACTTATGTTCTCTCTGTGAATTCCGAATGGTAGTCACGCACCAGCCCATTCGGCTACGGCGGCCGCCGTATTATTATATGTAACAAATACTAAGAAACTCTGTGCAGAGAGAGTTTGTTCGGATTTCCTCATCTTCAAATACATTTTTTTAATTTGTCCTGAGATAAAATATGGATTTTTCGTCCACAAGCCTTGGTAGCCATCCATAAAAAAAGATTTTAAAATCATTATTTTGTACATACGACAAAATATTTAAGTTTGTATGGGAGATGTCACGCCCCCTTTTCCAAGTTTCTATTTCAGGTTTTCACATTTTAGTCTATGTCAGATGCTACGCCCCTTATACCATATGTCGCAGTTAAGCATTTCTTTCCTTCAAATCGAGCGCACTGAAGAGATTAAACAAATTTATGGGGATATACAACGGCAACTATTTTAAAGAAAGTAGTTCTGCTATTTAAGATTTGTATTAACAAGCATGGCATCACCCAGTAAGAAAGAAATGGGAAAAAGAAACTGCTAGGAAAAATTGTGGTATATCTACTAATAAAATAACAATGCTTTATTTTATTCAGAATTCAGGGACACAAGAATACAAATGTACTCGTATTCCAAGATAAACCGGAATCCTAAAAAGATCTAGCCAATGGCGCTATCTGAAGTATATGTGTATGTGCCTTTGTGCGTTTAAAATTTTGTAAACTAGTAGCAAAGTTATTACATCTAAAGTGGTAGAGGTTTTATTGGTAAAAATTCCATGCCTGTTCGAGCCACCCTTCATATAATTGGATTTATTCGGCTCGGTTAAATGCGTTCGTTTGGTGGCTATACAGACTTTTATGCCTTGCTCCTTTAAGCCTAACTGTGTGAATATATGTAGATTATTCTTAACAATTTTGTTTACTCATTGCTTTATTTTGGAGGCGTCAGAAAGAAAGAAAGTTAGAAATCGATAAAAAGGTAACAGGAAATAAATATTAAACGGGAAAGCACGAATACAATGTGTTTGTATGTGGTTTTGACCATTTTCTGAAAAGGTGCGTGGTGAGATACCAGTTCACGACATTTGCCCTTGAACAAGGTAAAAAATACTAGTTAAATGTGCGTCATGCCACTTGTTTACAGCGCTAAAGCTCTTACTTTTGTTATAAATAGAAATGAGATTTTCTCGTAAATTTCTTTATTACTCAGGTACTGCTTATATTTGTTAATTAGAGCTTATTATGCAACCGGACAACCCTTCACACCTCTGTATGAAAATTAGCATTTGAAATTATATTTCAGATTTTCAATGCTTCTAACCGCTTTCGCCACACTTCAGTGCGAATTAAAATATAATACAATATTATAAATTGTTATTTTTCAAATGGAATGCAGTTTCCAATTTTAAGCTCGCAAATACACTTAGTGTCATAAGTCTACGCTCCTTTGTGGGTAGTTGAAAGTTTTTGTAATATATTTTTTTCACTGTTTAACGACAATAAACTTAACAAATAAAATGCATAATTCATTTTAGATCAGAACATTTAACAAATAAACTACCGATTTTATTTGAAACGCACAAATGACAAACTCCAAAAGTCTACGCTCATTTACTTGTATAAAAAATTTTAAATATTCAAAAAACTCTCAAAAGATATGCATAGGTATATCTACATAGTAGCTTGTTGACATATACACATTTCTCTGCAACTACTGAGCATACAGTTTACCAAATTGGTAGTCTCTTCAAAGGTAATCTTCTCCCACATAACATTTTTCAAGACCTTTTCGATTGTGGAGATGTTGGCCATAGCCTGGGAACACTATTGAGAAGTAATCACTTAACTATATGGGCCGTACGCTTGGGCCATTGTATTGTTGAAAGCAGTATTCATTTCATAGCCCCAGCATCACAGCGCCGTACTTTAAATTTTATTTTAAAATATCCAAATAAGCAAACTTATCCATTGTTGGATCAATAAACTGCAATTTTCCCACCCCAGCAGCTGCCATACGCCCCACCCCCGCTATATTTTAGTGTTGAAAATCATATTCTTATTAAGCGCTGTACTAGATTTCCTCCATAAATTTTTTTATTTTTCATTTGTTACCAAAAGTGCAAAACTTGAGTTCATCCGAAAGAATAACCTTCTCATTTCCAAAAATAATGTTGTTTGCCTATTTATTAGGCCTATTCATATGGCTTCTTCCTCACAACTCCTCCATGATAGCCGGGTTTTCTTAAGACCATCTGGAACTAATATATTTCTAAAATTTATTCCTTATTTCACATTTCACTTTTAAAGCATTTATCTTCATGGATGTCCGATGGTCGAAAACCCACAGAATGATCTCAAACGCTAATTATATCACAAATGCGCATATTCATCGTAATCTCAAAGTACCCACAATAATTGAAGAAACAAGAACATATGTCACATCACACAGCACACAACTCCAATCGCACTCAAACCCTCTTGTTACAGAAATAATTGCAAATCCATTAACGTTCACCAGACTCAAGAGAAAGCCTACAAAAGACCTAATATGATAATAAATTAGTCTAAAGAATTATTTATCACAAAATTAGTAATTGGTTGCACCACCGGGTACATTACCTAAATATTTTTTCTCTTTAGGTAAAAATATTGCTTAATGTTTAAAAAACAGATGGCAATAAAGAAATGGATTACAAAAACAAACAAAAAATCATTATTATATCTTCTATACTATAAAGGTGAATGTCTGTACGTTATCCGCGCATCACTACGAAACGACAACACCAAATGACGTAAAAATTTTTATACAATCATATTTTCACCTAATGAAGGTTATAGGCATGTTTTTATGATGGAACTCCCTTCCCACAGCCCCCAGGCCGCGCCACCACTCTCATTCGTCACTACTAATCGAATATTTGCTTAAATTTAATCTAAAAACTCTTAGTTTTTCTTATTTTTCACTATTTATAGCACACTATAGACTTCATAATCCGCATAAGCTGTTCAACTATGACCCAAATGCAAAGTTTAAACGCGGTTTGTTATAGAAAATTAATAAAAATAATTTTGCTTGATATTTTTCTGATTGGCTGTTTTGATTTTATTCAACGAGGCATAGCAACGGATGCCGGGTATTGTAATATTATGGTTATTAATAAAAAAATATGTTCTATGAAATTATTGTCTGTAATTCTTTTATGTACATATCCTAAATCCCTCAAAACTACTCCCACGCGAGCGGGCCCGCGGGTTAAAGCTAACTTCAACATGTTGCTGAATCGTGTAACTTTTCGTGGCGCAATACTAAGGCTATATAAATATTCCCTGGCAGCTGAAGCTTTATCAAGATAACCGCTATGCACTGTATATACTAGCTGTACCCCGTCACGCCTTGCTTCGGCTTAGTCTGCTTTATTATTATTATTATGTTGGGGATAAAGCACTGTAACGTTTATTGTGCCTCCAATTCTAATAAGTAGATTGCCAGCCCGCCTATCCTAGTTTGATGATAGATAAAAACTACCTTCGAGCAGGTATTTCATGTTTAGATCCGCGACTGGTATTTTATGTCCCACTTATCCTGCAGAATGCCGAGTGTTCCCCTAACCGCGTCCTGGAGACGTGACCGATGGGAGACAGGTTGATAGGATAGTATATACTCCAAGATTTAGGCAATATCTTGTAATCCTACTTACGAGAGGAACTTTAGTATGGACTGTAAGTCCTTAAAATTCATTGATTCGTTCATTATTAAATGGTGACCCAGTATATAAGTAGGTCAATGTTCAAGAATGCATCTTGCAATTTTGTTTTTTACTATGCAAAATTTGCAGATTTCTCAGTTCCTTCAGATTTAGTGAGAACTGTCGTGACAACTTTCTCGTTGTTCTGATACAAGTTCATGAAATTTTTAAAATGTTTTCGGCTGTAGGAGCCCACAAATACTCTGGATTGTTTCAAACTTTGTTGATTGCCTTTATTGATTGCCCGAGAGCTCCTTCCTCTTCTTTATCGGGGTGAACAATGAC
>JAYXIM010045102.1:0-80917 GCA_037575425.1 Anastrepha fraterculus | reverse complement strand
ATCGTTAATAATAATTAAACGAACCAAAAACACTTTCAAATTCTACTAAACCAATTTCTATGTAAATAGAAAAACCTTTCAAAACAGTATTTACAGCTGACTGTCAATCGGAGCTAATCCGCTAAACCTAAACGGGTAAATTAATTTTTGTGGATTTATTGGTAGTCACTACATACGTGAACGTACTTTTTATATATATATTTACATATAAATATATTATATAGAGTAATACATATGTATATTTAAATAAAATTAGTGTCTGAACGGTCCGGATGACACCCAAGCAAATTTGGATTTAAGAGAATTCAAGCGTAGCTTGTGGTGTTTTCTTTCCTCGCAATAATGCCGCATTCACTCCGACCTGTGCGAGAGCAGTCAAATTTTCATCTTCTTTGCTCAAATTGTTATACTCTGGCTAGACGAATGTGTGGCATTTTGTACCACCTGCAAAAAGTAAGGGTGAGTGTTGTGCAGCTGATTTTGTTTATCTGTTTATAACGTTTTCCAAATACTTGTACGAAAATATTAGTTTCTTTCTAATTCAATATAAAATTTATATATGCGTTGAATTTTTCTTAAAGTATTCTATTCTCATATGAAATACGAAACATTTTCACTGGGTGTATGGCAATGCTTCGTAAAATCGACTTTTAAAGAGGTGACAATTTTTCCGACAAAAGAAAGCATTTTTAATAATGAGACATGATTAAATTATTAAAGGTTTGCTCACTAGTGACATTCGATTTTTGACACTCCCTTACAAAAGGTTGTATTTAAGAAGGTGCATAAAAAAAAATTAAATCCTTTTTGGGAAAAATGGTAGCAAAATAGTATTTTGTTATTTAAATGGAAGCAAACTGCGAACGGTTTAAAAAACAAATTTTAATTAACATTTGAATGTAAATAATGGTATACATAGATAGAAGTGATTAGCGGAAATTGCCAAGTCTAATATTAAAACAAGAAATTATTTCACATAATCCAAGATTTTATTTTGTGAATTAATTTTTAAATTTAAAACCAATCGCGAAGTTTCGCCAATATGAAACTATTTTGTTAAAAATAAAAAAGCTCTAAGCCTTCTCTGGACACTTTATCCATCCATTGGAAGGTGGGCTTATTGGAAACAAGCTCTGCCAACTTTTTTAAAATGAGGTCTGCATTGTAATCGATTGCGTCGGCACTATTCAATAATTCTCCCTGCTGCAAAACATGAGTTCCGTTTAAATCACCGCATCATAAGAAATAAAGCTTTGTAAATTCTCCATCTCGATCTTGGATTGCGTCAAATACTCTATCATGTCCTGACTTAAGCGGTGTATTCCATGTCATACTATCATAGTCCTGAACATACAGATGAAAACTCTTGAGCGCGGTGTTGCTCGTAAGCAGTCCATTTTGAAAATGAAATATTTTTTCTACAAATTTTACTTCTCCTCCACTTTTAGTCAAAGTTTCTAGAGCTAGCAACCCAGTGTCTTGCTAAGGGAGCCGATTTGTCAAGAGTGAATGAGAAAGCTGCTTACTGAGCAAACCTATTATTATTGAATCATGATAATGAGAGATATATTGCACTTTTCAATATGAAAACGTCAGATAGAACATTATGTGCATCAAACTACATCAAGTAGTTCAACTTAAAGATATTTAACTGACTAAGTACTCCTTAAATTGTTAATATTATTATATTTAAATGGATCTAATTATGCGAACACAACTGTGTATATTTACGTATATACATAGTACGTTATTTCCTTTCTACATAATGCAAATATATGTATACATGGTATGTATGTGCATATGTTATAATATTATACTATGTTCTAACACATTCTAAGTAGTTAGTTTAGTGAAGGTCAAGCGGTCATTAATTATGTTTGAGGTTAACGATTTTGCAAAAAAAGGAAAGATTGACGAATATTTCTTAGAAGAGTGCCAAAGAAAGTGAAATACTCTTATGTATGCATGTAAGTACACCCATAGTTAAAACAATACCTATGGGGTTATTCCAAGAAAAATATATAACACATGATTGCGCCATCTCAGGCCCGTGACGTTAGCACAGTAAATAAGCAAACGAAAATAAGATGAAGGATGAGCGAAAGTAAGTGTATATCAAAGAGTGATAGATACTACATATTGGTAGAAATCAAGGAAAACTCTGCATTTGGCACGAGGCACTTAATTTTTATTATTTTGTATTATTTAAAAATTCAAAATACTCATTAACTGGTTAATAGGTGAGGTCAATTCTCGGGATACAGGCCGTGGCTTAAGTTTGAACCAACGTAAAGCAGAACTCATGATTTTAGATATAAGATACCCAATTTTAACCTACCACTAATTAATGGACAAAATCTTCCAATTTCACCCAGCGCAAAGTATTGAGGAGTAATCTTGGAATCCAAACTTAGATGGAAACTGTACAGTGAAGAGCAGGTAATGAAAGCAGAAATTGTTCTGTATGCCTGCAAACGTATGCTCGGATTAAGAGGGGGTCTTCAACCTATATACTTGTATATTTCATGGTTGCACCCTTTGATCTGAAAGTACCAGGAATGTTTAAATAAAGCTAAACAGAGTTAAATTTCAGGAAAATTTACATATGTGCCAACGTTTGACCCAGTCGTCCATGCACCCCTGGTAAGCCAACGAAGGGATGGCCTTCAGCTCCTTCGTCGCATTCTCTCTGATCTCCTCTATCGACTGAAGTAGAAGTGGTAACTTCAACTTGGGAAACAAAAAGAAGTCGCACGGAGCCATATCAGGTGAATACGGTGCTTGCACGATGGTATTTACTTGATGTGTGGTGTTTGTCAATTAGATCATGTCCCGGGGGGTTCTCAATGCACTGACACATGTTATCTTGGTAGATCTCCATGTTAAGAAGATGGCAGCCATGAGTGCATTTAGGTAAAATGAAGCAGGTCGTTGTCTACTATTACGATAAACTCAGTTCACCTCGGGGAGAACTGATTACATGGTCCCCACGATGACTTTAAACACGCTCGTTCCATCTCGGGAGAAATGGAGCATGGAACTGCTATTGAACAATTTCGACTCTACAATCGACAGATGGCAGTTAAATGGATTGTGGAGTTGGAGCTGGTACATATTCTCATAAACGTAGATTTGAAAAATCTGTGATTCTTCCTAATACTTGCAGTGTCTTCCAGGCGGAAGTAGTGGCAACAGGGGAAGCTTGTAGGCTATTAATCGTAGGCTTCCCTTTTAAGAGCGATATTGCTATTCCTTCGGATAGCCAAGCTGCAATCCAGATATTGTATGCGGCCACAACAACCTCTAAACTGGTGGGACAAAGAAGAAATAGACTTGAGTGTAAACCATAACATTACCCTAATCTGGGTCCGAACGAACTGGTAGGACGGGAGATCTACCATGAATAACATTCTTGCAGAATCGATATTCACACCACCAGGTGCAATCAGGAATGCAATCTCCTCAAAATATCTCCTAATCGCGAATTGTACAAGTCGATGGAGAGACCAGACAACATGCAAAGTTAGCAGAACGTAATGGCCCACCTATAACCACAAACAAACGTCAACATTTACAGATATGAAATGAACGGATGCATGCAGACTCACTGCAGTGATAACTGGCTTCTAACCCATAGGAGAGTAGGCAGCCAAAATATATAGTTATAACCAACCGGAAAAAAAGGAAACTATTTTCCACTTCCTCTGCGAATGCCCTGCCCTATGGAAGCCGAGGATGTTAACCCTTGGCAAACCACTTTCGACGTAAACAAACCGGTATAGACGTAAACAACATTATGAATCTTCTCAATCGCAAAGACTGGATATAGTCGTGGAGGAATAACCGTAGAACTTGGTGGTAGCGAGGATGTGGCAACAAAATGGTGCGGAAGCGCTAATTGGACTCCTTTTGAATCCCCACTTCAAGCAACAAACCAATAATGTGTTCAATATGATTTCCATCGAGCCCACTTCAAAGAGAAGCAAAAGCAATGGGGCGGATGATATTATATGTATTTTGCATCTAATGCATACAACCAAAGAAAATCCCGAAGTTGAATTTGACGCAGAAATCCATAACGAAGCATTGAGTTTGCTAGAGGACTTATGCTTAATGATATTCGCTAAAATGTTGCATGAATGATGTACATATTTAATCGAGAACGACAATACGATGCTTTGAGTCAATTAACACAAACAAATGTTCCATTTTCGAATAAGCAACAGGAATGTACGTACGATACATCGATGGAACTGGTCAACGGTTTCGGAGGAATTTTCTTAATCGATGCTCCGGGCGGAGTAGGTAAATCTTACTGTTTCCATGGTCAGTTATGCAAGGCGGGCTCGAGAGTCAATAAAACAGGCTCTTTTTGTTCTTTCTAGCGACGGAAAAGCAAAAAGTATAGTTTGTCATCAAGAGTTATAATGAAAATGTTAGAAACATTAATAAATATTCGGGAATTCTTCCTTAGATTCAATGTTATAACTTCCAAAAGCATGAACAGCTAGTAACAAATAAATCACAGTTGGGCACCTACATACTCGTATTTATATGCCCACAGGTCTACACTTACTAGATACGGAGTTCTACCATGAATACGAATATGTAAGTAAATATATCTAGATCTGAATTTCATGCAAAAAAGGAATCGCGGCAAATATCGCCAAATACATGATTTCCTAGGCTGAACATTCATCGAACGCGTTATTACTGGAGACGAGGCGTACATAGGTTTATGAGTGCAGCACGCAATCCAGACATCAGGCGAGTGGGTAGAGCGATCCGAATGAACCAAAATCAAAAAAGCACCTCGTTTTCAGTAAAAACCAAAGCGATGCTCACAGTGTTAAATTAGTACAATGGTATTGTACATCACGTATTTTTGTCAGATGGTTAGGATATTATTTGGGCGTTAAGGGACGTTTACGTGAAGCAATTCGCCAAAAAAGAAAGGATTTGTCAGGAAATAACTCATAGATTTTGCACCTTCACACAGTTCCATCACTATTCGTGATCCCAACAGCCATCGGATTCACGTGATATGGCTCCCTGCGATTTTTCTGTTTGATCGAGTCAAGAAAATAGAGTTGCAGAAATGTTTCGAGAGCTGCATCAAACGCTGGCATAAGCGGGTTGCAGATGATGTTGGTGTTGCAGACTTTGAAGACGATAATATCACTTCTGTGGGATAAGCTCGTAACCTGAATTTTCTGAATATACTTCGGGAACATTTTGATCAAGGTGGTTTGTATTCATTTAAAGTATAAAACCAATTTCCACAATTTTGAAGTTGTTGTAAAGCCCATTAGAAGCTTGATAAAGGAGTGTATATCAAATGAAAGGAATTTTCAGCATCGGTGAAGTTTTTTGTAAATCGGTTGATATATAGCAAATTCTATTTTTCAGCATTGACACCTTATATAGCAAGTAATTTTTAATTGCATCAACAAATTTTTAATAACCTTCAAATTAATATAAGTTATAAATCTCAAATGAATTGCTTTTCCATGGAAATGCAAGGGCGAAACCGCTAATGCAAATGCATTTTTCCGGTGCACTACCAAACAAAATTCCTACCGTTAGATATTTTGAAATGTCTATTAAAATCACATCTACGCTCTACCACAATCTGCGTAATCCACAACGCCCACACAATCAGTCCAACTGGCACCACCAACTTCGAAAAAGCCTTAAAATTTAACGAACAAAAATATTATTTTTACAAAAATAACTTTTAGAGGGAAACTACCTGCTGCTTTGAATATTCTAAAGTTAATTCCATTACTAACTATGGAAAGTAACTATCGACAGTTTTTAAAAACCTTCGATAGTGTTGGAAAAATAAAACTATCGATAGTACCATCTATAGTTTTACAGCTCTAGTACTTATACTTATCCACCTACATATGAAATTCGGAAAGCCTGGAACGGTCGTAGATTTATACCAATGCATGGCTAACTGTCAGATGTTAGTAAAATTCTCAAAAAAAGGGCAGAGCAGTTTTGGCTTCGAACTGAATTATTTATTGTTAATTTCATGTTTCATTGACCTCCAAACGTCAACACAGCAACAGTTTTGAAGGGAACAACGAAAATGGTCATGGCTTATACATTTATTCACCTTTCCCTAGATCAAATATAAAATGCATATGTACATAAATACATATCTATGTACATAAGTGAGTTGTTACTTTTATTGTTTGTTATTGATGAAATTTGGTTTTGATTAGTTTGAGAAGTCGTTGGCCTATTGGCGTTATTTTAAGTAAACTGTTTATGCTGGCATCGTACTTACTTTTGCGCTTTGTTTGTCTTTTTGCCCATTGGCTTCGGCGGTGATGACCACCAGAACGAATATTTGCACGGCGGTGCTGGGCAACATTGCATACCGGCACTCCATGTAAGTTCCATTTCCTTCACTTCGGGCCGTAAAGGTGCTTTAGGCGCTCTGGCTTCCAGTTCCAATATATTCGCCATGCGAGCAACCTCCGTTTCGGAGCCACCTTTAGCTCGTACAAAATGGCGAGTTGGTATTGTTGGCATTCTAACGGATTTTTAGTCTTTTTGCTTCTTCAATTATATCACTATTTACGATACACCGGCACGCACACCAACTGAAACTAGGTGTGTGGAAACTGCCTTTAAAAAATTATATGCTTAATTTTTTATTTGATGTGTAAATTATTTTTGTTAAATATGATAAAAATATGAAGATAGTTAAAATTTTGATTGTTTGTTTTTTTCTTTTTGACTAATAGAGTTGAGCAATTTCTCCATTGTGGTGCGTTAAATTTTTTATACGTTTCATATTGTTTATAAAAGGTGGGAACTGTTGAGTTGTTTTACGGTGAAATAACTATAAATAAAGACTTGCTGTATGTAAATAAACCACTGTTACTATGGCAAATTGACGGTGCCACATATCTAAAATTAATTCTAATACGTTCCATTTATTTATTAAATGTGTAAATAAGTTTACCCAGCCACTACTTTAAATCCATCAACATAACCTATGTATGTACATATGTGAAAGAATTTAAATTAAATTTTGTCCGCAAACTACAGTTTGAGGGTCGTGCTAGGGCACCCTTTCCAAATAGGCAGGATTAGATCTAGGAAAAATCTGCACCGAAGCTTGCACCTCTGTTTTCACTGATGGTTCCAAGATGGAGTCGGGAGTCGGAGCAGGGGTTTTCTCTGAATCGGCCAATTTATCTATATCCTTTAAACTGCCGAATACTACAAGTGTTTTTCAAGCAGATGTCTTTGCGATCCTGCAGGCCTGCAAAATGCTTAGGGAACGCGGGAGCGAGGGAGATGGCTGGCTGTAGATGTCTGCCTGTTGGACGTCTCATAATGGTATCGAAACGACGCTGTAGTCCTACTTGAGGAGTGCCAGACTGGCACTTCAACCATTTCACCTGCCTAGTAATAGAAGCTGCAAGTCGGTTGATATTTCCCTTTACTTAAAAAACAGTCTTGGTAACATATGTTATAAAACGTGTAATGAGTTGGGTTCAGTATAATGTAACATGGGCAATTTTAGGTAAATAGGTCAATGGGTATAATTACTGCCGCGAGGCGGTAACTTTATACCAAATTTACAGGCAGGAGTCGTTGGATACGATTGAGGGTCTGGGAAAAATAGTTCAAATTGTCGAAAGTAAATTTGGCAAAAGAAAGTATAATAAAGGTAATACCTAAGTTCAATTGTTCATCTGAACTATCATTCGGAATTCAGCGAGAACGTAGGTTCGAATCTTGGTGAAACACCAAAATTAAAAATAAGTTTTTTCTAATAGCGGTCGCAGGTAATGGCATACCTCCGAGTGTATTTCTGCCAAAAGCTCCTCATAAAGAAGATCTGGAGTTCGGAGTCGACTTGAAACTGTAGGTCATTCCATTTGGGGAGTAACATGGAGACGCACGCCACAAATAGGAGGAGGAGCTCGGCCGAACAACGAAAAAGGGTATGAGTCTTGATGTTGTATCACAAACCAATATGTTTTGCAGATATAATATTATAACAGCAGTTTTGTGGAGAAATTCTGTCTCTCCTGCACGATGACCCCTTTGTAAAGCTTGTCGAAGCAATAAAATATACTTATAAACCGTAATTTTTGGTTTTTAATTACTTTATTGATTTTTGTGATAACTTTAATACCATTTATTTTCAAGTTTCGGTGAGTTAAATACGTGTATAACATAATCCAGACAATCGCACGGTTCTTATTCCGAATTTCCTCCTGCGACGCTTTTTTTATATGTTCATATTTTGAAAAATGTTTCTTAATTCAAAACAACAGCAAAATTACTCAATATTTACAAACAACCTTCTAGTGAACAGCAATGCATGCGAACTTCGTTCTTATTTGAGGTGTCTGGCAGCACCAACTGTTCGCTAAATTACACAACTTTAACAATAAATTACTTAAAAATATGAGCCCCCGGAGGGTACGGTTTTTAGTTTTAAGGTGGGGATAAACCCCTCTATACCTTTTTTACAACCTTTTTTTCAAAGCATGTTACATTATATATTATATTATATATTATATTATAATTTGACAATATCTTTTTTTACGTTCAATACATTTTTGTCGGTTTTCTTTTTCCATAATCATGGGAATCACTTACCATACTCTACATAAACAAACAAAAAATTACGGATACATTTTTTCACTTGGATGCACTCAATATGCAAAAAATTCTTTCATCAATTAAAGGAGAAAATCAAGTTTTCGGGATTTTTTCGATAACTCATCTATGACTTCGTCAGCTGTGATTGGAATAGCTAGAGCAGTCAATCCGTTCAAGCGATCCTACAATAAAAAAGAGACAAAAATAAATGTCTAATTTTGTAATAAAATTTATAGATCTTAGAGAAAAGATTAAGATCTGAAAGAAACTTACTTCTTTTGTCGTGTTTCTCAAAATCTTCTTTCTCCGTTTCAAACTAGAGAAAGTGCGTTCCGCAGTAGTTTTAGGAATTAAATATCTCTTCCACACTTTTAATTCGACAAGAACAGATTGTGGCCCCGCAGTGAGAAATTGCTGGTAAAACTCGACTGTTTTGATGAATTTATCAGCTACTTTGTCGATTTCGTTCAAATCATGCTTGAATAGGGCCGAAAATCCTTCTAATATATTTTCATGTTTGGCAAATCTTTCTCCAAGATCCATGATGTAAAAATCTAGAAAAGGATTGAACGCTGTCGCACGAAAATAATCTTCCGTGCTTTGAACTTCAGGATTTGCTCGATTTTTTTGTCTGCGCGCTATTCTTTTGTGTTTGATCTCAATGTCAAGATTTTCAGCAATTTTTTTCGAAGCTTCGTAAATTGCAGAAAAAGCGTATTCTTTTGCGCGAATCTTTTTTACTTCCTCGCGCAAATCTTTGGCGAGATCCATGGCTTGGACCAAATCTAAATTAACCTTTTGAAATTCACGACTCAAAGGCAACGAAAGTTGAAAAATTACATTGATAATATGTAAACATATTAAAAATTCGAAATCCATGGCGTTTTTCAGATTTTTGGCGTATTTTTCCGAGGTTCTCATTGCATCTAGAGTTTCACAAGCAAACGGGAATAACTCAAACAAGTCGTTGACGGCCTCATATTTCGAAACCCATCGAGTCAGATTCAATGTTTTCAAAGATTTCGTTCGTGGAGTTACATCAGATTCTTCAATCGTGTTTTCCAAAATAGCTTTTCTTTTAGGGGTATGCAATGTTCAACACTCTCTCCACTTTCATCGAGAGAATTTTCTTCGACTGTATTTTCACTGCCTGACGCTTCACAACGAAGTTTCTTCGCAGTCGTTTCAGCAGGTAATTCTGCATTTTCTTCGTTTTCGCTATTCTTAGCAAAGGGTGTTCAGGCCACTAAAAATCTTTTCATCATGAGATGATAAACAAATAACAATGCAAACGTGATTATGGAATAGGTTATAAATCCGCAATATTGACTCTATGTTCAATTATCGAACTTCAATACGTCCTTATCGATGGCAGCGCCATTTCATGCCTTTCAATTGGTAAGCCCGTTTAGGCGCGGGAATTCCATTGTGTTCAATTTCAAAACTATTATAAAAAGATTTTTTCTTTCTCATTTTAAAGTGGTTTAAATGATGTCATACTGCAAAAAGGTTGACGGCATTTCGAGAAATGGACGCATATACATGTATAAGTACAATTTTTCAAAAATTTTAGTTTGAATTTCTCATGGGCGGTTGGGGGATTGATCTTGAGTTAAGCGCCAAAAAAGTAGATCATCTACTTATATGTGAACGTATTATAACTCTTATATAGTTCTAGGTTGAGATGAATTCGGGTTCCGTGCTTCGTTAAATGTGATATAGTGAGGATATTGCCACAAATTTCTTCAATCAAAGGTAAATTAAATTTGTTTTGCATGATATATGATTTGTGCGATTTTGATTAACAATAATTTATACAATTCAAAGGTTTAAAATGAAGTATGAGTAAATATATTGTTTCCAATATAATATTATTTCAAATTATTTTAAAATGTAAGGGCTGTTGGTATGACTCTCAAAATCTTTCTCAGTGAGGTCACGATGAATTATTTATTATAAATTTATAGAGATATTGAAAATTCTCAGTCAAAACGTTTCAAAAAACGGTGTCCATATGTTTTCCGAAAGAATATCTTTGAAAAAAAAATAACATTATAGATTTTTTTTTGTTTTTAGGATACGGTGCCCATACGCCTCTATCAATTTATTTAAAGATTTATAATGATTTGTTACATCTTGAAACTTTAAGCAGTCAACTTCGTTTCTCTTAACTGTGTAAACCGATTTACAGCCAATCGCCTGCTGGCCTTTGAGTAAGTCTTTCAGCATCCACATACCATTCGCCACCAGTACCTCATATTCTGCGTTCATGGCAGCCTGCCAATATAAACCGTGATTACTGCTACATGCCTCAACAAATGTTTGCGGCAACTGTATCCGAATATACGCATATTCTGCACATTGGACTTTCTGCCATTCCATGCATCGAACGGTGTCATACCAACGGAGGCTGTAGTTGGCGATCTGTTTCGGACCGCTCTGTGTACTGCCCCTGCCCACAGAAACTTGGACATGTTAGAATGAAGTTAATATTTGAATTGAATTGAGGAGTTTTTTCGGTACCACGAAAAGTCAAAATGCTAACCGCCGTTGAATGATCGTGTTGTTTGACTTGGTCGTACAAACATTTGTTTGTCTTTACTCAAATAGTAATAAATGTATAGTATATCTTCAATTACTTCTATAAAATCTGATAATAGCTAATGACATAGATCGATTAGATGTACAGAGAAAACAAATTATATACGAATAAAGCATGAGAACATTGATGACTTATTATAAAGCATATTATAATAAATTAGTTTCAATCTTTTTTTGATTATTATTTATCCTTATCACCAATCAATGATTCATCATACCCAAAACTGTGACTTAAGCGTGTACTATGTCAAATTTATAAACACAAGCAAAGTTATATCAGACTGCAACTAAAAGTTGGAACCCCCCTAATTCTGAGGGTCTGCGCACGTGCCTGCGCTCCACCACATTTTTAAATGCCACAAATTGTAAATAAAGACATGTCGTCGATGTTTAAAAAAGTTAAAAAACATTCGTCGGTGAAAGTTAAAATATAAGCCGATCCACCAGGAGATCGCTTCTCAAACGGACCACAAACATCAGTATGCACTAATTCCAATAGTTTCTTTGCTCGATTTTCCGACGCTGTTGAAGATGGTTATGTATCTTCTTCTATCTGAGTATTGTATCTTACACTTCGTACACGTCCTATATTGTGACTTGTTTGAGAAATCTACGTTATCTATGCCAAGCACCATTATATTCTTAGTGAGATTCATGAGGCTGCCATAATTCAAATGCCAAATTGCTGCACTGCACTGTACTGCGCTAAAGCATACATATGTCGCCGTTACTTTCAATTACAAAAAGGGTTTTTTCCTTCCCAGCTCTCAAAATTAGCTGGCTTTGCTGACTTACAACCGCGCACTTGTTGTTGAAATTAACTGTAAACCCAAGCTTGACGGCTCGACTAATGGTGCTCACAGACACCAACGTAAACGCAGGTCCGTGTCAGCTGCCACGATTATATCGTAGGATTTAGAAAATTTCCGTAGAATCGTTCAGCTGATTGCTCTCTCACCACACAGTGTTGCCAAACAGTACATTTCGAAATCATTTACAAAATAAACTTATTAAAAATTATAATTTTTATTAAAATAACTTAAAAACAATGCTGAATAATGTTAATTATAGATAAATGAACTATTTGTATTTGGTGGATTTTGGCTTTGGTTTATTATGCAATTAAAAATTGTACTGATAACGCGGATGTGTGAAAAAGTGTGTATGCAAAAATATCAATGGTAACATATGTCGATACAACCAAACACAAGCCCACATAAATCGATGTATTGCGTAAATATGTAACTAAAAGAACACACTTGTTGTCTACGGGATAAGTTTTGCTCAATTTTATGTATCCTACGGGCTGCGGAAGGACTACGATACGTTGGGGAAAGTGAGCACCATAATGGTGCTGGCATTCCATGAGAACCCCATGTAAATGAATTCCCATTGAATTGGAGAGTGTGAGCACCATAACCCAAACGAAATCCCCCTTAATTTGTGACACATGCAAAACGTTGAAGAATGATAGAGAAGAAGATTGTGCCTTCCGAATTCGCCGTGTCGTAAGAGACCATCAATAAACCAACAAAAGGAAGGGGAATTACTTATTTCTGAAAGAAATGGAAACAAGCAAACAGAAGAATGTATACCCACACACACATACTTTCTAGCCACAGTGTCTTCCGAATAAAAACGCAAAAAACTGGATTTGGAGGCTTTATATTCATTTGTGCTTTAACAATTTATCAGTTTGTAGTTTGTTTAGTTTTAATCACACAAATCACAATATTATCAAGCCATTCCCTGAATTTTCACAAACATGCAATTTCTCCTATTTGAGTTTGAGTTAATTTGAGTCGCCTCTGCCACCTGCACATATAATGTTGCTGTCAGCCAACGCCACATTCTCTTCTTCGAAAACATAATTCGTGACAAGACTACGCGCGCAACTCATGTGCACTGTCGCGTGGCTGTCTAGGCACCAACTCGCCATTATCGTACAATTCGTCAAATAGCATAACTGCGATGGCTTCACGCTCAATGTAATCATAGTCAACGCTTTTTCTTCGAGTGGGTTTAATGTGCGTATAATTTCAAGTGCTTGGTTGTTTCCATTGTTTTCGCCTGCTCTTAGTCTTCACAAGCACGTAGCTCCCCTTCCTTTTGTTTGTTTATTGATGGGCTCTTACAACACGGCGAATTCGGAAGGCCCAATCTTCTTCTCTATCATTCTTGGGCTCTGACGACACAGCGAATTCGGGAGACGCTACCTTGTATTTTTGTATTCTATCATCTCAGATTTTTTCTCGTAATTTTGTACAATCAAGCGAATTAAGTACTATGGTAGCGCTCTCCCAGAACAATTAATTTATCTTTCGCGATTTTGACAAGTCTGACGTCAGGTCCCTTGCCAATACAAAACACACAAATGTTTGTGAAAATTCAGTGAATGACTTGGCAATATTGTGATTTGTGGGACTTAAACTGAACAAACTAATGAAAACGAAGTCCAACATATTAAAATGGGAAAACATAAATTAAATTGTTTAACCATGTAGTCTATCATCTTTGGGCACAAGAATAATAGAGAAATAGATTGCGCCTTCTGAACTCGCCGTATCGCAAGAGTCCATCAATAAACAAACAAAGGGAGGGGAATTACTTGTTTGTGAAAAAGAAGAGTAGGTGAAAGCAATGGAAACCACCCAACTCAACAAATTATACCCCACGTTTACTTTCTTAATTTGTATTCATTTGTGCTTTCAGAATTTAACACTCCCACTTCGTTTTAATTAGTTCGTTTTGTTAAAACGCCCAAAACACAATATTACCAAGCCATGCCCTGAATTTTCACAAACATGTACTTTTTTTTCCTTTTGTTTGTTTTGTTCGTGTGTTTTATATTGGAAAGTAGCCTGACGTCAGACTTGTCAAAATCGCGAAAAATAAAGTAACTGTTTTGGAAAGACGCCACCTTCAGTATTCAATTCGCCTTGACAATGAGTGACATCTTCTTTATTATGATTTTATTATTTATGATTTTATTCGTCATAGATAATACAGTGAGCTTGAGATTAGTACACAAATATTTAAAATAACATCGAAACTCACAAACATCAGAACATTTGGTAATAATAAATTATAAGAAATGTCCAAAATCTTTACCCCAACAAATCAGATACGTCTCACCAATGTAGCAGTTGTAAGGCTAAAGAAGGGTGGAAAGCGGTTTGAAATTGCCTGCTACAAAAACAAAGTGTTGTCCTGGCGAAATAACACGTGAGTATGAAAATAATACATATATTTGTGTTATAAACGATCGTTTTCTTCGCAGAGAAAAGGATATCGATGAAGTGCTACAAACACACACAGTGTTTATTAATGTTTCTAAAGGGCAAGCAGCAAAAAAAGATGAGCTTTTGAAGGCTTTTGGCAAAAGTGACGAAACGGAAGTTTGCAAGGAAATTCTTGCGAAAGGAGAGCTACAGGTATCTGAAAAAGAACGTCAATCTGTTCTGGAATCTCAGCTGAATAGCATTATAAACAGTGTAGCAGCGTCATGTGTCAACCCCGAAACTCGCCGTCCTTATCCAGCGACTATTATTGAAAAATCATTAAAAGACGCTCACTTTTCTGTTAAAATGAATAAGAACACGAAGCAACAGACACTCGACGCAATTAAGTTGCTCCGCGAACACATTCCAATAGAGCGTTCACGCATGAAACTCCGTGTTTCATTCGTCGGTAAGGAGTGCGGCAACAGACTAAAAGAGTCTGTTAGCAAGTTGGCTACAAAAGTCGAACATGAGGAATGGGACGAAGCGATGCTACATATGACACTACTCATCGACCCAGGGAACTACCGAGTTATCGACGAACTTATACGAAATGAAACTAAAGGCAAAGGACTCGTTGAGCTGCTCGAATTGAAAGAAGTAGTAGAGAATGAAGAGATATTTTAGTGCAAGATAATGAGAAACATATATATTTTTTTTTCATATTATTGTTGGCATTGACAATTTCAAACCATTATTAAATTCTTAAATTAAAATTACTCCTTACCACTAACGCTAAAGGTTTTTAATAACTCTTCTCAAAGTACACATGTATAATAATCGCAACGATAATAGAGGACTTGGAAAATTAATGATTATAACATTTCAAATATTTATATATATGTTCGTTTCGATATCGCTCATTTACGCTTTTTTAAGTTCTCAAAACGACGCGATAGGTCATCAAAGTCTATGTCATCATTATCGGTATTATTTGGTTTTGGTTCTTCAGCCGGAATGTCAGGGAGTTCATTGGGAACGTTTGGTAAATTTTGTATATCTGGTAAAACTGGTGGGGCGCTTGGGCCTGGAGGAGGCAATTTTTGTCGAGGCTGTGGTTTTGGTTTATTTTTATCCTGTAAAATATCAAATATCCAATATTTAATTACATTAAATTTAAAAAATATCATCAGTTTCAATAGTAGCAGAAAAAATCTAAAGAACAAAATAAATAAAGAAGACTACCTGTATATTAAATGGATTAATTGATGAATATCGCGGTGGGGGATCATCGTTCGGTTTAGGTCGCTGTTACATGAGAAAAAATAAATTTAAATGGGAAATAAAAAATAAAAAACAAAAAGCTATTGCAACAAAATTACGAGTTAAAATAAGATGATGCAAGATAAAAAATAACGGATGAACAAATGAAGATAAGTATAAAAAAATTGTAGTTCGTTTATGTATCAGAATAAAATATTACATGTATAAGTAAAAATATTAATATAATTATGTAAAAATATGGTTTTATAAAGCATTCCTGCCAAGATTACAATGACTTCGAAAACCAAATTTGACTTATTGCTTATTTACATAGAATAGAAATCGGTTGATTAGTATGTGCATATATTAAGCCACAAAAAGTGAAGAAACGAACTTAACAAAAAATATAATGGAGAAACTCACGGAAATATATTCAGATATTTGGAAGCACGAAGTATTTTAGACATCACATTGAAAAAAAAAATATTTTAAGTTTGTATTTATGAGCTTGCCCACGAAATCTGTACTTTGTAAGTATGTAGCATCATGAGAAACATGAAATTCAATTATGTAAACGTACCAAGATATTTTCATCAGGGCTGTCACTTGCGGTGTTAATATCAGAAGTCGTCGACGATTCTTCCTAAATGAGTTGACGGCAAATCAAGGGTATGCCACAAAAGCAAACAAAAAAGAATATGGCATGCGATTTGTAATTTTTCTCTAATATCTTACGCTTGCAAACATTTAAGTTAAATACTCACATTTATAAAATAGGTATTTAAATCTTTTGTTTCATAAGGCGGCTGTGTTGGCGGTATGTTATATGCAAACGGCTGTGGTGGTGGAGCTCCGTATGTTGCTGATCCACCGCCAGATCCCGGTCCAGGGCCGTATGGTGGTGGATAATTAAATGGCTTTGCTGCTGGAGGGTCAGGAAGAGGTGGAAGTGCTGGATAACCGATGAAACCCATTTGTGGGGGTGGGCCAACAGCCCCATCACCCCCCAAGTTATTTCTGTCGGATAAATCAATCAAATGTGCCTGGGGCTGATCGGCTAATAAAAGAGAATGTAAATCAAAGGGAACCCCAGATATGGTATAGCTCTACATACTATTAACCTTTTCCTCTTGCATTACTTGTGGGTCGGGCTCATATTCAATATTGTAATTTTTCGCTATCTCAATTAAATATTTTTCCACCAACAATTTAGGTGGAGCTTGGAGCTGTAGTTTATTCATTAGTTTACCGGATACTTGATGATCTCCTGTTGCTGTTCGCGAATGTTCCGCAAATTGAACACCGTATTTGGCAATGAAAATGTCCGATATAACTTTTAGTTCAGCAACATCACTTTGAAGTCGTGGACACACCCACACCAAACTACATACTGCCTCAGCAATCCCATCATCTAGTTCTTTCATCTGTGTAATTAATCCGAAACGTGCCAAAATGAGGTCACAATACATTTCGATTATTTCCATAGCTTCCACAAGATAATCCTCCCTGATCAGGGAATAAAATTAGATTGGCTTATTTATATATTATGTCAAGTTACCGTATTATATGCTCCACACGAATACGGGCACGCTCTGTTTTTCCAGTGGCTAAATAGTCGGCAATCTCCTTACGAGCCTTTTGAGCTAGTTCTGCCTTTTTCTTTTCCAACAATTTCAAGCGATTCAAAGCGAGTCGAAGATTTGTCTTTAATTTCGTATAGTTTGGGCCACTGGAAAACATATTTACTGCTTATATGTTAATTTCCAAAGTTGCGGAAAAAGATATTATTCGACTAGAAATATTGTCCAACAAAGAAAAACTTATAAACGACACTATGTGACTCACTTTCAACAATCATAAGGTAATGATGAAAAAAACCAATAATAAAAAATGATGAGGCACGAAGTTACCACACAATAAATTTGTGACGTGTTAATTGGTAATTGAATTAACGAATTGATCTTCAAATTTGTATACCTGCGTGTAATTAGTGATTTTAAAAGAACATAATACAAATAAATAAAATATTATTATTATTATTTAATATATGGAAAATAACAATAAATTATTATTTTACAATAAAAAAAAGGAGCACTAGCTGCCAGGGCTTACGGCTCACTACTCTAATAAGAATATTTTTTACTACAAAAGTTAAGCTATTAGAGAGTTAATTTTCTGGAAACGATTATTAGGCACTATCAACACATGAATTAAAGAAATTAAGTTATGTGAATAAATAAAATAACCATGAATAAGTTGAAAAACAATTGAATATCTCCGAGTAGCCTCGTATCTGAATGATCACTTGCCGGTACTTTTCGACTTTTGCAACTACAATTAAGTGGCAACTATGATTTAATGTCAGAGGAAATATAAGAATCAACAAAAACTATCTGACAACATGCACGTCAGAAATGAGCATATATGTACAAACTATCTGACGTTCGCTTTCGATTCCGCTTCGTACGGTTGCTCCTACAGATAGTTGAATTTTTTTGTACAAAAATACTATTAAAATTACGAGTAATGTGAAACTAATGTATTTAAGTGAAAGTGATAATGATAATTATATATTTTAACTTGAAAGTTTACTAAATTAAGCTATTATTGGACGGTACTTTCAGGAAAACATTTGGTGGTACCACTATTTTTTTATTAGAATAATATACGCGCCGTTAGTGGGACCACTCGTTACTCCAAGAAAAAACGGTTGTAAACAAAATGTCAAGTACAAATTGTTTACGGATTTACACGAAAGGAAAGATACAAAGAAAAATGTCAAAATTATCTTACCGGGTAGATGTCGCTAAGAGAACTTTTCGATGGCGGCCTTGGTGTGTAATCGAAGTTCGAAATTTCGAAACCGCAACAGCAAATGTCATCCGTCGCGGTGCGGTGCGAGGTAGTTTACTCCATTTTCACGCCATATTTGATTTCTACGCAAGAAGAAAGCTATTTTTATGTGAGATTTTTACTTGTTGGCGACATTATTGGAACTGTATAAAATGTCCTTTGTGTAAAAACGGCTGTAAAAAATAATAGCATCGCAATTGTGAGGCATTGATTTCGTTATTGTGCCATTAAACGTAAGTTTTACAGGAGTTAATATTGTGTAATTTGTGGCAAAAGTTTTTTTTATGTTTTCGGGGTGGTTGTGCTTCAATTTTGTTGAAAAGCCGAGGCTACATATGAATAGAAATCCGAATGCTTATAGTTGTGCAAAATAAAGCTAAGATCGAATTCCGAGACATTGTTCCAAAACTATACCTTATAAATAAATTCACAAAATTGGCTATTATTTGATTATATCTAACACAACTATACCTCTGTTGGTTTGCCCATCCACAAAACTGTGGTTTTAATTGCAAGTGTATTTTCTCTATAAGGATTGGTGATAAATAAAGTTTTTGAAGTAAGAGCCTAAAACATTTTCCATAATATTCTGGATATGTTATTGAAGTGGCTGTTGTTGGTGGCATATAAATATGGGTATTTTGGTTAAGGAAGTGCTGGTTATAATGGGTAGTGTCTTGGAGAATCAATGTGCGAAAGGCCATGGCGAGTATTCGAAAGTATGAGGTTTTTTTAATAATAGGAAACATTACATATAATATAATATATCTTTTGATAAACTGCTGAAGTGGCGGTAATTGGCTGGATACAAATCTAATACGTCCTTGACACGGCGAACCAGCATTTGTGGGAATATATTGTGCCATACACTTAAGTATTAAGCTCAAACTTTTCTTACATTATTCATGTGGTAAATAAGGCCATGGAGTTACTGGCGAAAAACGGAAGCTGTGAGAAATAGACAAAGGATAACTATTTGCTTTTGATCAAAAGCCATCAATATCGTTACCCGACGTCAATGCCGTACAATTCTTCGAGATATTGTAGTTAAATAGTTGTGGAGGAGGGCAACACACTGTTTTACGCTTTGTTTAATCCTTGTAAGTTTTGATGTTTGATCTCGAAAAACTACTCTTTCTTTGCAATCATAAGGAGGCCCTTCACCTAATCGTCAGTCCCCCACCTAAAAGGTCAGCTGCCCACTGGTCCCAAGCAGCACTTGACTGCAAGAGATTATGCTGAGCTTAATGAAATCGTGCTTAAAGAGGCATTTAAAGAGCTTTTAGTTAGATTATTTAGCTAGCTTACTCATTTTCAATTCACAATTGCATTAATTACAGAGTGGTTTGCTTTAAGTTGATACAATTTTATTATAATTACAATTTTATAAAAAAAATGTTGTTTACTATAATCGAATAACAATCTTGTATATAAGTATAAGACATTTCCCCTCGATCTTAATAACTTTTCCCAATTTATTAAATAAGAAGAGAAGCCTGATAATCACATTAAACAATTTTAAGGCGATATCAATTGACTATTGTTTTCCAATTCTCTGAAACAAATCTAGTCCATATACATGCCAAATTGTTTTATTATTTTCTAATACACATTTGTGTTTTTAAGTTAATATTCAATGTGTCGATGGCTTCGCGAGTTCAACTACTAGTCTTATACAGTAAGGTGTTATTAATAAACTATCAGCTCTTGACTGCACGTAATACTTTTCCCCTGTCGTTAGTGTGAGTATATGAAAATTAAAAGTGTTTATAGCACCTATAGCACTTGGAACTCCCCAGTTTTCAGCGAGAGGTTAAGTAAAATGCACACAAAATAATTCTCGTAGAAATTAGATGGAGTATTTCGGTATGAACAACTTTATCACATTTCCTAAATCGTGTATGTACTGGAATTATACATTGCTTTGCTCTATATCGTCTTTATATCTGATTATTTAAATACTGCTGTTAATTTCTTTGACACTTTTATAAAAAATGCTTTCATTTTGTTTGCTATTTCATATTTTTTTTTTTTTTTGTTAACGCTTTGGCTATTTCATTCCTTTCATCGTTCAGATCTATATATTTTATGTTATTGTTGTTGTAGCAGTAACTTACTCTACAACAACTATATGTTTTATCATTCTCCACGCTGTGTCTTGGTCACATGTTGCTTGAATTAGTATAATTTTGTATAAAATTATTCCGAGCAATTTGCAGCTCATAGACTTCACTATATTTTCTGCTCGACTTCGCATTCTCATACGTTTGAATTTTTGTATCTTTCATAATATTCAAATAATTCTTAAATCATCCGTCAAAGGTACAAGCCGAAATTACCTTAGTTTTGGTAATTGGTTGTATTAAGGTTATTAAAATTTATAGCCACTGCATTGAGAATATGGTGTGTGTGGAACTCAATATTTTGTTAACAAATGTTACTTGGTTGAAAACAATTTAATCGATCGTTTTTTTAAGTTTGTTCTGAGTTAAATTTTCTGCGATCTAAGGCAATCATAATGGCATGGACAACATTATCTATGATTCCATCTTCATTTGAATTTTCATTTATTATGATAGCCTTAGTAGTGTTAACATTAAGTTTTAACCTGTTCCTTTTTAAATATTTATCTATGTTTTTTTAGTTAATGCTAATTTTTTCAATGCATTCGTTCGTTGAAATACGGGTTGTATACCGTAGATAATGTGAATATAAGTATTTCCAGCACAATCTTACAGAGTAGCATACACAATTCAGTGGAGATAATGTACAAGATGATTTGATATTATTAATTTAAATTGAATTTTCAATAATTGTATATACTTCGCACTGGTTCCTTTGATCTAATCAATGCAATGAAATGTAATATTTCTAAAAGCGACTGATAAAGGATAATGCTATTTACGACATTAATTGCAAAACAGCATGCGGGAATGGCAGTTCTGCTTTTTATGGTTTTGTCAATATGTCAATATATCTAGTTTATAACCGACGAAACAATCAAACAATGTGCTACCACCCTGTTATACTGCTTTTACGATTTGGAAATGGACCTTCCAGTGGACTAGATTGCTCACGCCTGAGCTCAAGTTGCTGGTTTCTAATAAACTGCATTGTATGGTATTGTAATATTTATATACGCAATATATTCAATACAATGTATAATCGTCCTCGACTTTGTCAAATATTTTGCAGCAGATGCCCGTAACACTCCTAGCCCTTTAGAGTGTGTACATGGGAGCACTGATTCAAATCGGTTGTCATATGAGGAACTCATTTTGTAAAAACAACATACGCTTTCTAAATTTCTCACAAAACTAACGAATTGCACAGCATATATTGTCACAGTTGGCACAGTTGTCGAATTGGAAATTTAAAATCCCTGATACGGGGATGGACGTGGCGTACGTAGTCGCGCTTGTTTTCTAAACCAATGTCCGGCTGAGAAGTACGCATGTTGACAAACATTTTCAATCAAGATAAGTTTGGGTAGATAGTCCGATGATATATAATATAATGTATCGCTTGGGTCGACACATCTCTTGATCAGACCAGTGTCAGCAATTTTTTTTTTGATTAACATGACGATATTGCAGGGTATGCTGCGTTGTAAATACTAGGGATATGCCTTAATCTCATAAGCAATTCTTACGGTGCACATTGTAGGCAGCACTGTTAAGAAATAATGTGTCACTGTGCAGTTTTTGCTATTGCCATCTCATAACGTTGATTACCCCATGGTCTGGGATGCGTTTCAGTTAAATTTTGGCTTAGTCCTCCTCAGTAGGCTGCTGTATTTTTCAGCATAAAAGAATATTAATCTATATCATCGTGTTGTTCAATCGTTATTGTCTATCGCAAATTGTAGCAACACTACCCAAATCGTGCTAATGTCGATAAAAGAAATCCATTCCAACTAGAAGCGCAGAACGGTTTTGTTTAAAACTACGATTCATTTAAGAGTTTACACATTTTGATGCACTACTAAGGGAGTTTCTTTTAATACGTTTATTAGAATTCATATAAATCATATTCAGTATATATCTTTATGTTTTCTAAATTAACAGATAAGGCCTCCTCCAATGGCGCAATATTATCAAATACAAAACCTGGACGACTTAAAGCAGATCTACGCAGATGTTCAAGTGGTACACGTTGCTAGTGAAGATGTTGGCGTTGGTAGCCATAACCGGCCGCAGGTTCATATATTTTTCTTTTCATAAATAAGATACATTTATAATGTATCCCTAATTAATTTAATTATTAACCTTCCGTTAGGCACAGTGTCTTTTACAGTAAGAATAGGCGCTTGGTATCGAGTTGATTTAAATAAAGATTTGAATTAAATTAAAAAAGTTTATTAGGTCATTATTTTATAAACAAAATAAAACGAAATTCAATTTAAAAAAATTGTATTCAATATAAAATTATACTCAAGAAAACTCAGAAAAATGTGCTAATACATAAAATGATGAAGGATTGATGCAGCAAAAATTACTTGCTTCATAGGTATAATACTATAATAATAACAATATCTATAAGTAGCGCCTAACGAAAGGTTAATGCCATATTTGTATTTTATATATGTTACAACTCACAGCCATGATAAACTTATCATCATAATTTAACAAAGGTTAGAACTTTTAAGGTTGAGAGTAAAATATTATATAAGACCTAATTGTTTTTAATATATATATATATACATATATATAATTGGCGCGTACACTCTTTTTGGGTGCTTGGCCGAGCTCCTCCTCCTATTTATGGTGTGCGTCTACAGATATATAGATATACATAACTAAATGAAACCATATGGTATTTCAGGTAAAAATAGTATTTGTATAATGCAATAATCTTATTATATGCATCATACATATCCCTGAAATCATTAATACATTAAAGGAACCCCGTATGATGAGGAAAAAATCTATGCCAAAGTAATTTACACATCTTCAAACAGCTATCAAACTCTATATCCCAAGGATCTTTATTTCACGCATGGACTTACGTTGAGTCTCTTCTATGAGGTCGAAACAGTGTCCTTGTGGTATATTTAGTTTATTGAATCGCTAGAGGTCATTTCGAGGTATTTTAAAATAGACGAATGCGGTTGTTTTGGTATTACTGATGGTTTTGGTATAATCTCAATCGATCACCGTAGAATAGCTAGTTACGGTGTTATACTCGAATGTTATAGAAATTTTTTAAATTAATTTTTTCCAAGCGTTTTAAGTATTTGTCTTAATACTGGTAATAGATAGGGATAAATATAACGTGTTGTACAAAATAAGTGTGAATATAAAAAAAGCATGTGAAAACTATTTGGAAATCTGACGTAAAAATTATAAAAATGGATTTTCTTTCATCTATTTCGATTTATTTTGGAAAAAAAAATTATTTACATTAATCTTATTAACAGAAATATTTTTCACATGACCAAAACCACATAAAGACTCCCGGTGTTGTAACATATAATACATCTTTATTGTATTATACGGAAATGAATTTACCTACATAGCTATATTGCAACCGATGTCAGTCCTAATTTATTTTTATGAAATTCAGCAATTACTCTTACCGGATGAACAACTAATGCTCAATGATGGCCAACAGGTAGTTTACCAGGCAGCTAGTGTACCGGCGCAACCGCAGTACCAACAGCAGCCGACAGCAACAACTACGCAATACATAATCGGTGATGAAATCTCCCAGCAGCAGCAACAGCAACAAGCAGTGCAACATCAACAAGTGATGTATGATCATCATCATCAACAACAGCAACAGCATTATGTGCATGAAGCCCAACAGATGCAACAGGATCATCACCAGTTGGCGCAGCAGACACAACAACAGCCGCAATTGTATTATACCACCGAGCAAATATTGCAACCAAATTCGTTGGTGCAGCAGCAACAGCAACAAGAAATGCAGCATCAGCAGCAACAACAGTTGCATGTGCAGCAACAACAACAGCAATACCAACAACAACAACAAATTGTGCATCAGCAACATTCAATGCAGGCGCCACAGCAACCTCAACAAATTGTTTATCGCATGCAAACGCAACAATCACAAACTCAACAAACTCAGGTAAATGATTTGTTTTTTTTTTTTTTAATTACTTCATCCACCCATGGAGGGAGCTGAATCACTAAATCATTCTGCATTTAGTTTCGCTCTCAACCAAAATAACGCGGTAACCGCGAAGGAACTCTAAATGTTTTTACAAAATATTTTGTTTTTTATAATATTAAGCTTTAACCACTTCGTCCCATTTTTATATCATAAGCACCTACGTTCTAGCTAGGAGACACCGACTTGATATTGCTCGTCCTCGCATAGTTGAACAAATTTAAAGATATTTTTGGACATGAATTGTAATAGTAAAAATTATTCTACCTGGGATAATATACTTCTCACTATTCAGGTTGTGAATGAGGGACACCCCAGTTTAGAACCTGCCAGACCATTGCCTTCAATGTCGCCAGCAACGTTTCTTTGTGTTTGTCCCAAGTGTTATCGGCTGTGGATTTGATGACCTGGATCCCGTTTTGGACTTTAGAATCGCCAGTAACTTGGGGTTATTGACAGTCGTTATTTATGTATTTTATCGACTCTAATTATCAGTGGTAGTTTGACCTCCTTCGTCCAAGTCGAAAATAAGCTTGCCACGAATTCAGGGGAAAGTTGGATGGTCCTTGCAGTGAAAAAGTGAGAAAGTCTAGAGAGTTAATCGTTCACTTTAGAACACAACCGATCTGTGCCATTGCCGGACGCCTATTTGAGCAATCGTCAGCATATGAGACCAATGAAGCTCACTCTGGTGGTTGAGAAAGTTTCGCAGGATACCATCTTGCGGCACCCTTTGCTTTGTCGTCCTATATTTAAATATATTATATCGGTAATCACAGGTAATTTTCTGACCACCAATTCAGTCCCTTTGGGAGAGTAGATTGTTGATGTCAACTAGCAGCGTAGTATGGCTAACGATGTGGAGAACCTAAATCGAACGCTAGTCAGCGGTCTATTCGTGTGTTTATGGCGTGAAGTGTTGTAGTGGTGCTGATGTTTCGTAAATACTCGGAATAGAAGGGCTTGATGTGTCTGTACTATTGCGGAAAGAAAAGATATTAGGCGATATGACTCCCCATAGTTGACGGGTATCCAGTTGGGGAATACTGCTGGAGTGACAGTCCTTGGCCGATTACACATCCAGGTCATTCCAGTAATGTGGAGGTAAAATTAGATTTAACCTGACTTCTCGTGGGAACGTAGTGTGACCACTCTTCCTGCTTTATTCTTTTGATAATAAGGGTGGGTATGGACTGGTTGAAGACCTTTATGGGTGAACTACTACGGTTGGATGTATGTTTTTTAGCATCAACATGTTTACACCTTACAACGTCTGGAACAATGACTTCAACGGCTTTTACCTTCTTAATGGCCACCTGCTCGCCATCGCTGGTGAAAGCAAGCGGTGCACTGTTGTTTAGCAGGTTGTTCAACCGTCTGGTAACACGACTTTTGTATCTTTGCACCGGAGCTTGCAATATAAATTCTCGGTCGGAGAGCCTCACGAATTTCTTCGGGTTCAACGAAATATAATCACCGAATGTGATTGCTAATCTATCATTGTGTTTCTTCGACTTAGGCATATACCTTCCGGTGGGCCAAAGCTTACTCACCCCAGAGGTGAAGTTACAGGTCTGCTTATGTTGATTTACCAGTTGCCGAATTGAGATCCGTTTTCCGTAAGCCGACTGAATCAGTTTTGTTAAAGTTAATATGGGTACGGTGCTTCGAGAAAAGAAAGTCGGTAGCTATTGATCGATACGGTAATGAGTAAATGGTCTGATGGAAGATATATCATAGGTCGCATTATTGTGTTAGTAATCAGATCAGCAATTGGCGGCCGCCGTAGCCGAATGGGTTGGTGCGTGATTACAATTCGGGATTCACAGAGAAAGCGTTGGTTCGAATCTCGGTGAAAGCAAAATTAATAATAAAAAAAACATTTTTCTAATAGCGGTCGCCCCTCGGCAGGCAATGGCAAACCTCCGAGTGTATTTCTGCCATGAAAAAGCTCCTCATAAAAATATCTGCCGTTCGGAGTCGGCTTGAAACTGTAGGTCCCTCCATTTGTGGAACAACATCAAGACGCACACCACAAATAGGAGGATGAGCTCGGCCAAACACCTAACAGAAGTGTACGCGCCAATTATTTATTTTTTTTTTTTAATTTTTTTAATCAGATCCGCGCTAGCAGCTGTTGTATCAAGCTAGCTGTTGCAGTTGCCTATCGGGAGGCATCGTCGATTACCGTTCTGAAGGTTGAATCGACTATTTGCTTTGCGAGAAGTTCCTCTAAGATCGTTTGCAGGCTTGAATGCCAAAAATCGGGGTGCACGTGAGTCACCAAATACCAATCGGCTCTCACCACAATGTGGTCGATGTTTTCATCGATAAGAAGTTATGGCACGGTATGCTATGCAACGACTGCTGTCAGATAACTCTTGTAGTTGTTGTTGTAGCAGTATTCATTCCCATGGCTGCTGCATTCTACGTTACCGGAATGACTCGTGTTTTTCCCCGACTAACGGCTGCCGCCCCAGTAAACTAGCCCTGTCTAGTGTATCGTACCTCAGATAGCTCTTCTTCGCTCAGAATCCGGTGCACAACTTGTTGTCATCCAAAACCACAGACTGCATTCATAATTTCGATTCGAATATCATTCAATTCGAATTGGATATCAATCACTCTAATTTGAGCATCTGAAATTTCTTATTCTAACAACCTAATCCAGACACCATTCCCATGGCAGCCGGTTCTACGTTACCGGAATGACTCGGGTTTTTCCCGACCAAGGGCTGCCGCCTCAGTAAACTAGCCCTGTCTAGTGTACCGTATCCTCCTAGACACCATTTTTCACTAAAATAATAAAAATCACTATGACCCGGATACTGCCGAATGATAGTCACGTACCACGCACTCGGATACGGCGGCTGCCATATTTTGTTTATAAGTGTATATAACTGACGCTATTAGAACAAAATTGTCTATCATTGGTGCCCAAAGTGGATTTCGAACCCGGCGTTATATATTAACACTTGAACACTACTTCCAACTATACAGGGTGCGTGCGGTATTAGACGAGTTTTTTACGCAATATTAACTTATTATATATCTATAAAATCATTCAATAAAATTTCTATTAGCTGTAATGATCTTGATCCGGGTCCGGAAGTGATTGCATGCCCGGATCAAATGCTCCCAATTCACTTTGACCGCAACGGTATTAATTCCAACCTTCAGAGAGAAAAACGTGTTAAGGAGATGCTTATTGGTTTCACGCGCTACTACGTGTCATACGTAGTAATCCAAGGGATTAAGTTCTGGTATATTAGGTGGACATAAGCGTGGTGTTACAGTATCGGACGAAACATTTGCAACTAAAATGTGGGCAATGAAAACTTTCGATTGCTCAGCCGTTATTTGTTTGGAACCTGTTAATTTCACTTTATTTGTAATAAAAGATGTTGATTTACGTAAATAAAACAAATTTATTCAAACTCAACAGTTCACATCTTAAATAATTTAAAAATCAAATGTGTCCAACACCTGTATCTAATGAGACAAAACAATTGCAACTAAAGGAAATCAGTAAACTATTTTTATTAAACTTAGTATTTCGTGGCAAAACCATTGCTCTGAATAATAGCTCTGCATTGTCTCGGAATTGAAGCTATCAAATTGTCAACTATCGTTTGTGGTATATTTCTCCATGCCTCCAGGACTCTTTGGAAAAATTGGTCAGTATTTGCCACATTAGTCCGATCAATTCTCTTTTTTACTATTTGCCATAGATTTTCTATGGGGTTAAGATCTGGGGATTGTGGGGGCCACTCCATCGCGTCCACTTTATTCCTCTGGAACCATGATTTCAGGACCTTCGCCGTATGCTTCGGGTCATTATCCTGTTGGAAGACTCACTTCAAGGGCATTTCCCACTCAGCATGTGGCAGCATTACCGATTCCATAATGTCCCTGTAAGCGTACTGGTCCATTATGCCCATAATACCATGGAGTGGTCCCAAACCAGCAGCAGAAAAGCATCCCCAGACCATAATGTAAGCGCACTATGCTTAACAGTCTTTACACAGTATGATTTTTGAAGACGCTTGTTACGTAGGCGTCGAACGTAGGATACGCCATCACTTCCGACCAAATTAAATTTGGATTCGTCGCTGAAAAGAACAGCTTTCCACTTGCCAATGGCCAATCTATGTGATCCCTTGCGAACTGCAATCGTTTTTGTTGGTTATGCTTCCTAATAAGCGGCTTCTTTGCTGGTCGGTACGTCCGTAAATCAGCTTCAGCCAGGCGACGACTGGCAGTTTTTGAGCTGATTGGTAACCCAAGCTCCTTTACCAATTGGGGGGCACTTCTAAATGGATATTTTTTTACCTCTCTCGCTATCAGTTTGTCAGTTCTTTCATCCGTTTTTCTTGGTCGGCCTCCTCGATGTACCACCGCGATAGTTTTGTTTTTTATAAAGTTCGCAATAATTCGAGAAATTGATGACTTATGAATATTATATTTTATGGATATATCTTTCTGGGTCATTCCTTTGTTATATTCATCTACAACACGCGCGCGTAATACTTCACCGAACTTATATTTCGAGCCATTACTTCATTTAACTCAACTTTACAAAAAAATTGTGTTATCTCCAGAAATTCTGCACAAAACTGATGTTCACAAATTGACACGATTAAACTATACTCAGAACAGTTAGAAAACAAAACCAAGCTCAAGCATTTTTACCGTTATATAGCTAAGCTCAAAGGTTGCAATTGTTTTGTCGCTCATAGTTGCCAGACAATTTAATTGTTTTTTAAATACAGCTACAAAAAGGAAAGGATCTTAAAAAGATTTTTTGGAAAATATTACTCAGATGCTCTAGTATCCATAGCGTGAAATTGAATTACAATTGAGTGAAGAATGACATTATGACAAAAAATAAATTGAAGGCTGCATTGCAGTTGTAAATGTTTTGTCCGATACTGTATATGGCGGTGTTAAATTTCAGCCATCCCATCTTGTGTCACCATCGCTTTGCATGGAGGAGCCGAGGGCTGTACCGCGTACACTATCAATCCATGGTTTCACTACTTTCCGTAAAACCTCGATATATGCAGCAGAATTCACTCGAAATCTTTTAGTACAGAAGTGTCCCTGTCCTTGTCCTTGTTGCTCACAACACCTAAAACCATAACAGTGATTGGCAACTTCGTGTGCATGACAACAGGAACCTCTGCAGGATTGGTGCATAGTCATCTGTCATTTCTGCGGTTGGTCTTCTTGGTCAACATTTTTTTCGTCAAAACCGTAACATCTCAGGCAATTCAGGGTGTTTAATTTTATTTAGAAGTCGTTTTGATCAGATAACTCGCTTTTCTCTTGTGTTTTTTTTTTTTTTTTTTTGCAACAGATTCTGGATCGCCGTCTGACCTTGTGAACAAATGAACGAGCGCACTTAAGAAAATAGATTTCTAAATCGGTGTAAAAACAAAAAGAAATAAATGTTTTCCGGAAGTTATAGTCACAGTACGCATGTCCTCAAATACCGTATGCACCACGCATATAAAACTATATTTTTGGGCACAAAAGACCATGAGATCGAAGTGCAAACCTCTTATAAAATCTTTGTTTTTTGTTTTATGTATGTGGTAATAGGGAAGTCTGTGCATTTTTAAAACCGCTAATAAAATCTGTATTTTATTCCAGATGCTTAACAATGCGCACGTTATATTACAACAGCCGTCGGGCCAACAAGTTTTAATTCAATCCCCGCAACATCCAGAAATAATCATGCGTCAACCGATGCCACAACAACGTATCATCTACAACACAAATCGTGTCTTGTACACACCACAGCAGCAACAACAACCTCAGACTCAAACTGTGCTTCAGCAGTCTCCTCAATCGCACCAGCAACATCCTCCACAGCAGCAGCATATACAATTACAAGCTTCTCCCACCACCAGTCCTATGCACACGACTGCACGACTCGTTCAAACTCGTGTAGGTGCACCGCCTCAAGAGACGGTCCAGCAACATCAACAACCTCAGACACAGCAAAATGTTGTGTTTCATCCCATTCAGGCTACTACAGTCCAGAATCCTCAGCAAGTAAAGCCACCACTGCAACAGCAATCTCAAATGCAATTGCAGCAACAGCCACAGCAGCACTTAGTAGCCACAGCGATGGGTGGGGGAGTGACTGGAGGTGGGGTAATGCGCGGTGGAATACGTAATAAATCGCCTCGTGGTGGTGGCGCCATTGGAGGTACACACACTCTGATCGCGCGCATGCCGGTCGCATCGGTAGGTCGGGCTGTACGACCACAGGTGCCTACACCAATGCAGCCACAACAGCACCAGCAAGCACCTCGTGCTACTCGGCCCAGAGGAGGAGCCAGTGGCAGCACACGAGCACGTGGAGCAGCTCGTGGAGGGCGTGCAGGTGGTGCGCTCGCGGGTAGAGGCACACAAGTAGCCACAACAATAGTACAACAACAATCTCAACAGTTACATCCGCAACAACAAATATCACCGTCACAGCAACTCCTACAGAACGCAATGGTCCAAGGCAAAAATATCACAATTCTAAATCAACAGGGTCAAGTAAAACACATATACCGCAGCATAACGGATACGCCACAACAATTGCAATTAGTAGCAGGTTCCTCGCAGCAACCACAACGTACAACACAGCTAGTAGCAACCCGTTTTCGTGCACCAATAGTAACTGCCGGTGCGAGTGCAGGCAACGGTAACAGTGCTGGCAGTAGCAGTGGTAATTACGAACTGGACTTAGAGGATAGTATTCAAGCGGTTGTGGTAAAGAAGGATCAGCAAAAACCGGCTGGATCGGTAGCGAACGTTACAACGCCTGCGGGTACTACTCTGACAAGCTACTACGCCAAAGAAGATGATGACACACGTTTAGTGCGTACACAAAATGGCACATGCATAACCTTGGCCGAGTATCGCAAACGACATCCACCTACTCCCGGCTCATCCACTACCACTACAGCCACAATTTTGCAGATGAAGACACCATTACGTGCGAGTGGACCTCAACCTCCCACTAAAATGCTACCGGCGCATACTTCCGGAAATGCTGGAATGGTGCCGATTGCGCGTGTTGCCCCGCAACAAGTTCAACCGCCTCAACAATCCCAACAATCGCAACCACCGACGCCAACCGCAACGTCGTCTTCAGCCGTGCATCGCACATCGCACAACAACTACGAGATTCACACTCAACATGTCATGCAGAATCGTAACAACACGCAAATGGCAGAAAAAGATCGAAATAGTGCTAAAATGTTGGTTATACTGGTGTCAGGAGAGCAGCGACTAATCACATTTACATTACCGCGTGAGTCATGCACGGTTCAAGATCTACTCGAACAAGTTGGGGTGCCATTTGATAGTTCAACAACGATTCAGTGCGTAGAAAATCCTGGAGCCAACATTGATTTTGTTGTTACCGTAGGCTTTTCAGTCCAAGAATCTGCAAGCGAACTTATATCACGCGCAGAGCAGACTTTACAAATGAATAGGCAACAAGATACAACGGGTAGTAGCAACATAAGCTCATCTAATGCTTCTTCAGTTGCTAGTGGAGGTAATACAAATGTCTCGCATGGAACCATCACACAATCAAGCTCCACAAGTAGTTACGGAAATTTGGCTAGTAGCTCAGCGCAAACCGCAAATTCTACTGTTATTTCTGAATCGGCACATAAAGAGGGAAATAGTAATATTTCCGGATCAAATATCACTAATAGCAAATCCACTACATGTCCAGCCGCAATAGAGGAGGTGCCCCGAAAAATTATACAAGGGTTTCTCGCTGTATGTCAAAGCTGTGGCTTCAGCGGATACGATCATGCTAAGTGCGAACGTTGTAAACGCGTTTTTCTCGAGCCACCAAAGCGAGTGCCATGTGTCAAGAGTTTAGGTACTAGTAATTCTTCAGCAACTAGCGACACGTCTTTACCGAAAGTCGTTGGCAGCAGTGAACTTACGGCAAGCGACAAACGCCGTGGCAGTGATATATTAGCGCGAACACAAGCTAAAAATTCGCTTGGTTCACTCAGTAGTAGCGGAGCTAATAGTGGTACTTCGTCGCGTGGACGTGGGAGTCTCAGTACTACTGCACGGGGACGTGGTACTCGGAGTGGGCGTCGAGCAGCCGAGGTTGAACCTGTAATTCTCACACTAAGCAGTGATGAAGAAGATGATGACGAATCATCTAATAAAGCTCAAGGATCGGTGAGTACACAATCGCAATTCCCTAAAAATAAATACTTATTAAAAAAATTAATTGATTTTACAGTTTTCATCAAATTCTAATGCCGCAAATCCTTCGAGCTGCAAGACACAAGCTTACGAACCGTTAGGTTTTGAGCCTACAATGCCAGACCTAGATGAAAGCGCCATTTATGCGGGTAAGTTTTTAACTCTTGTGGTCGCTGTATACTGTAGAGAAATACACGTTTCAATGTTAAAAGCCCATAGGAAAAGGCATTCTATGGTCTGAGAAAGATATAAGATATAATATATATATATATAATATATAGGTGGTTAATAATTTCAAAACTTTTAAATCACCTGATCCGACGAGACCATAGCTCTTAATCGGTTTTAAAATCTCGCTCAGGCTTTCATATACCCCTGCGAAGTGGAGACAAACCAATATAGTTTTTATTCCCAAAGCCGGCAAGATTTCGCATGTCCTTTCGAAGGACTTAAGACCAATCAGCTTGTCATCGTTCCTTCTAAAAACTTGGTCGATCTTCACATGTAAGGTTGCTGGAACAGTGGTAATTTGTCGGCTGCTCAACATGCTTATACTAAGGGCAGGTCAATCAATACTGGCCCTGCACTCACCTGTGGATACTTTGAGAAATCTTTTTCGGCTAAAAAGTATGCTCTAGCAGGCTTCCTAAATATTGAAAGTGCATTTAATAATATCTCTCCAGAGAAAGATAATAAATTCCATATTAGGTGCATCTTGCACCGGTCGCACATTTTTCAGAAGAACTCTTAACGAGATGTCCGACAAAAATGTGACTGCCTTTAGAGAAGTCTATATCTATTCTGAAAGCCAAGCGGCGATTAAATCTTTTGGTGTGGTTATCACTAATTCCATCATTGCTCGTAAATGCCGGAGATCTTAAAACGAGATGGGATTTTTCCGCATCCGCCGGGACATAGTAACATACCAGAGAATTTTAAGGCAGACAAATTAGCGAGTGAGGGCACTACCACGCGCCTCCCTCTTGGTATGGAGATTATAGGTATACCCTTTTCAACCTACAAACTGCATGCCACTAGGTTGAGATACTTTAGACTATCCTTCTTGGATGATACTGATGACCTTAGGGATATAAGTGTCAGCCAGATCCATGGGTTAATGCCTAAAACAAAATGGTTTAACGAGGAGTAGCAGGTAAACTACTACTGTGGTATCACAATGGATCGGCAACGGTCTATATGAGTTGGTTCAGAGACCGACTGCCACTTCTACCTAATAAACTTATCATAGAATATCTAAATGATATACAATGTACATAGCAACAGGCACAACGACAGGCTTTCATTATTAAATGAGATCGGTAGTCGTGCTTTCATAGCTTGATTTCCAGAAGGAAATTTATTTTAATAAAACTAATCCTGAACTAAGATTCACTTCAGATGTTTTAAAGAATAAAAGTTCTTCGTTGTAATAAAAAGTCTAAGGAGATTTTATGTCTCGTAAAATGTTAAATTCTTATTTATTTCAACCTTATCATAGGAACCACCGTAGACTCGATGTTCTGAGAATTTATAAATTGCCGTATATTATTCGAATAGCTACGAACGTACATTCAAAATTCGTAGATTGACATCCATTTAATCTACTTATTTACGTCATATTGTATATCGTTATTGCTATCGTAGTAGAAAACTTAAAAATACTGATAGAAATAAAAAATACGCCCAAGGATGTACGAGGTCGATCCCTGACCATTCTCACGCCAATTTTAATGAATTGAAGGAAGTGGTCATCATGTAGACCGTTATAGATATCTGCATGCACGGTATCACAGGGAAATCAAGTGTAGGAATACCTGCTGCTAACGAAGTATTAATAATTAATAATGAGTCCAGTCCAGACATATCCATGCTATCAGAGACCTGCAGTTTTTTCCTACCGACACGTTCTCTAATTATCCAGAAGCGACCCAAGAAAAGTGGTCATAATACTCATCTGGAGCGTCAAAAGGTGTTTTCGAATAAAAGAGACTGCAACAAGAGGAAGAACTAGATAACCTAGTTTGAAGTATGCAGCGAATGGTGCAGTAAAGAAGTTGTGCGTATAATGAAGAAGACCATTATATGCAAATGGATGATAAACGTTTAATATTTTCATTAATAGAAGGTTATTCCACAAACATCATCCACCACACGATAATGAAGGCCGACCACTATTATATAATACAAAGCTGCAGCAACATTAACAATTTGGCATACCTTCAAGGGTTCGTAATAAAATTCGCGACTCCCTAGAGGCGATCTAAAACGACCATCAATTGCTCGATCTACAATATTTTTCGGGTATATCTTATTGTAGTTACTTCCAGGGCTGTTGTTGTTGTAGAAGTAATACAAGCCATGTCAGTGTAGTGTATATCACCGTTCGTCTTCGTCTAACTCATCTAAAGGTAGGCCCATTAAACATGCTTTTTCGACAGGTTGGGTCCAGAGGGACAGAGATGTTAGATGAGTGGGTTTTGAGGGGCATGTGAAAAGGCAGTTACTTCCAGGACTGACGAAGGGAAGTGAACAAAAACGTCATCATTCAAGGTTTCAAGGCGTATTTAGCGTCTGCTATCCAATAAAAATAAGGTTTTAAAGTTCGCAATTACTCAAATGTGTAAACATACCTAAAAGTCAAGTGTTTCGTCTATCTTCTAAATATTTTCTCTCAAAAAAAATCACGCAAAACTCTCTCTCAAAAGAGTCACTTTCCATATACATATGTAAATCGTGGTTGCTTACAGTATATAGTACATACTGTGCGTTTATGTAGCGAATTTTTATTTTAATGAAGTATGACCGCATAAGTTTGGTGCCAGCTAACCCCCCATAGCTAGCTTTAGCACTTCACTTCTAAGCTTCTCTCGGATTTTGTGTTGTCCCATAGCAAGGAAGTGTTGGGGTCCTATTTATCACGAGGCCGCAGCCTTTCTTGCCAATGCGTCCGCTAATTCGTTCCCAGTTATTCACCTGTGTCCTAGGACCCCAATTAGCTGGATGCGATTATGCGTACCTAACAGATTCCGTTTCTCGACCAGTGAGGACTTAAACTCATAGGATGACAAAGCCTTGAGTGCCGTCTGACTTTCGCTCATTCCGGAAGTTCCTATCTAAGTTAATCTCTGCACTTAGACTGATGGCATACTCCTCCGCTTGGAAGATGCTTGGAAAACTACCCATCGGCACATAAAGATTGATTTTGCGCCCATATATTGCAGCGTCTATGCATTATTTTCGAATTTTATAAATTTAGTGATATCATCTCTTTCTTAGCTGGGTAAGAGGGAGCTGCAGACTCAGAAATTCCATATTCTTAGACGATATCACTTTTCTTTTACCGAAGCCTTTTCTGATAATATTTAACAGGGTAACACTTGACTAATTGTTGGATAACTATGATGCGAAAAAAATTTAGTGATGACGTTTATAAGTGCTTTAGCTCCGACTGATGAAACAAGATTCTTCGCAGTCTTTGATATGGCGTTTAGAAACAAGTGCTTTCTCTAAGTTCATGTCACAAAAACTACATAAAGCATTCAACATTCCAGACTCCGAAACTTGCTGAGTGATTGATTCAATCAGTAAGACCACATTTTCCTAAGTCGCAAGGTTTTACGATTACGGTGTACATCTATCTTATATGGCGTTTCCACCAAAAGTAAACACCGTGTTTGCAGGAGTTGTGTTTGGGAGAACTGTCAACTGTTTCCACCGAAATGTGTTTGCAAAGTGTATGGTCTTTGGTATGGTAAACAGATTTATGATTTATGATACATTATTTTGCGACGACAGCACAGCGCGATAGCCCAGCGGCTAGCAATGTGGGCTTCCGATCCGAAATCCTTGGTTCGAATCACAAAAAAAATTTTTTTTTTATACATTTATTTCATTTTGTTTTATGATATGTTTATGAGCAGATTTTTTTCATGGCAGAAATACACTCGGAGGTTTGCCATTGCCTGCCGAGGGGCGACCGCTATTAGAAAAATGTTTTTATTAATTTTGCTTTCACCGAGATTCGAACCAACGACCTCTCTGTGAATTCCGAATGGTGATCACGCACCAACCCACTCGGCTACGGCGGCCGTCAATCAAATATCATATTGACAAATTGCAATCATTGTTGCCATATTTCGATAAGAATGCAATAATAAATGAGGAAAATGAGCAACATTGCCACCACTTAATAATTAAATTAGACGCAAACCCAACAAAACACGCTTTGAATTAGACGCAAACCAACAAAACACGCTTTGAAAAGTGGGTTTAGGTATGGAGTTGTGTTTTAATTTTGTATGGGATTTGACAGGAGTTTTGTTTCGTGTTTGCGCTAAGAACACGATAGCGGCAGAGAACACGATAGCGGCTGCGGTGGAAACTTAGTATTAGTATCCGAAGCAGCTCTGTGTTTTTTTCTACATTCCTTATCGGGATGAATTGTTTGTTCACAATCCAGAAAACATACCATCAAAACTAGACAAAAGCTGGCGTAATTAAGTAGTCTTAAAAAGAGGTTGTTGGGGATTACCGAAAAGGCACAATTTTTCTTTAACATTCGCATTTACTATCTTTGTACTAATTTATGATTAACGAAGATGGTTAATCAAACGGTAAATTAAACTAATATTTTTATTAAGAGAGAAATTTTGCTCGTCTCATCAGCCTGAGGTGACTCCGCTTATTCGTGAAATGCTAGCTTTGAAAAGTATTTATTCTTCTTAATTGGTGTGATAACCCCTTACACTACTTTGACCGAGTTTAACAAAGCGCGGCAGTCGTTTCTTTCTCGTGCTAACTGGCGCCAGTTGGACACACCAAGTGAAGCCAAGTCCTTGTCTACCTGATCTTTCCAACGCAGAGGATCTTTCCTCTTCCTCTGCTACCACCAGCTAAAACCGCATCGAATACTTTTAGAGCCGGAGCGTTTGTATCCATTCGGACGACATGACCCAGCCAACGTAACCGCTGGATCTTTATTCGCTGCGTTATGCCTATGTCGTCGCAAAGCTCATACAGCTCATCGTTCCATCGTCTGCGATATTCGCCGTCGCCAACGTGCAAAGGTCCAAAAATCTTCCGCAGAATCTTTTTCTCAAACACTCCAAGCGACACTTCATCGGATATTCGGATATTGTCATCGTCCACGCTTCTGCGCCATAACGAAGTCTTTTACAACCTCGAAATCATAACTATCAACAGTGACGTGGATGCCGATACGCGATTGCGCCGACTGTTTGTTTAATGACAGGAAAAGGCAGAACTAATAGCGCGGTTGTTAAGGCCGATGATGTCAATATCATCGGAATACGCCAACAATTGTACGCTCTTATAAAATATTGTGCCTGAGCGATTAAGTTCTGCAGATTACAGCATCACCTTTCTTATGAATTAGGCAGAGCATATTTAAGTTCCAATCGGCAGGCAACCTTTCATCTGACCATATTTTGCATAGAATTTGATGCATGCACCTTACCAGATCCTCTCCGCCTTGTTTGAATAGCTCATAGCTCTTTCA
Organism: Anastrepha fraterculus; assembly: GCA_037575425.1. Taxonomy (NCBI): domain Eukaryota; kingdom Metazoa; phylum Arthropoda; class Insecta; order Diptera; family Tephritidae; genus Anastrepha; species Anastrepha fraterculus. The sequence goes on along the minus strand of JAYXIM010045102.1, from coordinate 42,448 downwards.
GATAATATGTCTCTCTTCCTTCCTTAGCTCTCGGTAGCGATCCCACATGGCTCACGTTAAAAACATACTGCAGACATAAATATTAAAATGTTAGGAAAGCAATTTTTTAATAGCGGTTGCTATTTATATAAAACAAGAAGGATTTCTACACGTCGGAGGCGAATGAGTTGGTACGTGACTACCTTTCGGAAGTTCTCAAGCTCGAATGTACGGTCAAGGAACACCAAATGATAGAAAAAGTGGTTTCTAATAGCATATCCTACGCGCATCACAAATTGGAGGAGCTCGGCCAAACACCAAGTTAAGGCTGAAGGCGCCAATTATATATGCAGTACGCGCACGATAATGCGAACTATATAAAACCAAAAGAAGATCCAAGTCAATACATATTAGCGAAATTAAATTCACATTTTATTTCACGAGTTTTTATTTACAAAATCAGTTCTCTTTTTATGTGTGTTCTATTTTTCTAGTACATGAGTTACAGCTCTCTCTTAGATACCTCAATACATTCACATCATTTTTATCGACGCTTTACAGCTAGTCCACTGCACTGGTTTGTTGAAAATCTCAACTTGCTTCACTTGGTCTCATGTTTTCGTTGGATTCGTCCTCCTGATCAATATCATTGGTGTTCTTTTAATATCGGCTTCAGCGGAAAGTAGTTCCACCTTTTGGTATCCCAACGATACAAACACTAATCGCGTTTTTTGATATCCTAAATTTTTACTCGTTTTAGGCTAAATATTTCAATTCGGATTTTCTTTACCTTTTATGGCAGCTGTACATAGTACAGCTCGACCTCGTTAGGTTGCTTCAACTTTCTTTGCTTACTTTTGACGTTCTTTTGCATTTGGCATTAATTATAAATTTATTTCTGTTAGTTTGGTTATGCTCTTTTGCGGATTTATAATCATTATATCCAAGTACATTTTAAAACAAAAAACTCGAAATACCGACATATATGCCGACTATAACATGAACTATATATATGTATATATAATTGGCGCGTACACCCTTTTTGGGTGTTTGACCGAGCTCCTACTCATATTTGTGGCGTACGTCTTAGTGTTGTTCCGTAAATGGAGGGACCTACAGTTTCAAGCCGACTCCAAACGGCAGATATTTTTATGAGGAGCTTTTTCATGGCAGAAATACACTCGGAGGTTTGCCATTGCCTACCGAGGGAGGCCGCTATTAGAAAAATGTTTTTCTTAATTTTGGTGTTTCACCGAGATTCGAACCTACGTTCTCTCTGTGAATATCGAATGGTAGGCACGCACCAAACCATTCGGCTACGGCGGCCGCCAACATGACATGAACCACTATGACAAAATTAATTAAAAAAGTCTTGGCGCTACCAATCAATGATTATTGGTAACAGTATTGGTAATCTGAGCGAAAGAATTGTTTGTTTTTTCTCACTGTTCAAACGTTATTAACAAAAAATACCTTTATAAAGTTGCTCTTTTCTATCGCAAAATGTAAAAAAATTGAATATATTGCTGATAAAAATGTGTGTAATGTTTGATCGCCGATCGAAAAATTAACCAAATCATACACTAGAAGAAAATGTCCTTGAAATTACTTACGTACTTTTTTTCCTTCACTTTTTGATATATCAAACTTAAGCTTCCTCGCTATCAAATGCCAATTGTCAAACACATTATTATTTTTCTTCAGTACATTAAATTGCCAATCTTGTCACGACGCTCCATTGGCGCTAAGACGCTTTCATTGCATTTACGAAAATAAAATATACGTGAAGCTGCCAACTGAACAAACAATTTGCTCGGTGTGAAGACCCCTTTTATATTGCATTTCAACAAACATATGATTTTGATGGTAGTAAAGCATTTTTTTTGTGGATGGCAATGCCTGTGCGAAACTCGAATTCAGTAATTTTATTCGAATGCCGCCTGGTGTCGCCTTTCGCAAACGTCGTCGCCATCATTTCGGGAAGTGAAAAGCAAAGCAAAGTTACAAAATTCGATGATAAATTGTTATTTGCATCGCAACGTAAAAATTATAAAAATATATTTTAATGCATAGAAAAGCGTGATTTTTATTATATACAACTTTTGAACAAAGCGATGGAGCTGGAAGGTAGGCATTTTAAGAGAATAAACCTAACTTTAAAGCTGCCAGAATCAATGCCGCTACTCACTTAAACGTCATATGAAGATAGGGGAAATGTAAAAAAAAAAACGTGTAGAATTAGAAAACGCTGCAATCAAGGTGCTGCTTGAAATAATAATATAAATATTTTATTTTATAATACAAAATTAAATCAGACGGGAGTAACCTAAAATATTAAGAGCCAACATATGCCACGAAGTTATAAATGTTTATTGTATTTTCAATTCATAGATTTTCAGCGGGATGATGTGACTGATCTATCAAATTGCGCGGACAAATTGAGTACAACGTTGCAGTGCAAAGTTGTGCGAATAGGAACATATCGCTTTGAGCCAAAAGAACCGGTAAGTGCTATATCGTGGATGGGAATTGAATGATTAAAACACATATTATAAATATTTGTAGGTGACATTTACATCCAAAGGGGTGTGCCTTGTGGCGCCGCTAGTAAGCAATCCAAATGAGAGTTTCCCATTGCATATACATAAACGTGAAGTAGTAAAAATCATCGCTCATTTCTCGAAAGTTTCCGAGTCGATGTTGTGTTTCTATACGTTGCGCAACTGTGCCCAGTATATAAAAAACAGTTTAGAAATGAAAGATAATGGCTTACCTCTGGATGGATGTATGTATGAAAATGAAATATATGAATTAATTCAATCAAGGAATTGTACCTTTTCCGTTTCCGAATGTAAATTTTAATTAATTTTTTACATTTTGTAGCTGCTTACTTCTCGCCAAATGGTCCATATCAAGTCCGTAAAATTATTTTACAATTTAGCACGTGTTCCGATCAATCGCGCAATGTTATAAAATCTATTTGGGATTTCCTCGATGAAATATCCGATGTGGATGCACATGACTTGCTACAACGGGCAGAAGCTGCCGATCGTCAAATTGCTAATAAGGCGAACGAGTAAGATTAGAATAAAATTTGAATTTTGTATTCAGCTAATAAAATACAATTACAGAGCCACCACCAGTGCATCCGTCACCAAAACACAACTGAATTCCAATGAAATACGTCAGTTACTGATTTATCCGCCTGGTAAGGGAGGTATTTCGATAAATACCGAAGATTACCTTTGCTTGGCGACAGATCAATATTTAAACGATATTATAATCGATTTTTATCTAAAATGGGTACATAATAATATTGTGCCACAAGCGCAACGTGAACGAGCTTTTATTTTTAGTACATTCTTCTATAAGCGCTTAACAACGCTCACACGTCACCATCACAACACAGACAAAGATGTGAAACAGACCGCAGCGCAAAAACGGCATGCCCGTGTTCAGAACTGGACAAAAAATGTAAATCTATTTGAAAAGGATTTTATCATTATACCCATCAATGAGCAGTCACATTGGTTCCTAGCTATTATTTGTTTCCCGAAGCTAAAAGGTCCCGTCACATATGATACGAATATGCCCGTGGAACCGCAGCAATTGAAGAAGCAAAGTAAATACATATAATAATTGAAAGAAAAAATTGTATTTAAAAACTCTTTATTAACAGAAGGAAAAAAGGTATCTCTACAAATTGGCAATACGACCATTACACCACTCTCCAAACGTGAAAGCAGTAATATGCTGGCGGAAGTGTGTGGAGTTGGGGATGATGATAGCGAGCGTGATGAAGCAGAAGGCGACGAAAGTGATTTAGCATCGGAAGATAGCGATTTTGATAGTGGAGCTAGCGCATCTGCAGTGTCGGTTGCAGCAACTGCAGCAGGGGCACCAGCAAACAACAACTCTAATGCTAGTAATAGTAGTGGAGTTAAGTCGCAAGCAATTAAACAGCCGCTAATATTAATTTTTGATTCGTTGGCGGGTGCGTCACGCAGTCGAGTTGTTGCGACATTACGAGACTATTTGTCGTGTGAATATCGTGCCAAAATGCCAGATGTCACTCCTCATGTTTTCAATAAAGATAATATGCCAGGTCATTGCGTGAAGGTGCCACAGCAGAATAACTTTACCGACTGCGGTCTTTATCTTTTGCAATACGTGGAACATTTTTTCAAAGATCCCATTAGAGATTACAGACTGCCGATCAAACAGTTAAGTGCTTGGTTCGATACTATAACGGTAACGCGCAAACGTGAAGACATTTCACAGTTATTACAACAATTAATGAACGAACGTAACGGGCCAAATCATCAAGTTATTTTACCGGAAATACCTTTGCCTACACTGAATGGACAACTCGTCGAACCTCCTGAGGGCTATAATATAGAATTTGAGGAGGAGGAAACCGGTGACGATGTTGCAGAGGAGGTATAATTACAGTATTTATTCTTAAAATGGGGAATATACATTTCTTAATATTTCAATATTTTAGGACGATGATAATACAGCAAGCTCAAGTGTAGATGGTGTAGGTAACGATGCGGATGGTACCGCCAGTAGTACACATACTGAAGAGTTGGTGAGTGTTAAAGTGCCAACAACGAAGGCTGTGACAACAACGGCTTTAGTGCCAACGCAGGGTCGAAAAATCGTTGTAAAACGACGAATGCAACTAGTAAGCGCAACAGTCGGCAGCAACAATAATGAAAGTTTAGCGACGGTAACATCAGCAGCAACAGGAGGCCCGGGCCAAAGCATACGTAGTGGGAGTCAAACTAAATACCGCAAATTCGAATAGATGGCGCAATTTGTAACAGTGGCAGATTGGAAATATTATATAAGTGTTTCATGTATGACTACATACCTTTGAAAATATGATATGTTAAAAGCATTGATTCAAGAAGTGATTAAAATAGACATTAGTTTAAACAAAGAGGACATTTTTTGCATATTTAATCCACAACTTTTCTGTTATCATCGTTCATGTGCTTTATAAGATAGTTTTATATATCTTAGGCTACTAATTTTTTACGAGTAATTTGTGTGTATAAAGGAAAGGATAAAAAGTAAATCACTGGATGACTGCTGGCAAGATTAATTTTTATTTACATAAATAGATATATTAAGTAATGAACATAAATTAAAGATGAAATTCATTTACATTATTTAAAATTATTTTAAATTTCATACACTGTTCCAATTGAAAATAAAACTAGAACTATTAAAAGAATTCTTGCAACTTAAAATTATTTTATTACATATACGCTGATGTAGCTAAAAGTAGTGAAAAGTAAAAATTGAATTATTTTTGTATGACCATTATTTTGCCGGGCAAAATTCTTCATCTTATTAAAGCAAGAACAAATATTTGTATATAATGGGGTACAATAAATATAATTAATAAAATTAGTTTAAATGTGAATTTCTGTATTAAAAAAGTAATGGAACAAGTAAAGAATAAGCACCTACCGTTTAACAAAAAAAGGTGCAGTAGAACTTTTTATGCTGATTACAACGGTACAACTGTAGAAAAAATTATGTAAAGCGTAGTTAGATTCGTTCAATGGAGGCTTGTTTTCAAAGTCTATAGCGATAGAGAGATGGTATTTCGAATGAAAGGTAATTTAATAAACTTTTTAATAAAATTGTATTAATTGGGGAACATTCTAAAAAAAAAAACGTTTGTAATCTTTCGATTTTTTGTATTTTATTCATAAAAACTATTTTTTAAAGAATTTGAATTAAAACTTCAAAAGTGTTTGCATGAAAAAAAAAGTTTAATTACGGTTAGTTTTGTAAACGGTCATGTAATTTTTGAAACAATGTTATTAAATTGCGTAAAATTAACCAATGACTTTTGATATCTAATCCATTTCAAATTTCTCCATAAATTAATAAATTAAATTTCATTGCCATTGTAATCCGCATAGTTTTATCGAACTTTATTTTTGAATTTTTCCTAGCAAAACGGTGCGTATTATTAACTTATACCGAAATAATATTGGCCACAATTAAACAAAATTATTGAAACTAGAAATTATCGTTTAAACGATTCGTTCGAGTTTATACAGTGGCTCACAGCCAAAATGATGCAGTCAATTTGTTAAGCCAAAATAAGATGAACGGAAAATAAAACATACTGTTGACACAATTGGCACACCAGTTGGTAATACAACATGTTTTTATTAAAACAAAGAAAAACCCAGTTTGAATATTCACGATAAACTGTATGGTACCATACATACAACGCAAACTAAAAAGGCAACACACGGTCAAAATGATGTAGTGCAGAAAATCACTGTTTATATCGAGTTTAAGATAGTAGCAAATTTATATATTGAAAGGTATCCCCTATTGCCAACAATAGTTCAGAGCCTCTTAGTATATTCATAGAACTGGAAGTACGATTTTTGACAAACCATATTGTTGTGTGCAGTACGCCTATGGAATTCAGTTTCTTTTAGGAGTTCAGGATGGTATTTTTTCTCCCAGATATTTTTTAATTTCATTCGGAATTGTTAGAGTACTCTCAATTGTCCATCCAGAATCCTTATCATTGAAGACCTTTTATGACAGTTTTAGCCTTGCACACAGTTTTCGCGCACATAACACTCACTAGTAGTGCCGGGGCTTAATTTCAGCGATTTTTCGTTTTGCCATCTTTACATTGATTTGATACTATTTGACGCACTTCAACAGATGTTTGGTACCGCTTTGTAGCAACTAACAGTAGATGCGTGGGATCATTTTTGCTGTACATATTTTACTTATGTGTATTATGCGAAATTTTAACTTAATATTGCCACAAGTGGTTGTTGCATTATTTTGGCTGTGAGTCACTCTATATACATACATATGCATGTGAATAGGTGTTAAGAACGGAGTATTCATTTGTCACCCACCTTTGACAGATCTAGATAAAGTTTATTTGTGGGAAAAGGTTTGTATTTCTATATCTGAGAAACAATATAAGCCTAGCCTTGTTGGCACTAGTAATAGATGAACTTCTCCACAAAACTGAACAATCTAGGTTTCTATACTCAAGGTTATGCTGAGGACCTGTTAGTATACATAGTTGGCTGGTGTGATAAAACCATTTCTAACCGCATCAACGAGCCCTTAGTATAATAAACCAATGGTGGACCGACAAAGGGCTCTCTATTAACCCATCGAAAACTACGCTAGGGCGGTTTACTAGGAAAAGGAACATCAACACCGAATGTCTTGTTCTAAACTATCCACAGAAACGAACTATCTTGGCACCTTGATAAAACGCTCACCTGAAACACTCGTCTGGAGAAATATTCTGCAAAAGCCACCAGAGCATTATTTACCTGCACAAGGCTTTTCGGGAAAAACATGGGGCTGAGCCCCAGAATGACTTACTGGACATTCACTACAGTTGTTAAACAAACAATGATATACGCTTCCCCAGCATGGTGGCCTAAGCGTTTGAGCGCTTTAAGATTAAAAGGTATCTCCTATCTAAAAAGTGGAAATATGAAAGGATATTTAATGATCTTAGAAGACTTCCGATATACTCCTGTTCTTTATAGGGTTGATGCATTATCTCCTAAACCTTTTATTCTCTTCAGGAATTTTCAAGTTTTTATTAATGAACGTACAGCCTGAAAAAATAATTCGATCACCTTCAAACCTGGATAAAGTTAACTGATGGGTCAAAATTAGAAGATTGTAGAGAAGGGGCAGGAATCAATGGGCCTAAATTTAAAAAAAAATGATTCCAATGAGTATTTACCCAACAATCATCCAGGCAGAAATACATACCATTGAGATATGTATGAGGGAATGTCTCCGTAGAAAATACATATGTATATATACTTTCAGATAGTCAGACGGCCTTGAAAGCTCTTCTGTTAACTATAATCAGCTCAAAAATGGTATATGACTGCTTGAACCTTCTCAACATGTTAGGGAACTTCAACACAGTATTACTAGAAACCCGGACATGAGGGAAATGAAATAACGGGCCATCTAGCTAAAAAGGGTTGGACTTACAAAGGCCATATTAACGAATTTCTCAAGAGGTGGGAGGAGAAGAAATTCGTTGAACGCTGGCGAAATTCTATGGGTCAGCGACAAGTGAAACAATTCCTAACGCCGGTCAGAGGACTTAAGGTGGTATTGCCGTGCATCCATATAAATTATGGAACAATAAGACCCAGAATGTGCTAAACTTTTTAAAAAGCTTAAAAGGCTTTGCAAAATAGATCTCTTTTAGTCGCAATGCGCAGTAGCCTAATAGTAATAATAAAATAAATTGGGAATAGTGAGTAACCACCTCATGTCAATATTTTGCCAATATTTACTACCAATTTTATCAACCATAAGATAAATATTATAAAATAGGAATCAGCCGAATTCGCGTTATTCCCGTTGTGTTTAAACATAAAAGGCAGGGCAGATCCTTTTCTTAAGAAAATCTCAGTCACACTTCGAACTTACTATTACTCTCACAAAACAATAATTCTTGTAACTCGCAAGTACGATTATCTTATTGATGTATAAATAGTGGCGCATGACCTTGGTTAGGCATGTATGTAAAAACACTAAAATTTGTAAGTATACATACATGGGAGCCTCAAATAATAGGAAACTAGGAAGCCATACATGCACCAACAAGTAATAAATAACAATTAGTATTAGATATGTAGCATCACATATCATTCGTTTATTAAACTCTTTTTAAATATAGTTCATCTCTGTAATACGAAAATGAACCCAAAAATGTTTTAAATGAAAGAATACAAAATGTGAGGTTATACCGCAGTTTGAGAATATCATACATGGCGATTACTCTTGAGCATACATTCATACATCATCAGCTCAAACTCAAGTACATACATGCAATTCGTTTGGGCTTTGATTGCCTTCATGCATGTAAATTTCATGTATGTTGCAAGCAATCTCCATGTATGTATTACATAGTTCAGCTTGTTCACATATTCACACTAATGGATGTTTTCCTATATTTACTTACAACATCAACTTGGCAGTAGCTTACTGTGATTAAAATGATAATTCAAATAGTTTAATAAAAGTAAATCAAGGCGTTTATAACTTTTTTTATTTTTCCTTCATTTGGTTTTGGTTCATTCCTAAACTCGCTCATTTGAATTAAATCAAACGATCAAAATTAATGATGTAGGAAACAAAAAGTAGGTTTTCTTACTACGCAATACACCGTTCATCGTTCTTGACATACAAATTCAAGAATGAAAGAATACAAGATCGCGTCTTCCCAAGAGCCGGGACGTCAATACGGAAAATAAACAAACAAAAATAAGAGAACAAAAGCTGTCAAAAACAAGAAATTGTACAAACACACACTGTTATAAATTGTTGGCATATTATAAATTGATGGCTTGAATGAAGTAACATCGGCAGTGGCTGTATCGATTTCGTACATGACAAACACAATCTTAGTTTTTGCCGACATCTTTTGTAAACAAACCGCTCCACTTAAGTACACCGTGGCTGGTGATGGCTAATTTAGTTACAGGAACTGTAATTCCTTTCGTTTTTTAGTTTTAGGATGGGGCACTTTACATCCTTTTTATCAAAGCGTGCGTCATTATATTAATTATCCCCCAAAGTAAAAAATGCGTACATCTCAAATCAAAAACATTTAACAAATACATATGTATATTATATTCAAAATTAATATATTCACTTTTTAATAAAATAAACAAACATTACATTTCCACAAAAGTTCTGGGAAATTTCTGCTACAATATTAATAAACTCGTCCGTTACTATCACTCGTTGTGATATCTGATCAAGCATGACGAAATTTTTTGATGAAAGAATTTATAATTGGCGCCACTTTTTCTGGCTCATTCAAATGAACGTGGTGTGATCCTTTGACTTCATGGTATTCAAAAAGGGGATTTTGCTGCATGATTTTCAATGCTTCATCAAAATACTTCCGCGACTCGTAATATGAAGCATTCAATGCTTTGATGAACAGGTAAGGAGAGCGTATGCGCCTTGCCATATCTAGCGGCACCTCTTCACCAAAATTTAAGAAAAAGCTCTGTTTTAATCGGTTATCCCTTGAAAAGTAATACTTGTGTGGTTCATGCTGAGAAGGTTGAATAGCTCGATTTAACAAAAATTTACACTTTTCCAAATTTACAGATTTGTTTGTGCCATGGTGTAAGCGTTGCACCAGTTGATCCCAATCATAACAAGGTGGGTCCGAATTCATTGTGCGTTTTTCATGCACAATTACATTTTCTATACATTTTGCATATATATTTAAAAGTTGATCACTACTTCGAATTAGTGGTTTAAGGTTGTCCAAACCAATCATCATGTCAACTTTTTCAGGAAATAATGCGCTAAACACGAAACCGTTTATCGAGCTCATAGAATGACAAATCATCGATATTTTATCCCATTTAAAAACATCCATGATTCGTAACAATAGCGTTACATAGTCAATGGAGTGGTAGTTTATGCCCAAAGGTAGCCAGGAAGAACGACCATGTCCGGGTAAATCCAAAGATAGAAATCCAACATCATGAGGTAACAACGGTGCCAATGTATCGTAAGTACCTGCATTATCCTGCCAACCATGCAATCCAATTATCGGTCGAACACCTTTCGGCCCATAATATTTCCCAGCAAGATGACCCCATGGCACTGGAATTGAAATTTCTTCAAACTTGAGATTTGTGAGTTTTGCGTTTTGTTAACAAATTCTCATAAACCAACTATATGTATATTAGCAGGTTAATGTGACTACTTACCTGTCTTGTTGAAGTCACTCCATTCCTTGTAAAGTCTGCTGATGAACTTTGTCCTTTAGCCAACGACTCTTGTGAAAGATGTTTATTTTGACAAGTACACCTAAACAGCGAACGTAAATCTAGCGCTTTCAACGCCGTAGTTATGGGCCTAATGCTTCTGGCCATTTTGTCCCATCTATGTATATAAATCTATCAAATTTATTTACTATCTGAAACAGGACTTATTGCATAATTTATTAACTTATGTCACCGACTATCCCCCAATGCTATTTCTTAATGCCACGTTAAAACAACGCAATATTAAATCTGAAGTATTTCACACAATCCATCCTAGTCTTTGTTATACAGTGAAACCTCGATACACCGAACATTGATAAAGAGAAAAACAATGTTAAAAGATATTTTCGTAGTTCTTGAAAAAACTTAGTATTGCGTAATTTTCGATACAGAAATGTCTCAGAGATACAACACAAAAATTTTGAGTATGAAAACGAGGCGAATTGAGTACTGAAGGTGGCGCCATTAAAGAACAGTTACTTTACTCTGACGTGATATCCCTTCACAATACAAAACAAACAAACAAAGGTAGGAGAAATTGCATATTTGTGAAAATTCAGTGAATGGTCTGGTAATATTGTGATTTGTGAGATCAAAACTAAACACACTAATGGAAACTAAGTGCCGCGTGTTAAATTTTGAAAGCACAAATTAATATAAAGTCTTCAAACGTAGTTTGTTTGCGTTTTTATGCGGGAGACGCCGGGCCAGTAAAATGTGTGAGTGTGCGTAAATCTTGTGTTTGGTTGCCTCCATTGCTTGCGCCTACTCTTTCTTCACAAACAAGAAATTCCCCTTCCTTTTGTTTGTTTATTAATAAGCTCTTACGACACGGCGAACTGAGAAGGCAAAATCTTGTATTCTATCATTATGCATGTGCTTAATAATCAAGGCGAATTAAATACTGTCGCGTTTTTGACAAGTCGGATGCCAAAGTGAGTTCTTGTTTCTGTTTAAGTATCTTATTCGCTTGATATTGCCACAATTCCGAACTTTCGCGTTTTTGCCGCAATATCAATCAATTCTTTCTCATGCGTAACTATATTGCGACACCAATATCTTAACGACAGGGAATTAGGAATGCCCTCAATTACATTGACATTTATATGACTTTTGACTAAAATTCCTTCGAATTACAAAGTCAAATACAGCGAGGAAATGCTGCCTAAAAATAAGCATTAAGCCCAAAACAAGCCGCTGGAAAACTAAATGCTGCCCCCATCAGCTATATTTAAGATGTGCGGATAGGGATCCTAGGCTAACAACCTACCGCTCCTAACTGTAATTTGTTACTGAAAACCGTTGTTATTGCTGGAGCAGTTTATTAAGCTATGCTAAGCGCGGTGAAGCCATCGGTCGTCATGGTCAACTTCATTTAAGAGTAGGCTCGATAAACATACTGAATCGACGCGGTGGATTAGATGAGTAGGACTGTTCCGGGGTCTATCCTGTTGTTGTTTCCTGCATAATTGGGAGAACTGAAAAAAGTAATTATTCCATAGAGCGTAAGTTACTAAATACATACAACGAGAGAAATTATCCCCACAATATACGTCGTAAGTCCAAAACTGCGTCCGACAAGCTCTTACCCACATATGACGTTTTGGCTCCTCCCTTGAAACTTTGAAAATGGCCTCTTTACCGTTCTTTAATTACTTAGTTTTCAAAAATATCGTAAACGAGTCTCATAAATATGAAAACAAAGTTATGTAATATAATGTAATAAAATATAAACAAATCCTATAATTTTGACACAAAGAATCTCCGAGGCGAAAATCTTAGCTGTTCTAAAAACACTACCTCTTATAAATACGCTTTAGAAAAACCGACAAACGGCAGCTCTGGGGAAATAAAGAGTGAATCAAATATAAGTATATAAAGTGTAAGTCAGCTTAATTTCTTTTTTTTCTGGTTGTATATCGGGTGCAATTGGAAAAATTTAAAATAATAACAAACATCTTAACTATTCCCAGAAGCCATGATTAAATTTTATAGACCATGCGGTTTGATTGGTACTTTCAATTCATGAAGTTCTCCCCAGAAAATTCATCGTAAAATCGTTTACCTGAAGCATGGTAAAAGAAATAGTGGTGGAGAATACAAAGGCGTTAGCTATGGAGGTCATCTGTTCCCATTGTAATAGTTATTGCAAATCGGAGCGAAAGCTGCGCAATGAGCTTAGTGGTCCTCTAATACCGTGTAGCGAGTGGCAGGTAATTCCGAGTTCTAGACATGAATAAACTAAAAACTCATTCCTTTCTCGGTTAGGTGGAAGATGTAGTGAAATGGGCAAAAGATCGTGAAATGCATTTCGAGGTCATAAATTGCTTGGCAGCTGAACATATTGATGGCAGTGATCTTCTAGAATTGAGTGAAAATGATATCCATGATTTTCGTTATCGTCTTCAATACCATCTTACCATGAGTGATATGAAAAAACTTTGGGTAGCGGTGCGCACTTTGCAACGGAGTCAGCTTCCAGTACCTTCGCAATCCGATGGCACATTTTTGCAAATGAATGCTTCAGTATCACCGGATGATTCGCTATTAAGTCCCCACAAAACCCAGCAACACTGTAGCTCTGGCTGTTACAATATAGGCACTTGTAGTTGTCCGCTCACTCGAACTACTTGTAGTGGTGCAAGTTATTATTCCGATGCATGTGCACCACCGCCACCGCCGACGTTAAGTGGAAGTGCGGAAGGTGACAATCTGTCACCTCCTATGTCAGTCGATGGCCGCGCAACTAACATACCTCCAGAACTATTTAAAACAGCCATTAGCTTAGGTGAGTTAAAAGTTCTATATTACTAGTCACAAACTCTAAGGCATACTTGATACTTGTGTGTGTATGAATGGCACGCACGGCATTTATTAGCAGCTTATTGACTTTTTTTTTAAATATACAATAGTACTATATATACAATGCTTTAAATTACATGGTATTATTCCCCTTACTCCAAATGAATTCTAAACAGTTTTGCTCAAAGACCATATATTTAGTCTCTTTTTTTGGATCTATTGGTAATGCATTAAACAATTTCAGACCTATATAGGTAAAACATAAGGTTTTGTGCTTTACTGCTTTGTTTCTACTTAATTCAAATTATGTAATTATTTTTTAACTCATATTTCTGTAATTCTCTATGTATTCGCTCGTCTTCAAGTGTGCGATAGCCTCCCTCACTACGGCTTCCTTGGGGACTCCACTCAGTAGCGGCTCTTGTTAAGTCATCACACTGGCCAATCCAACCCTATTTTCTTCTGCCTATCTGGGGGTTTGCTGAGCTGTTCTCCACAGATCAGCATTCGAGATTTTGTTTGGCCAGAAGATTTTCAGGATTTTGCGCAGCCATTGATTAGAGAAAACTTGCAGTGCGTTTATATCGGCTGCTGTTGCCTTCCACGTTTTACTAGCATTGAGTAAATATGATTTCACATTAGAATCAAAGATCATTAGCTTTGGGAGTTGCGAAACGTGTGACGCTTTCCAAAATGTAGTAGGGAATCAAATGTTGCTAGAGCTTTCCTAATGCGGTTTTTGATGTCTCGCTGTAGCCACCTGACACTGGGTTAATACTGCAGCTGGGTATCATCGATCTGGCACCGAAGCGAATTTTGAGTGTTAATACGCATCACTTTGGTTTTGGAGACGTTGAAAACCAGCCCAGCTTTAGCGGCGGTTTCCTGTACCGATTTTAGTTGCATTGCAATGTTGGAAAAAGTATGTGATAGTAGGAAAAAGTATGTGATCGTCCGCTTAGTTGAGAAAATCTCACTTCCAGTTCCTGTGACGTTCTTCATAACGATGCCCAATACGATGTTAAAGAGCAATGGTGATAGTATGCACCTTTGATGTACGCCTTTTTTCTAACAGTTACGGGCTGATCATGCATTACCCGCCATTCTGCCCCGATATAAAGTGCCTCAACAAGCTGGATCAGTTTACGTGGGGCCCTCTTACACTCAAGAACGTTATGAATTGCACCATAACGTGGTGCAATGTGTTAAAAAATCGATGAAAACAAGGTAAAGTGGGGACCTCCATTCAACGGATTTTTCTACAGTAACTCGGAGGCTGTTTATGTGCACAATTATCTACTTGAACGTGCTTAGCAGAGCAATACCTCTCCAGTTTTTACATTGTATAAGGTTTCCTTTCTTTGGCATCTTGATGATCATGCCTTATTTCAGCTCATCTAAAGGGTTACTAGGATTCAAGAACTTTTTGATGGTAGCATACTATAAATCCGTTTGGCACTGGTCTTGGAATGGGCTTTCAAAAGTTGAGGTGAGATGTTATCACGCCCTTTATTATTATTATTTGCTATCGCGCCGGCTGGGGGCGCAAAGTGCCGATACAAAAAAAAATTCATTGGGGTCGATTTGCAGCTTTTGACTTTATCTGTGGCCAAGTGAGCGAGTCGTTGGATGTTGTGAATTTGTCATACAGGCTTCGTCTTCATGCTCCTTTTGGCCGTCCTCTTCAGCGGGGTAGCAGGTTTACGGATTGTATGGCCTATCCTTCTTGCCTTTCTTCGCTTTGAGTAAGCAGTGGGTGCGGAACCTTGCTATGATGATCCGATCGGAGATAGCCTTGAAATCTATTAGCGCTTTTCGTGCTTGCTTTGAGAGTACGAGGCCAACTCAATTCACCCTTGGCTGGTTTGTTTGTTAACAGTAATAGAAACCCCGCCAGTGTAGGGCATATCACCGGTCGTTTTCGACTAGCTCATCTAAAGGTAGGCCCAGGAAAGATTCTGTTTCGACGGGTCGGGTCCAGAGGGAAAGGGGTGTTAGATGAGTAGGTTTTAGAGGGCATGTGAAAAGGTGGTTAGTGTCGTGCGGGGTATCTTCACATGACGGACATATGTTTGGTATGTCGGGATCAATTCTGGATAAGTGGGAGTTTAACCTGCTACAATATCGAGAACGTAGTTGTGCCAGTGTTACGCGTGTCTTACGTGGAAGCTGGAGGTCTTCATCTGCAATAGGTGGTGGTTGGTCTCCGATTACGGCATTCACAGGACGGGATCTTAAGAAGGTGGTGACGGTCTCCCGCTGAATATCGTTTATTGACTGTCTAAACACTGTCAGGTCCAGTAGATTGCGTTCAGTTTTGTCCTGGATCTCGTCGGCGTAGTTTAAAAGGTGTCTCCTGACGTGCCTGGGAGGCGGCTCAGGCTGAAGCAGGTGTCTGCAGGCGTGAAACCTGCGGTAACATCCCAGCAGGAACTGCTTGCTGAGCAGTTTGTTATGCTCTATTACTGGGAGCATTTGTGCCTCGTTATGTAGGTGTTGAACAGGGGACATCAGGAGGCAACCCATCGCTGTCCGAATGACAGTATTTTGGCATGTCTGTAGCTTTATCCACTGCGTGTAAGGAGTTCCAGGCGACCAGACAGGCGCAGCATAGTTCAGAACCGGCCGATCAATTGCCTTAAATATCGATAGCAACAATTCTTTGCCTTAAAGGACAGATTGACCTCCTTTGTCCAGCTGGTAAAGATGGTCGCCGTGGACTTAGTTGGGGAAAGTTGGAGATTCCTCGCAGCGAAAAAGCGAGAAAGGTCGGTGAGGTAGTTGTTCACCTTGGAACACAGGCCATCAATGTCATTGCCCGACGCCATTATCGTACAGTCATCAGCGTATGAGACAAGGGAGACTCCCGCTGGTGGTTGGGGGAGCTTCGAGATGTAGAAGTTAAACAGCAAGGGAGAAAGGACACCTCATCACCGGAGAAAGCAAGTGGCGCACTGTCGTTCGTCAGTTTGTGCAGCTTTCTGGTAGCACGACGGAGGATGCAGTATAAAAAGCCGGCTAAAATAGCTCGCGCATCTCTTCGGGTCCGACGAAGTGCAACCGTTAAAGGTGATAGCCACCTTGTCGTTGTGCTTCGTCGGATTCGACAGGGACCTAACGGTGGACCAGAGCTTACTCACCTCAGAGGTGAGGTTACAGGACTTCAAGGGGTCAACCCATTTAGTCCGCTTATGTTGATCTACCAGTTGCCGGATCTCCCAATTGAGATCCCTTATGCGGGGATCCCCGGGATCGACCTGGCGTAGGTGGTCACGCTCGTTTGCCAAGCTGGCTGCTTCGGCTGGGAAATGAGGACGGATGTCCTTGAACCTTCCAGCTGGGATGAAGCGGGCCGCAGCAGCTGTGAGAACCTTGCGGAATGCGCGTTCGCCTTCGCGCACATCGGTGGGGATGGGAAGAACGGCGAAGGTGTCTTCGGTGAATTCCGTGAAGCCGGCCCAATAAGCTTTTTTAAAGTTAAAATAGGACCGGTCCTAAACCGGTCGCGGAAACAAAGTCGGCATTTCTCTCAACCGAGACGATAATGGGCAAGTGGTCTGATGCAAGCGATAGCATAGGTCGCCACGTTATGCTATTTATCAGATCCGCGCGAGCTATTGTTAGATCAGGCGAGCTGCTGCAATTGCCTACTACCCTGGTGGGGGCGTCGTCGTTCACAGTGCTGAATTTCGAATCGTCTATTTGCTCTGCCAATTGTTGCCCCCTACGATCGTTTGGCAGGCTTGAATGCCAAAGATCGTGATGCGCATTGAAGTCACCTACAACCTATCGATTTTCACCTCTGATGAGCGCACCTATATAAGGGTGATATCCTGCCGGGCAGCAGGTGACAGGGGGTATATAAACATTACAAATTTCGAGCTGGGAATCGCCTGTTCGGATAGATATGCCTTGACATTCTAAGGTTCTGTTGTGCGGTCGATCCCTTCATCAATGAGACGATACTGCACTGTGTGGTGGACTATAAACGCTAGGCCACCACCATTGTCTCGCTCGCGATAATGTCTGTGCACGTTATAGTCATCCCTGGTGATCAGAGAGGACCTAGCGTGCAGCTTGGTTTCCTGGACCGCAGCTATTTTGATACAGTGTCGGCTCATAAAGTCAACTATCTCGTCGACCTTGCTCGTGAGTCCGTTGCAGTTGAATTGTAGAAGCTTGAAGCTTCTAGGTAAGGTCGTTGTAACTCGGGGGGTGAGGGACGCGTGGGGTTGCCTACTTTGGGCCTGCTCTGCAATCCGCTGTAGTTGTTGCGGCCTGATGATGGTGGGCGGCCGCGCCACGGGGGGCGGTTGCGGGTGCAGAGCTCTGCAGCAGGGGGCAAAGTAGTCAGTTGTCCACTCACGGGTGGTGCGCAGGCCGGAACATCTCCGAAAATGGAACTGCCATTGCATACATTGCACTTGACCGATATCAGGTTCCGAGGTATTCTGGTCTGACACACGGAACAGACTGTGCGGGGGGCCAAGAGCAGCTGGTTTGTCCCCGCACTGAGGTTGGAGCTGGAGGGAAGGGGATGGGCTAAGTCGGGGGAGTTTTGTTGCTCCGATAGGGTTGTGGTGGTGGTTGGTGGTGCCGGCCTATCAGGGGGAGTAGTAGCCGTGGAGGCATCGGACACCTGCTGGCGGGAGCTACACGAGGCCACATACCGTGTGGACCACTTCCTATGAGTCTTAAGGCCTGAACAGTTCTTACGATGGCTCCACCCGTTGCACTTATTGCACCTAACCGAGGTGGAATTCGGATGGAGCCGTTTATGGCAGACGCAGCAATAGAATACTTCTGGCCCAGGGTTGAGGAGAAGCATTTGGAGCAAGGTTGCTCCTGTGACGTAAGGGGTGAGGTGATATGCAGTTCATCAGACAGGGCTAGTTTACTGGAGTGGCAGCCCTTGGTCGGGAAAACCCCGAGTCATTCCGGTAACGTAGAACCGGCTGCCATGGGAATGCGGTCGTAGGGTTTGCCGGAAAAAAGAAAGGTCAGTCCTTGTTTTGCTCGCCGGAATAAGGTCATCTGGTTTCGCAAAAGACTAGAAAGTTTAGTTTGTAATGCAGGAATTCTTTACATATTTGCCCCAAACGCGGTTGGTCATTGATTTCATGCTAAAGGTAGTCGACATTTGATTCATTTGATATTTTCGTATGTTTGTTGCGATTTCTGTAATCGGTTGTTTTAAGATTCTTAGGTGATTGACCTGGTGTATCCGATTCTGGTGCTGGGGCTGCCAGCTGATCCTCCAGACAAGAGTCCAGACGCGCCTTCTACCATCTGGCTATAACAACAACAGCGGCATGTACAGGAGGACCAACGCAGAGAACCTCCCAGGCCCCTCACACCCTCAAACGCGATCTCTCTCGAAATATTTAATATGTATACATATATCCGCTGACACCTGCTGCCGGCTGGATGACATCAGAGGTGAAACCCGTTTGGTTGTTGGTGACTTCAATGCACACCACGATCTCTGGCATTCATAAAATTCGACTATATGTAATTTCAATAATGAACTAGACTCAAATATCATATATTGAATAGATTGTTCAGGTATCAACAGAAACATACTTATCCTTAATGATAGCTAGACAACAATCGAGCTTCTAAACTCTTTCCAAGTTACATCGAAACTGGTGCTGAAATGTCTTGATTAGCTGATTTAAATAATAATAATACTTACATACTGGGAATGCTGCTGGAGTGGCAGTACTTGGCCGGATATAAATCCGGGTCGTTTCGGTAACGTAGAACCGACTGTCTCGTGGAAACGTTTTAACTTTTCATTGCAATGTTTGCTTGAGAGTGGCTGGTAATAGATATTCTGTATTTGTTTTATTTGATGTTAAGAAGGGCAATTTATCGATTAAATATGGCTGCTCATTCAATAGGATCTTGATCGTGAGTGATCTGAAGGCAAATCTGTACAAGTTTCAACGGTAATAACGATTTCACGATTTTTTAGGCAGTCTGAATTAGCTTGCATATAACTAGTACAGTAACGTACTAAATAGAAAATTATATTTTAGCATATTTCTTATAAGAATATAGATTTTATATAAAATTTGTAGCCAGATGTATAAAAGTTATGCATGTTTGTAAGATCTTGGTCATACTTTGCATTGTTGTCATGAATTGTGATATACATTGTGAGGGATTTGAAACCATTGATTCTATCCCAGCGCAAACACCGTCAAAACACTTCTCAAATCCCACATAAATATCATAACCTAAACCATAACCTAACCATTTCAAACTCATCACATAATGTTTGTGTAGGGTTTGCATGCATTTTGATATTAGGCTTCTACGATTCGCCAAGCGTTAGCATTTGTTTGGAAGCACCTAATGAGTATTTGTTGTTTACACTTGTTACTTCTGATGCGTGTGTGAAAACTTCGGTCAACACCTAAAGATAATTCGCAAAGTTGAAGTTAAAGTCTTCCTGTATGAACGCGGTCTAATGAAACTCTCTTGAAAAAGAGTTGCCAGCATTGAAAATAATGAGCTATAATAAAATTATGAGGTATAACATACTCGCTAACGGCCAATTCGATAAATTAGCTTTCACATGCAAATTCTTCGTCAATTGAGAGGAGTCCAGAGATGGTGAGCAGAGAAGTGGAGAATCGAAGGGGCATATTAAATAGGAGCAATAGTGCCCGCGGCAGCCGAATGGTTGGTGCGGGACTATATTTCGGAAGTTTGTAGCTTCGAATCTCCGTGCATGAAACACCAAAATGATAGAAACAGTTTTTTCCGCATTCAGACACCCCTCGCCAGACAACCTCAAAGTGTATTTCTGCCATGAAAAATGTTCTTTTAAAGAATATCTGCCGTTCGGAGTCAGCTTAAAACTGTAGGTCCCTCCATTTGTGGACAAACACCCAAAAATGGTTTAAGCGCCAATTATATAATATATACAGTGACTCACAGAGAATGACTCGATGTTTATTAAATTTAATAAAAAAAAGTATACGACTTGTAATGAGATAAGTATGTACTGTCCTTTTTATCTCTGAGAATGCAATAACGGTGAAATGTATTTTTTCTGTTTAGCTTGCGTCTTAAGTCATTCTCAAAAAATGTTTGTAAAGAAAAGTTGAAAACATTAAAATTTTTTAAAATGAGAAAACGGACCTCACTTGAAAAAAGGGAAGAAGTTATAAAATATTAAATGATGCAGATAAGAAGTGGATTGTTTGCAAAGTTAAAGAAAAACCCGATTTAAGCGCTCCAAAATTAACGAAGTCGAAAAATATGTATTTAGGCAAGATTTGAACCCTAAACTGTTCGTAGAGTTCATCGCGAAGAAAATTTTCATGGAAGGACTGCCCGAAATAAACCATTGATTAATGCTCGTAATAGAAAACAAAGAGTAGAGTTTTGCAGACAACATTTGAACACGGACATTTCGTTCTGGAAGTCCATTGTTTTTGCGGATGCAAGCAAATTTAACCTTTTAAGATCTAATGGGAAGTCCTGCGTTTGGAGAAAACCAAACACCGCGCTTCAACCATGTAATTTGCGCTCTAGAGTTAAACACGGCGGGGCCAGTGTAATGGTATGGGGCTGCATGTCCTATTCAGGCGTCGGAAATTTAGCATTAATCGAAGGAAACATGAATAAAGAGATGTATCTGGATCTACTAAAAGATAATTTAGGACAAATTGCGGATAAAATGGGCATTAGATATTAGTTTAGGTTCTACCAAGACAACGATACCAAGCATACGTGTGGTATTGTAAAAACTTGGCTTATCTGGAACTGCCCACACATAGTACAGACACTTGCACAAAGTCCAGATCTCAACATTATTGAGAATTTGTGGTCAGTGCTGGAAAATAAAATAAGAAGCCACAATATTTCTAATGCTTCTAATCTGAAACGGGCACTAGAGGAAGAATGGGATAAAATTAGTTCCGATTATACAGCAAAACTTGTAGAATCTATAAATTCCCGATTAAAAGCTGTTCTGAATCAAAAGGGATACCCCACTAAGTATTAGCCGTAATCATGACATCGAAATATTAATGTGTTTATGTTTTTTGAATACTTTTAATTTAGCGCATCATTGAAGCTGTGACCTCAAAACTGTAATTGAATTATTTTAATTTGCCATATCTTTCTTATGAAGAAACATTTTTTGTTATTTTTTGTTATTAAATAAAACATTTTATGAAGCAATAAAAAAAATATAAGATTTTTTTCTGTAATGGAAATATCATAAAATATATTTGATATTTTAATAATTTTTTTTCTGCATCAAATAAGATGTGAGTCACTGTATATACAGGTATACCATATATATAATCTAAAAATACATGATTTTTATAGACTACAATAAAAACGATAATAGTTCATTACTTATTTACTGCTGTTCTGATTTGTTCGTGGAGCATAGGGCCTGGTTAAAAGTTCATACCTATCTTATAATCCAGTGACAATTTAAAAGTGTGTTTAGAGGATGAAAATCAAAAGCCAAAGAGTTTGAAGAATTATTAAATTCTTTCAGTGTTCTATGTATCAGAGCATAAGATGCATAAGCGGCCCAGAAATAATAAAATAAATTATTACTCGGAATGTGAAAGTAAATGCGCTCTAAAAAAAGAGTACAGTCAATTGCACCACTGATGATATCAAAGATAAACCAATGTTAAGGAATACTCTTTCTTTTTTGTAACAACTTCAAATTTATTGAGGCACATTTTGCATCATACAAAGGAATCCGATCAATGAAATTACGCGATCTGAGAGCAAAACGAAGAAAATTCTTTTGAATTCGTTTACGTGTTTTAAAGTGGCAAAGGTGATACGGTCTGCATATAAAGACAGCATATTTAATTTAAATGACTCAGACTTCATTTGTAACAGTGAGACGCGAGTCTTTAATTTAGAATTGCCTAGAATTAGAAAACCATGGTGAACAAAATTCAAAACGTGTGTCCAATATCTGACTGTTAACCGGCTCTCAGCGAATTTGAAAGAATCAGGTGTTTGGCTGACATTACCGGGGTACTGACAACGGTTTGTTTACGAAAAAACGCAGATTGTGTTGCTGATATACGAAAAAAATTAACATTCTACGCTCATTTTGCTTCGTTGCCATCTAAACAACAAGTGATTGTATGATTATGGGAATAGGTGTGAAATGAACGGGCAGATTTCGGTTGCCGAGTACCCAGTGACGTGGCGGGTAGATTTGCCCACGCAATTTTGTTTTTCACTATAGTAGTCGATTTTTATTCACCACGCCGCGACTTTACTGAGATCTGACTGGAGCTTACACGAGTCGGAAAGACTTGAAAGTGATTTAAAAAATTTTAAATCGTCTGCAAACATATGAGATTTGAAGATTTCCTGCCTTTATCATTAATTAGGAATTTTTTAACCATTTTCAGGAAAAAGGTATAGGGGAGTCATTCAATTCGAAAGGATTATGAAATCGTTGTTTTTTGCAAATCATATAATAATAATGATGCTTAATTCATTCAGCGATTTTCCGGCTTATTAGGAAATTACAGGAAAAATAGATATTATAATACTTTAACATTTTAATATTAATTAAATTGAATAAAAATTCAGTATACAAAATATTGATTATGAAAATATTTAATGAGTTTTATTTTCGACATAAAATGTACATATTTTTCAGAAAAATTTTTTATTTGAGTTTCGAAGCAGATAATATTAAAAAAAACTACAAACGCGCTTGCAGGTTTACCATTGCTTACTGAAGGGCGCCAGTTATTAAAAAAATGTCGTATCAGTTTGATATTTTGTCAGCTTACAACTTTAGCCCAGCAGTCGATAGGCCACAAATAAGTAGATTCGAACTCAGCGTTTGCTGTTGTCTTAATAGCAAAAAGATTCTCGGAAGTTTTTGTGGAATGGTATTGGAGACCTGTATATATCGATATAAAAATATTCTTACAATAGCACCATTCCGACTTCGCTTATATTTAGCCAAGATGTATTAAATATGTATATTAACATACATACGAGTATACTTACCAACTAATTGCCTTCGGTGTTTTTCAGGTTACTCATTCCTCGTCACTTGGATAACATCATTTGTTATGGTCATAGTTCACGAGCGTGTGCCTGATATGAAACGATATCCGCCATTGCCAGACATTTTCCTCGACAATGTGCCTCACATACCATGGGCATTCCATATGTGCGAGATAACAGGCACATTACTCTTCATAATTTGGTGCTGTGTTTGCATCTTCCACAAATACCGCCTTGTGCTCTTGCGACGGTTCTTTGCTCTCGCTGGCACAGTGTTCCTGCTTCGATGTGTTACAATGTTAATAACATCATTAAGTGTACCAGGCACACATTTGCAATGCAATCAAAATGATTACGCAGTTGACGATACTGAGTAAGTAAACCTAGTAACTATATTAAATTTGCTTACGAATGCCATTTAGGGTTCAGGGTACAATGGCGTAAAGCGGTGTTGGGTTTTTAGATAGAAAAAGACTTCAACACTAAATGCCTTAGTTCACTCCGATGGAGTTATGGTGACAGGCTAAAGGGTGACAACAGTAGAAGTCAGAGATGCGTCGCAGACCCTGATCCCCCAAACTTTGACGATGAAACTGTCCTACCGTTACCTAATTGTGATGAAGTACACGTAACAATAGCACGACTAAATAACAACAAATGCGCCACATCACAATCTTGCAAATAAGTTCGGCATGGGCTCTGCGTATCCATAACAAGGGTGATCCTGCAATCAGCGCAAACTATCTTGGCTCAATTAGTGGGACCATACCGTAGCCATAAACATAACCATAACAATCAGCTGTTCTGATAAAACATATTTATTTATTTATTAAGCGAATATAACAAATACTTATAGGCTAAGTAGACATATTTTAAGGTTAATAGGTATTAAAAAAGCACAATTAAACTATTTGTAATAGATATTCAAAAATTTCAAGGCGATCTTTTGAAAATGAAAAATCTTTCTCAAAAAATTTAGAGGTTTCATTAAACTCAATTAAGGCTCTAGGAGCATTTCGAGCATAAAGAGATTTTGAGAGACCAACATAGAAAAACTCCGATGAACTCTGGCCGGAATATTAAAGAAAATCCTCTCAAGAAGCACGGGAGAGTCAACAACACCACGGATCAAATAAAAAATGAAAGACAAAGAAAATATTATTCTCCTGTCCTGCAATGATTTTAAGTTGCTCAATAAGCATCGCACTTCATAGATAGAGATAGAATCCGAAAATAGTAAATTACGCAACGCGAAATGTAAGAATACTTTCTGGATTCGTTCAATTCCAGCAGCATGGCACGTATAACACGGAGACCAAATAAAGGATGCATACCCAAGTTTCAAACGTACAAACAATGCATACAAAAGCTTCAGCATATAAGGGTCGTTGAAATCGGAGCTATGACGCCTAATAAAATGGCATACGTTGATCAGTACTCTCTTCAATGGAGAGCCTTAGATCTTCCAGCAAGATTCCGCTCCAGCCCATAAGGCAAAAACCACCCAGTTGTGGCTAAAAAACAATATTCCTGGGTTCATAACTGCAGAAGATTGGCCGTCTGGAAGTCCAGATTTGAATCGATTGTACTACATTTTGGGGCCAGAATTGGAGAACATGACTCGAAGACCTCACAGAAATTGGGAGAGTCTCAAACAATCTTTGTTTCGAGTAGCGAAAAAAGACTTGTGTAAAAGCAAATGGTGACCATTTCGGAAGATTTTTTTTTAATATTCACATTATTAAATAAAACTGATTTCATTAAAAACAGTATTATAATTTCATATCTATAACGTCCTTAAACTTGTAACAGAACCTATGGCAGGACTAAGTATAAATATAATTCCCAATGCTGCGAAGATATGTGAGGTGTTTTAAGACGAGCGAGTCAATACCTAAGCAACTAAAAGCAGACTGCACAATATGGAATGACCTACTATTCCGTATGGTTGGTGATGAATACAAACTAATTTTTCCTCAAGCTGTTAGGTAGCGTATTTTTAAAACAAGTCACGAGTACGTTGAGTGCTGCTTGAATAAGGTTAAAGGAGGTCAGAAGAGGAGTTATCTGTGTCATGTCTGTGTCATGCAGGAGTTACCGAGTCTCTTCGGCCGTATATACATCGACCTTTACCTAAGTCAGTCATACAGCATGCCAATAATACAGTTAGTACGCTGAAGGCCAATGAAGCGCTTAAATTCCATGTCGTAAAAAAAACTTGCACGCATTTTTGACTACGATTCAGTGGAGTTGAATGGGCTTGTGCGTGACCATTCGATAATGTCTGGATTCGCGACGCTCGGTTGGCACGAAACACCAATATGATAGAAAAGATTTTTCTAATAGCGGTTTAATAAAGTTTTTTTTTTTTCAAGGCGACCGCCACGAGTTGGAGGAGAAGCTCGACCAAACACCCAACACAGAGTGTAAGCGCCAATTATTTATTTATTTATTTTATTATTATACCGTGGCTCACAGACAAATTAATGCAGCCAATTTAATGAGATAAACGGAAAATAAAATATTTTTGAGAAAATTGATATGCAGTTGGTAATACAAATTTTTTTAATTAAAATGTAAAGAAAACATAATTTTGAATATTCACTATATATTATTAAAATAGTAATAAATTAAATCAAATCAAAGGGTATTCCCTTTTGCCAATAGCGGCTTGGAGACTATGGAAACGATTTCACAAACTTCTTACTATGTTCAGAACCGATATGTCGACATCCTCAGCTAATTCTCTAATTATGATTCGACGATTCTCCATAACAATTTTCTTCACTTTCTCAACATTTTCATCGGTTTTTGATGTGCTGGGGCGTCCAGAGCGGGCGTCGTCATTCACACCATCTCGACCTTTTGTGAAAAGTTTGTACCACTTGTAAACATTTTTTTGACTCAGAGAGGTGGTCCATTTTTTCGATAGCAGAAAATCGTCGAACACGCAAAACACTTATGGCTCTCACAAACAAACTACACTTTCTATATTGCTAAAACCGTGAACATATCTACGAGACGAGTGTGTCAACATAAAAAAATAATAATCGAAAGACGAATGTACGTAGCCCGCGGAATTTTAAAATTCACTTTATTTTTTGAACACTCCTCGCATGGCAATCCCAAATGAGTAAATTTCTGTACAATTGCCGTTGCCCTGATAGAAGCCAAAATTATCCCGAATGTCCAATTTTATGACACTTAGTAGTAAAGGCGGGCAGCATTTCGCGTTCCTTACATATAGCCGCCGAAGAAGATTTGGATTTCGGGGAGCACGAAAAAGAATTGTTACGATGACGAATGTTATGCTGCCGCGGAAAGAAAGGACGTGAGCCATGTGGGATCGCTACCGGGAGCTAACACAGGAAGCGGGACGTATTATCAGAATGAAGAAACGAGAGGCCGAAATACGTGAGTGCGAGGAGCTTGAGATTCTTGCCAATAGAAAAAACTACCGAAAATTGTACCAGAAAGTTCGGTGGCTTGCAGAAGGTTTCAATACCGTGGCGTTCTCGTGTAAGGACCAAAACGGCGTTCTGGTGACTGACTTCCACAACGTGCTTAAATTATGGAGAGAATACTTCTCGAACTTGTTAAAAAGTGACAGCTGCGCATGTCACATAGAATGTGAAGATACCGCTCCTCAATCGCTGACGACGGGAATGTCGTTTCGCTATCCGACTATGACGAGGTGAGAAAAGCGATAACGCGGCTAAAGATCAACAGAGCGGCGAAGAGCTGGTAAGGTGCATGCATAAGCTCTTATGCTCCCCGAGCGTTTTAATACCAAAGGAGATTTCAGACAGGGTGACTCGCTTTCGTGTGACTGCTTAAACCTGAGCCGCAGAACTTAATCGTTCAGGCACAATTTTTTATAAGAGACGATATTGAAATCATCGGCCTTAACAATTGCATGGTTAGTTCTGTCTTTTCTAAACTGGATACATAAACAAAGCGAGTTAGACTGGTGGGGCACGAGGATAAAACGAAGTACCTCCTGTCGTCAAACAAACAGTTGGCACACTCGCGTAAAGCCCTCCCTCGACGAACAAAACTAACATTGTATAAGGCTATCATCATGCCCGTCCTAAAGTATTGGTGAATGCGATAAAACGATGAGGTGTATGAGCTTAACAACGGCAAAGACATTGCGCAGCGAATAGAGATCCGCTTACGCGATTTGGGCAATCGTTTCATTCTCGTGCAAACCAGCGTCAGTAGGAAGCACCAAGTGAAGCCAAGTCCTTCTCCATCTGATCTTTTCAACGCAGAGGAGGTATTTATTTGTGCTAAGTTTATGCCATCGTAAAGCTCATACAGCTCAGTGTTCCATCGAATACGATATTCACCGTCACCAAAGTGCAAATATCCAAAAATCTTCCGCATAATCTTTCTCTCAAACACTCCAAGGAACGCCTCATCGGATGTTGTCATAGTCCAAGATTCTGCGTGTTTCTGCAAAAATACGTCGTCATTGAATACATTTCATTCAGCATTTAATGCTTTTTTTGTATTTCATTTGTAACAATTCCTAATTTGATGTGAAGCGGTGGTAGCAGAACCTTCTCGATTGTTTCGTCTAAATATTGTTTCGTCGGATTCTTTTTTCCTCACGTAAAGGCCAGTTTTCTTTGTTGCATTGGTCGCCAGCGAAACGGGTATCACACAAGCGAATAAGCACTTATTTATATAAATCCATATTTCTTGCGATTTCGTTTTTTGAATGTCAAAGTGCCCTGCTTATTTGTTGTAGCATGAAAAAAGCCGTAATTTTTAAAAGCCCTTGAATTACACAATTAAAAACCAAATTCTTAAATCCAATGTTAAATATATACATATAAATATATATATTAAATAAAAATTTTATAATTAAATCTTAAATTCACTTAAATTAATTCACTTAAATTTAAACTGAATTCAAATTGAAAAATTAAAGGAAACGTTGCATTTTTGTAAAAAAAAATTAAATCAGAGTAAAATTTGCTACATCGATTTAATTTCTTTTCAAATAGTTTCTTCTCATGCACATTTTTCGATTAGTGTTTATTCGATTCATATTTAAGAACATAGTAGTAACAGTGATTTCTAGATTTTCAAGCTTACAAATTTGAATCTGAAATATCTCGAAAGCGAGAGCTAGTCTAGAAAAACGGTCAGTACCAACAGATTCAGCATACTCTAATTAAGTTTTACCGCTGGGTCTTTACTCAATGGATTTTAAAGCTAACCCAATGTCATTAAAAAATATATAATATTAATACATGCTGCAGTGTGGTAATATGTAAGAGTATAAAACTTTATTATTAATTTGTATTAAGCAAGCTTTTATATATGCGTTTATTTTCAATTGACCCTTTTCAGGACCTCTTTAAAAATTATTTAGTTTTTTTCATAAACATTAATTTTTGCATTTTTATTGTTTGTTTTAGCCTGACTATCTCGGAAGCTTTGGAGTTGCGAATTTCTCGAGCTTATACCATTTGGAGTGGGTTAGGTATGTCTATTCAAGGCGTTCGTACATGCGGAGATTACATGTTTAGTGGACATACAGTAGCACTAACTCTGTTAAACTTTTTCATTACTGAATGTGAGTAAATGTTAAATTAATTAAGATATTTATATATTTGGGCGCCTCTAACAATAATTGCACAAGTTTACCTCAGAAAACTAAAATCGGTGGTTTATTTTAGCTCCATTCATAACATTTGTCATTGTCAAAATTACAATTATTATTACTATTCCATGTTTTAGAATCTCGTACAATACGTAAGTTTTAATTTGATGAGTTTCATAGTATTCGAGAATATATTTATGAAAATATTTTTTCGATCTAGTTCATGAACGGGAAAGCTGGAATGGAAATATTATATCTTAGAAAATGCACGCAATTTAATAAATGTAATTTCTTGTAAAACCGTTAACTTCGCCTAATTGCAACCCGTTTAACTGAATTGAGTACGATTTCGTTGTTTCTTTGCAATCCAAAAATACAAGTCTGGCAAAAAAACCGTTCGGAATTCATGCCTCGTTGTGAAAATCGAATTTGTCTCAGAGTTTTGATTTAAACGTTTCTTAAGGCTAATTTAATAAAAAATTAAAAAAAAAGAGCAATTTGCAGGATGCATTCGAGACCAGATAGTAAAATACAATAGAATAACTAAAACGGAAAATTTTACGTGATCATATCAATCCACTAAGCCGCCCTGCTGCTTTTTAAGTAAATATATGTATCAATAGGTCTCTTCTATTCGCAATTTCCCCACTCGCAACAACAAAGTTATCGAGCAAGATTCGTCGTTAGCGAGTATGGCTATAACTCATTAGGCCGCACTACCTTACCAGCACATGTAATTTAAGGCAGTTCTCTTCCCGCGTTGTTGACATTTGTTCATTTGCTTCATATATTCACCACTTGCTAAGTCTAGGCGAAAAAAAGAGGCCTAATGGAATGTTATAAATAAATAGTGTGATCGCTTATGTGGTTAAAGCACCAATAAAGAAGAAAAGAAAGAATTATTTATTCAATTCAAAACACTATTTCAATATCTATATTATCTTTTAAATTGAGCAAAAGTTTAAAAGGATTACCTTTTTCAACCATTTACGTCCTTCTACTTACCCTAACAATTATTCAAACGTATAATATATACATGTATACATTGTAATATCCTTCATGTTTTTCTTTTTAATGATATTATTTGCCACCTTAAATTCGTTTTCCTTATAAGATGTTTTAAAGAAAATGGTGTTAGGTGAATCGCGCCGAACTTGCAGAACCACCACTGTGGAAATTTTTACCTGTGCCATATTTTGGAGTCCCATTTCAGTTGCTAAAGCCTTCATATCAAAGAAGTCTTCAAAGCACAGTTCCGTAATTTTAATTGGCTGTTTTTCGTACATAGCCAAATACCAGTATGATCTAAAAATTACCATCCGTTCCTCTTCTGTAAATTTTTCAAAACATTTTCGTTTACACTTCTCTGTACATGGAGGTTCAATTTTTCTCTCTTTTCGAACTTTTTGACACGTAGACCTCATTTTGTATTCTTTTCCACTATTTCTCAACTTTTTGTTTACATTTCTTACCCAATTACTCTCATTTCGTTCACGCTTTACTCCTTTTTTTAGTGGACTCGTTAAAATCATCGGAGTTTCGACACCGGTTGTGTTAGCCTCAAAACTGTCTGATGTTGAATTTGGTTCGCAGTGACTGTTACTCTTACTGACAATATCGGGTAGAATGTATGTGGTATCTCGTACGGAATCGTTATCATCTCAGAAAATGAGATTTGGTTCGTCAGTGACTGTTACTCTTACTGACAATATCGGGTAGAATGTATGTGGTATCTCGTACGGAATCGTTATCATCCTCAGAAAATGAGCTCGAGCTTAATGAGTCTGATTTCATTTCAACAAAATTCACTGTTGATGTACTTTTTATCTGGTATTCTTTACCCTTTCCATCTTGTTTTTTAAACCCATTCCCACCATTTTGGCGGATCGAGAATTAGTTTTCATTATTTTTTGACTGAAAATGACAACAATACTGACATAAATGGAAATGATTCATAGCAAATACTTTATACTTAAAAAATATTTAGTGCAAGAATGTCATAACAGTGAATAGTTCTTTAATACACTATTGCTTCAGTAATACATCTTATTTGTAATAGTGTTTCAAGACAAAATAGTACTGAAATAAAAATTATTATTTTCTGATTTTCTGCTAAAAACGTCATAACACTCAAAAACACTACAGGAATTCACTCAAATTTTTACATGCATAACGTCATATATTAAAATAATGCAATATACACGATAGAGAAAGAGATATAAAAGTGAACTTACCTTTTATTAATATTGTCACAAAACGAAATATGACACTTTTCTAGAGAACTTCACGATGTTAACCACACAAAAGCCGACGCACAACTGAGATAATACGTTGTTGCAAATACGACGCAATAGGATATGTAATTAGAGCGAAAGGCATCTATCGCGATGCTGCGTGAAATGTTAAAACTTCGGATATACCACTTTGCCAGTTGATCAAACATATTATTTCCGATATATTAGGGATGTTAACTAAAATTTTGCGATTTTTGAGTTATGACGACGTTGCAGCAAATGAGCGATATATTCACGCACTCGTCCAATTATTCGTTGTTACGATAGCAACGAAGCAACATAAACGAAGACTGTCTTGGTTTTTTTTTTTTCGTTTATCACTAACGCAATCTTAACGCAAGCCGTTTTCTGCACAATCATTTATTCACACACTCGTCCAATCAGTCGTTATTGAGATGGCAACGAAGTGACATTGTGTTGATTTTTTTCGTATATCAGTAACACATTCTTAGTTGTTTAGTAAACAAACCGATACACAACCCCATCTACGTCAGCCCATCAGCTGATTCTGTCAAATTTGCTGAGAGCCGGCTAACGATCCGATATTAGCCACACCCTTCTCTATACATTAACGTTCTCTGCTCTTCTTTTACTTTGGGGAAGAGAAAGAACATTGAAAGCCAACAACAACATTATTTTAGCAACACATCAATAAATCAAGAGACAGAATTTTTTGGAGTGTTGCCATAATAATAATAAAAAACAAACCACCATCAAAAGAAAGAAAAAGAGTATTGAGCAGAAATTCCCGCTGAACCCACATCGGCATTTTTGGCACACAGCGAACGTGAACCCAAACTCTGGTACCAGCATTAGGAATTAATATTACTAATGATAAAAGTTTATTTCAATAACTATTAAAAAGAAGATAAGTGCGGATTTATCTTTAAAAATTATTTCCTCTAAATGTTGACTGTAACGTCGGATACACTCTTGGAACCAATGTCATTCGCTGGAGAAGTGATGTCGGGATACCATTAATCTCGCGACTAATTTTCTTTCACGCAGTATCGCCGTATGCGGCATGGTACCATCTTGCTGATACCATGAGGGTGTACTAAAGCAAAGATGTTCGTCGAATATTGTAATATGAACAAAATCTACGACAAGCAGTTGCACACGAATTATTGGCCTTGAATCGAGACGTATCGATTGCAAACGCGTATTATTTACCCGTCCACTGCGATATCTTAACTAAATAACCCACACGAATAACGATTTGATGATATTTTACGACATTTTGCATATTGTCACCCCTCTTATATAGGTATACCTTCAAATTGAATTCCTTCCCGGATATCAGAGCTTTAAACTGCAGAAAACCCCTCGCAAATCGGGCATTCTGTGCGAAGTTAATATCTTATTTTATAAAATGTATAGAATATAGAATATTTAGAAATATCTATAATATAGATAGATATTTAATAAAACGCCAATAAATAAATTCATGTTACAAAACTTAGTGCGCATGGAAGTTATTTCGAAATAAACGTTAATACCAACCATCCTATGTATACAGCGTCCAGCACTCGAAGTGTAACCAATTAAAAAGCCCATAAATTTAGTTTGGGAAATTACTTTTATTCGATTCAAAGTGAACACTTTGTGAAAATATTATAATACAAAATTAATAATCAATTTACTTTTGCTCGATATGCCCACCTTTTGCCATTGTGTGGACGTTATGAAGTACGGAACGTTGTTTTTTAGCTATTCTTAGTTCACTCGAGCTTTGTGAGACGTTGCCGAGTCCTGTTGAAACGTCCATGGTCTGTCACTGAAATGTTTGTCTGCCCACGGTTTCAAAGCAACCTCCAAAATACTTTACCGATAATATTTCGCATTTACCTTGACGCCAGGCTCGATGAAAACGATTGGATAGCGCTCATCTGCGGTTACAGCGGCCCAAACCATTAAATGTGGCACGTTCCCACGACAGTCGGTTCTACGTTACCGGAATGGCCCGGATTTATATCCGGCCAAGGACTGTCACTTCAGCAGCATTCCCCATATACATATGTATGTATGTATGGGAAATGTTTGTGCTGCTACAACAACATTAAATGTGGCTGATGCTGCCTCCTGTTGGCCAATCGGTCAAATAAACCGTATCGTTTTGGGAGTTTACGAATTGCTCAATTTAAAAAAATTTTTTCGTCAGAAAACACAATGTTCGGAAATTACCACTTTCGCCCAGACGAAGCAACTCTTCCGCTCTCTCAAATCTGACTTTTTGCTGCTTTGGTGTGAGATCATGCGCCTTTTTGATCATGTAAGGCTTGGTTTGAGATCATTTTTCACGTCTTTCGCCATTTGGTTGGCACTTGGTCGGGGACTCCGCTCAAGTCGCTTCTTCACTCTTTGAACCATTAACGTGACGATGCAGTATTTTGATGACCACCTCCATGATGTTTCAGAATGCTACCAGTATCATTGTAACGAGTAACGGTGCGATAAACAAAAACTTTATTTAATTTAAGATGCTCGAGCTCACGAACAATCGCTGGTTATGATTTTCCAGCCAAATAGAATACAATCACACTATTACGTTTGAAATCCATTTCCGATTTCCTTTTTTCGCGTTTACTCTCGACCAAATGCTTCCGCGCGCTTGTAAACCATACTCCGAACTGTCATTCAACCAACTAACAGACAGCTGATGCATGGGCATTTGCGCGAGCGGTATGAAGTTGGTTACACTCCGAGTGCCGGACCCTGTAGAATTGGTAATATTTAAAACAATTTTTATTTAACAGATAAAAAAATTATAGGGAGAAAATTAAATTTGATTTTTTCAAACTACATGTAGACAAGAAAGTTATATTATGAACTAAAACAAACAGACATTCATATTTCAAAATTGTACACGTCAGATAAATATCATGGGAATTATAAGTATAAAAAACTATCGAAAAATTAGTAGTTCATAGAGCTAGCTCGTGCATGGATTCGAGATTAGATTTAGAATCAATTAACTTTTGCGAATAAGGTGAAATCTTCTTCCATACCTTACTATTTTTCGTTTCAAATCCTCATTAATAATGATTCTGTATTTGTAGTGTGCCCAGCGGCCAACACTTCGACCTAAAAGATCTTTTGTGTCCTACTACATGATTTATAAGTATTGACTGGCACTACTACCTTAAATGAATTGCATCAGGTTCTATTTAACCTAGAAGTTCTCTGTCTCATGTTGGAAAGCCAAATTCTTTCAGTAAATTTTCCGCCTTTCGGACAAATTTCAGAATATCTAGCACAGGAGCATTGGTGATTTCATTCGGACCCATTTGATCTCGATGAAAGATATGCACTCTTGTCAAGGCAATATAGTTGCACAAGATATGCTCTGTGGTTTCAGCATCCTCTCATTCTAAATGTGAATTTTTGAGAGATGGTAATTTAAATAAAAGTGATTTGTCAGAAAACCAACAATTGCTTATGTCTACTTTAAGCATGTTATGCAGTTACACATTGTAGGTAAAAGGTCTTGTAAGCTTTTTAGTTTGGCGGAGTTCTTGTGTGATTTCCCAATTGGTAATTTTTTGAGTACTCTCCCAACTATTTACCCTACATTGTTACAATAGTATGGTTCTGGACCGTGAAAATCTGTTGCCGACCTCGTGCTGGCGAGTTCATCAGCAATTTCTTTACATTTTATTCCAGAGTACCCGGAATCCAGTAAAGTAAAATTTTATTTGTTGCATTGCTTGTTACTGAGATGAACATTTCGTAATTTTAACTTAATTTATGAATACGGATTCTAGCAGTGAGTCCCAAACTAAATAAGCGATATGCTAGGGATCATTGTCTTATTGAAACAAAAATATGGGTGAAAGCTTTAATTTTGTGGCATTCCGATGGAAATTGCGCGCAAAAAATTCCCGTGTGGCACTTTTTTGTCATATTACTTTCAAAAAACTTGATGGTTCCAGCTTCACACTGGCTACCGTGGATCTTTACAGCATAACACAACGAACGTTGTGTTTTAAGATAGTTTTATTTTGATGCTATGAATTCGGATTTCTCTAAAAAACTTATTTTCCATCTGATGCCTTGAGATTTACTTATGTTTCATCCGAGTGTTTCTGCCATGAAAAAGCTCCTCATAAAGTAATCTGCTGTTCGGAGTTGGCTTAAAACTATTGGTCCTTCCATTTGTTGAAAAATATCAAGACACACACCATAAATTGGAGGAGGAGCTCGGCCAAACACCCAATCCAATAAAGGTTTTATTCGCCAATTATACATATACTCGTAATATATTTATATATAATATTTACCTTCGCAGCAGAGTTTAATAATCTACTATTGTCCAACGATTACGCCAATAATAAAATAAATATTAGCTGGGTTTTTTTCGCGCATATGCGTTTGTGCTTAAAATTTGTATGAAGCCACAAAAGCATAGTTTTATATGCGCTTATTTAATAGTTGCGGATGAAATCGTTGTTTAAAAAGTTTTGTTATGTAGTTTTTATCATGCAACACACTTTCAAAATTCTGAAAACAATTGAGATACATATATGTATGTAGTATAGTGTAGGCTTAAGTAATTAAATTATTTTCTTGCCGCTTGAATTTTTCAGTTCAATAAATGTTGGTTTGATATTTGTAGAACAGTAATGCCAAATATATTTACGTAGTATATGCAATTGTCGATGTGCTTTTTGTGTTTTTGCTGTAAACACATATACATATGCGCGTAAAAACCACGGCTCTTATTCAGAAAAGTTTGCCATAACTATATCAATAACTATATTATACTCATACACATGCACGTATTTGAATTACGCATTAGTATTTTAAAATCTCTAAAGAAGTAGAGTGGAAGTGCCCATAATTGTTTATCATCCAAACGATCTTTGGATATATCGGCAGTCTTCTGAGCAGCTGTGAATTTTCTTACAGAACTGTATTTTCCGATAAATCGAGTTCGATAGAATTACAGATTATGCAAACCCGTCAGATTAAATTCCGGCTCCAATAGAAATATAATTTCAGGTCACCCTAATATTGGCGGTAAATGAATTGGTTCTGAGTTTTCGATGTACGGGTAAAATCTAGGTATTGCAGTTAACTAAACCATTTAACTGAAAACACCGAAACCAGAAGGGTTGAAAAAAGGAATTGCTATTAAGTTGAATCGATTATACTAAAATGTTAGAGCGTTAGGCGTCCTAATATTCATTTGTATCTACGAATAGGATGAAAGTAGACATATGTGCTCATAATTTTTAAAGTAGTCTAAGTCACTACAGAAAACTTTAAATAATCGTTTGCTATTTCAATTGCGAGAGTCATTTATTGTTAATTATGAAAATGGTATAGTCAAAAACACAAATAGTTAATTAGTTAGTTACACTACTCGGTCAACACTGATAAATAACACGATGACAACCTATTTCCTAACTGAAAGTGCATCTACAATAAGCCATTTGGAAACTCAACTTCAAGAAGAGTAAAAAATTCTTTGCCCGAATCTGTCTCTTGGATGAAAATTCAATGGATAAGATTTTTAAAAAACTTCTTATAAGATATTCTATAAAATATAAATATTAATCTTTAAAATACTAATAGAAGACAAAAAATACAGATTAATTTCCATTATATTCTGTCCATATTAGCAGAAAACCTTAAATATACATTCTGTCAAAAAAGTACCGGGAATTGATCAATAAAACGCAAAATAATTGTTTAATCATCAAAATTTATTTCGTCGCCTTGAAAATAGGCTCCATTCGTTGATGATTAGTCCAATCATCAAAGCACCTTTTAAACGCGTTTGAAGAGATCTATTCAGCTTCTTCAGCGAATTCTCCTGAATGGCCTCTATAGACTCAAAGCAGCGTCCGTGGAGTGGCAATTCAAGTTTTGGGAAAAGGAAAAAGTCACAGGGGGCTAAATCCGGTGAATACGGTGGTTGTCAATGATACGAGTATTTGTCGAGTTTTTGGTCAAAAAAGTGTTCACAAAATGAGCTTTGTGAGACGGTGCGTTATCATGGTGCAAGATCCATGCGTTTTTTTCCACCAATTGGGCCATTACCCACGCACATTCTCTCTTAAATGTCGCATAACTTCCAAATAATATTCTTTATTTTCCAAGTGCACAACACTATGACAATCAAAGGAAACGAGTAGCATGACTTTCACTTTTGACCGACTTTGACGTGGTTTTTTGGGTTTCGGCTCATGTGGATAGCGCCAGTCAACCGCCCGTTGACTGGTTTGCATGTCAAACTCATATGCCCACACCTGTTATGATTCCCTGGATAAACGTTGGGTCCGAATTCAAGCATGTCTTCAGCCACCTTCTTCTGTTGAAGTGTTTGAAAGAAATTAAACTCTCTTGGAACGAGTCAAGCACCCACGCGTCTCATGCCCAATTGATGGTGTAAAATGCTGCGAATTGATTCGTGAGACACACTAAGGTCACGAGCTACCTCCCTCAAACTTAAATGTTGGCTTTCCAGCATCATTTCCTTGAAGAGGTTGATGGGCGACCAGATCGGGGCAAATCTTCCACGGCTTCTAGGCCCTCTGCAAAAGCCTTATACCACTCGTAGATCCGTGTTTTTGATAAAGCACATTCGTTAAGGCTTTCTGCAAAATTTTCAATGATTCGGCACACAAAACACAGTTCAAAACACAAAATTTAAGACAAATTCTTTGTTCGATATGTTTATCCATAGTGAAAACCGCAGAGCACACCTACGGTTGACTGATATTATTAAATGCCAAAAATAAGCTAAGTGGGAGATCTCGTTCAAACTCTGCGACACTAGGAGGACATTCCAGCCAAAAAAATGTAGGCACATGTGTAACGCGTGCTTTTTAAATGAACAATTCCCGATATTTTTTTGACAGAATGTATAAAATACTGAGTACCCCAACCTTGCAGAAACATTTTAAGAATCCAGATATCAGTTAAAATTAAAATGAATTACTTTTAAAATTTGGAAAGAATTTGTCTTTTTGCCAATAAAGTTCATATACATACGAGTATATGTATATGTATTTTCGCTTTGAATTATTCGTGTTAATTTTGAAAATGGTCTAACTAATTTAAAACTTTACAAAAGCAATTTCGTACAACAGCCCAACACTTATAACAAATTTTCATTATTCAATATTATAACAAACACATATTATATACCTAACAGTACAATAGAAAAATATTTTTAATTTCCTCAGATTACTTTTTGTGGGCCCAAATGTATTTAGAAAATTTATTGGAGTGAAGTGTTTAGAGTTTTTATAAGTGAATTTATGTTAAATTTCTTTTTTTATTTAAAACAGATACACCGCGCAATTTGTACTTTCTGCACACTCTAACCTGGCTTTTAAATATGTTTGGCATTTTTTTCATACTCGCTGCACATGAGCACTACTCAATAGATGTGTTTGTCGCCTTTTACATAACTTCGCGTCTATTTCTTTATTATCATACACTAGCTAATAATCAGGTAAATTCCCGGCGAAAATAATATTTTAATGTACATTAAAAAAATATTTTTCTTTTATTAACGCATTAACAGGCACTTATGTCCCACGATTCAAATCGCACCCGCATCTGGTTTCCAATGTTCAGCTACTTTGAGAGCTCCATAGATGGAATTGTGCCTAATGAATTTGATACAATCGGCGATCTCATCGATGATCTACTCCATTTTGTTTTGAATGTTAAAGATACTTGCATGCTAACAGCACGACGCATTTGGATTGATGCTCCACAATTTTCTTTAACCAGCGAAAACACGCCGTTTATTTCGGATGCAGCGGACACGCTTAAAGTAACAAATAAACAGCATGTAGGTACATCAATGAGTACGAGTACCAGTTCAATTCCGAGTCAAACCCAGATTCCTTTTGACGTAATCAATAAAAGGACGCAGGCAATGTTAGAACCGTTAGAATTGACTTCAGACAGTGCCACAACAAAGTCATCAGCATCAATTAAAAGCATACAAATCAATAAAAAGCAGCAGTAGTTGACGTACATACACATTTAGGCAACTAATCGGCATTTATGATATTTTAGAATTATGTTCAGTAAATTTTAAATAACTTGTTTATAGCATTTAGATCATTACATTCCCCTGCATACCTATGTATATTTAGCCATACAAATATATGTGTGTACACAGATATGTACATATTATATATACATACATTGTTGTTACATGTAAAAGTGGTGCATTATATTATATTTGAATCATATTAACTTAATAATTAGATTTTGAAAATATTAGCTTTTTTAGTTTTTATATGGATATGATATCTAATATTAAATGATATTTCTTCATTAAATTATTATTTTTTTATTATTGTTCATTAAATTGAAATTTTAGAAAGAAAGTTTAAAACTTTTTAAAGGAATTGAAGCTTAGAAATAAAGCCTGCCTGCCTCAATATTAGTCGTATCGACTACTATAGTATAATTAAAAATGTCATTGGCTATACAGGATTAAAAATATGAATGTACAGGAATTCGTCATAACAACACTGGTTTCGTCAGCCCACTACTGAATGAGATGTGTCTAAATTTTGATTTAATTATTAAATGGACGTAGTAAGTCATCGGTGGGCTGCCGAAGCTGAATGGGCACCGATTCACCTACCATACCATTCGGTAGGACCGGGTTCAAAATCCACTGTCGGCATGAAACACCTAAAGATGCAAAATAGTTTTTCTAATAGCGGTCTCTCCTCGGCAGACAATGGCAAACCCTCGAGTATATTTTTGCCATGAAAAAGCTTCACATAAAAATCCATCTGTTGTTCGGAAACGGCTTAAAATTGTAGGCTCCATATTTGTGGAACAACATCAAGACGCGCGCCACAAATTGGTGGAGGAGCTCAACCAAGCATCCAAAAACAAGCAAGCGTAACTATATACGTAAATATAAAAATATTGGAATTTTTTAAAAACCTTTATAGGTTTACTTTTCACATTTCAGCTTTTTATAGATTTTCAGATAGGCAAAATAGTAAATTTAAAATATGGTTGATAGAGAAAAATACTTAAGAACGATACTCAAATCCCATTGCCCACCTCTTTATAAAAAAATTCTTACGAACGAGTATTAGGTAATATGTGGTTCATGAATTAGTATGTATATATGTATGTATATTTTTTAAATAACACTTTTGTTTCAATCACAAAAATTAAACACAATGCGAAAAATACTTAAGAACAAAAACTGGCTAAAGTTATAAAAATTTACAAGCGTTATGTAAAAATCAACATTATTATTCCGTTCTATAGCATTTTAGTTGCCACAGCTATACGACGGCGTCGCATTGACAATATTTAACTTCTGCAATGCTCAACAGAAATGTTGTCCTAGTTGGTAATATTACGTGTACTAAATGTATCTTTCACGTCGTTCCACAGATGCTACATTGGGTTGAGGTCGCACGTACTCGATTTACCATTGTTTATCGCTGCTGACTTGGAGATCATTAGATGTGCCCACCAACAAATTCTGTTCGGCGATGCCGTTTCGATGCTATAACAAACGATTTCTGGTGAGCCAATAAACCATGAAATTCGTCCTTTGTACTAGTACTTTTCGTACTAGGTTTTTCCAGGCGTAGGTAAATTTCGCGATGTATGATATGATATGATTCTATTTTAATAAGGGAACCGTCCGAACACCCGAATCATCCGTTTACTATAATCTTCAGCTTAATACTCAGGCAAATAATTCCAAATATTAAAAGTAGTGTTTTAAGACATTAAGTTGTGTTGCATTTGCACTATACAACAATGCTGTCGTTGGAAACCTATGGAACCCCACTAATAAAAACCATTGGGTTTTTTCGTACACAGCTATGGCCCGAGAAATAGCACAATTATTGTTATTTAGAAGATTGACTGATTAACTTAGAGGATGCTGTGAACCACTTCTCTAATATCGGACAATAAATCCCGTTAACTTTTTTACTGCTTCTTTTTGCTATGTTTTGTTCAAATGCATATTACTGCGTTGGAAAGCGAAATAGCGCAGTTCTGTTTCAATCTAAAGTTAAGATGATTAAAGCTGCAATGGCAAATATAACTGTTTCCTTTAAAATCGTTATTGGGCACGAAAATGGGAAGAGGATCTCATTGCACACTAAAAAAGAAAGCATAATTATAATTGCAGAAATAATGAGCTGCTTACATAAAATGGTATACAAACTCATCAAATATATTAGTACAGACAAAAATATGCTTAAAAGAAAGAATTTTCGAAATATCCTTGCGCGAAAGTGTAATCGTACAATTCAGCAGGACAAGGACATCAGTAAGAAAAGTAAGTGTGGCCCTTTAAGTCCTCTCGAGCGATAACGCTGGAAATAAATGAGGAATATAGCCTGAATATAAAGGGTTTTCCAATAAGAGGTGTTATTTTGATATTCAAAGAAAAATGCTATTTTTTAATATAAATGAATGATCGGATGTTTATTTCATTATAAAGAGGAAGGTATGCCGTTAATAGTTGAAAATAACATCGGGCAAATGACCACCACGACCACGCTTACAGGACAATATCCTTTTCATGAAATTTTCCATAACCGAATTGCAAAGTGGCTGCCCTATGTCCTCGATAGTCTCACGAATTCCATCTTTGAGGTCTTGAATCGACCCTGGGCTGTTAGCGTAGAACTTCTCTTTCACGTGGCTCCAAAGAAAAAAGTCAAAAGGTGTTAAATCACAAGATCTCGGTGGCCAATTGTGATCACCTCTTCGGGAGATAACACGGTTCGGAAACTTTTCCCGTAAAAGATCAAAGGTTTCGTTGCTAGTGTGGCACTTAGCGCCGTCTTGTTGAAAATAAACGTTGCCTAGATCAATACCATCCAATTCGGGCCATAAAAAATCGTTAAACATCTCTCGAT
>JAYXIM010045101.1:0-48920 GCA_037575425.1 Anastrepha fraterculus | reverse complement strand
ACATTATCGATCCGCATACTGCTTTATCCGACGTTTATTATGATACCGAATACTGTCGGATCGAGTATAACTCGCTCCGCAACCATCCGGCGGATACCATAATAGGGGTGAATATTTCTCCCGAAATAACGAGAAATTAATGCCTAGAATATTAAGTGAGGTGCTAAAGTAGAATGGAAAACAAACGAAATTTTGATAAACAATACAAATATAGTTTAATATGTAATACTTATATTTAAAAAATTGAATCTTGCTTTCGGTTTTTGACGCGTAAAATCGCTAGTGTTTTCAGTTAAAATATGGACTTATATTATTATTATTATTTTTTTTTTACTTTCACAGTTTGACCGAAAGGCACTTGATAGATGTATAGTTATAACAGCAGAAGCATTGTTTTCTTCGCAGAAAATAGAACCGTTTCTATATACCAAGTGATAAATCAAAAATTATCATATACCTGGTGTGTCGCGAATTTTATGTTTTTTCAAAAATTATTTATTCATTAATATCTATTTTGTCCCCTTCAAAGTAATCTCCATCAGATATTATGCACTTGTGCCAACGTTTTTTCAAATCTTCGAAGCACTTCTTTATCTCGTCAATCGTAGCGTAGCGTCGTCCTTTCATGGGCCTCTTCAGTTTCGGGAACAAGAAAAAGTCACAGGGGCCAGATCTGGGGAATACGGTGGTTGTGGCATCATTAGTGTGTTGTTTTCGGCCAAAAAGTCACGCACAAGCAACGATGTGTGAGCAAGGCCGTTATCGTGATGCAAGACCCAATTTTTGTTCTCCCACAAATCCGGGCGTTTCTGGCGGATTGCTTCGCGCAAATTTGCAGGTAATATACCCTAATGACCGTTTTATCCTGTGGCAAGAACTCATGATGCACAACGCCCCTGCAATCGAAGAAAACGGTATGCAAAACGTTTACATTCGACCGAACTTGGCGCGCTTTTTTCAGTCTTGGTTCGTGCGGCAGCTTCCATTGAGATGATTGAGCTTTGGCTTCCACGTCATAACCATAAACCCACGATTCATCACCAGCAAATTTAGGTCGTCGCGGACAGAGTCCAACATCTCATTAGCAATGTTCATGCGATGCTGTTTTTGGTCGAAATTGAGCAGTTTTGGTACGAATTTTGTGGCGACCCGTCTCATGTCCAAATCATTGAAAGAAATCGAATGGCACGAGCCAATCGATATGTATAGGTCCTCAGCAACGTCTCTGACGGTGATTCGGCGATTGGCCAATACCATTTTCTTCACTTCATCAATTTTTTCGTCTATTGTTGAAGTGCTCGTTCGTCCGGCACGTTTTTCGTCGTTTACATCTTCTCGGCCTTCTGAGAACATTTTGTACCACCGATAATCGTTGCTTTGGTTCAAAGTAGCTTCTTCGTATGACACAGTCAACATTCGGAATGCATCCGAAAAAAATCGAAAAATCGAAGACGAGCCGAAACACGTGCAAGCAAAGTAGCTGTCAACAATTAACTGAACATTCAAAATGACCGAACTCGTCGACATGAGTATCAACATATCGCCACAAAAAAATCTAAATTCGAATATACGTAACCTGCGAAATTTCAAAATTCGCGATACTTTTTGAACACACCTCGTATGCGGTGCCAATGAATTGGTCTATAAAACAAAAAATATTTCTGTTATGCCAACGAATAATCTAGTTATCAAAATATTTTTCAAACATATTTTCGGATTGACTTCCGATATCAGCTCGGAATAATGACAATCACTTTAAACGGATTTCTGGAAAAATTTATTCCTGGTACTTTTTGACGGAATGTTAATTATTAATGTTTTAAATTTTATTAGAATTTCGTTTCAAAACTTTAGATCGCCACAAATTATTCATGTATGCCTTAATCTATGTAAATGCTGACCAATTTAGAGGCATCGGATTTTAAATTCAAATAATATAAAATAACAAAAATTTAAATTGATGTTGGCCGCAACTGCGACGTAATTCGGTCATCGGTGGTGTTTACCAATTTTGAATGACTCGAGGACTTCGGTCG
Source organism: Anastrepha fraterculus (assembly GCA_037575425.1). Taxonomy (NCBI): domain Eukaryota; kingdom Metazoa; phylum Arthropoda; class Insecta; order Diptera; family Tephritidae; genus Anastrepha; species Anastrepha fraterculus. The sequence goes on along the minus strand of JAYXIM010045101.1, from coordinate 46,884 downwards.
GTGTCTCGGGAATAATTGGCCTCCAGTGCCTCAATCGAATCTGGTTTTTTCACAAAGCGTCGAGACTTTACATACCCAACAAATAAAAGTCCAAAGGGGAGGTGTGATATCACACGATCTTGGCCAATCCACTGGTCCGAGACGAGATATAAATTGCTCACCGAAACGATGACGCAGTAAATCCATTGTTTCACGGGTTGTATGGCAAGTAGCGTCGTCTTGTTAGAACCAAACGTTGTGAACATCACGGGCTTCAATTTCCGACATCAAAGAATCGTTTATCATGGACTATAGCGTTCGCCACTCACTGTTACATCGACGCCAGCTTCGTCTTTGAAGAAATAAAAATCGATGATTCACACCAAACGGTTTAATGGCGTAGTCACACTTTTCACAGAGCTACGATTATATAATTGTATGATTTGTAAACGTTGTTGAGGCGTAAGCCTTTCTATGATGAAATGTCAATGAATACTGAAAAACATTATGTATTCAGTTTGACAGTAGTCACGTGTGGTCTATCAAAAGAACCCTATTGGAAAAGGGCCTCCAATCTGATCACCTTTTATTTGATATTGATATGTTGGACTCCCTGATTACGAATCAGGCTACCATCATAGTATAGTATAGTATAAGGCTGTATCTAGAACAATAAATGAAAAACTGCAATTATTTCTATGGGACGCTATATTCATGATAATTACCTGATTTTTGTTTCTATATACACAAATTTGAGCTGCAGTGTCAAGATTTCCACTTCTACAACTGTAAAAGTAGGGACTCTGATTTTATTCATAATACGCGTTTTTATATGTATACCGACCAAGGCGAATTGAGTACTATAGGTGGTGTCTTTCCAAAACAGTTACTTTATTTTTCGTGATTTTGACAAGTCTGACGTCAAGTCCCTTACCAATACAAAACAAACGAACAAAAAAACAAAAGGAGGAGAAATTACATGCTTGTGAAAATTCAGTGAATGGCTTGGTAATATTGTGATTTGTGAGATTTAAATTAAACAGACTAATGAAAACGAAATGACATGTGTTAAATTGTAAAAACATCTAAATCCTGTTTTCCTGCGGATGATGGCGTGACAAGACATGTGTGTGTGTGTATAATTTCCTGTGTTTGGTAATTTCTATTGCTTTCGCCTACTCTTCACAAACAATTCCCTTTCTATTTGTTTTTTTATTCATGGATCATGACAACACAACGAATTCGGAAGGCGCAACCTGATATCCTATCATCCTTGCATACCGACGATATTTGTCAAACAAAAAAATTTAAATTCACAGACATACTGCGAAAGTTTAGACAACCACAAATGAAACCACAGCTATATTTAAATAAATATATGAAAATGAAACTCGGTGAAACTTAGTGGTTATTCATTTTCTAATTGAATGCAGATTTTTAGTTTTAAATTGCAGTATAATTTTGTGCCCATAAAGCAAAAAAATTTTCTATTTTACGCATCGGCCATTGCACACTGGTCAAATTGCTTTTATATTATATACTCCTGCACTGGAGTATCTATAACGCAATCTGTTAAACATCTTTGTGAAAAAGAATAATATCCTCAAACATTACACTAACTTTAAATGCCAATACGAACAAGGTTGGGTTGGACTCATCAAGGTTAAGAATAAAATACAGTTTCCTTTTATAAAAAATATATACTTATTATTTTTTGTATATCATTAGCTTATTTTTTTATAAATATTCATATCTATATGTTACAATAATATATATGATTATTCGTACTAAATTCATATTCGCACTTTTATTATTAAGAGCCTTGAAAAATAGCATTATTTCATGAAAACTATTAATCTATTCTATGAAGGATGTCACATTTTTCTATATACATATGTACATACCTATATTATACTTGTAAGTAAAATCTATTGAATTTTATGCATTGGCTTAAAATTCGTCATTCGTAATAATTAAATTTTTAGAAGAGGCTATTGTGTTTACAACATAATTTTACTAGTATCGACAGTAGCAATTATAAATATACATATATTATCAGTATTGTGCATAATTTAATAAAAAGTATACATTTCCATACGTAAACATGTATCGCACCTTTAATAGTTAAACGAATTAACTCGAAGTTTACGTTTTCTGAGATTTTGTCATAAAGTCAAATAACTTGACAGTATTTCAATGAAAGCGGAGCAGGTTTGTACTATTATTTTGGTAGAACGGTTTTTATAAGTGTGAACTTAAAATTTATTCGAATCATAAATAATGTATATCTACCTAATCTACGAGCTTATTTGGATTGACTTGGCGTATTTTTTCGAAATTAATTATTTAATTATGCCATGCCAAATTAGTAAACTTAATTGTGGAGCCTTACGAAAACAAAATGTTGAATGTATTTGCTTTACTATTGAAGGTGTGGCATGTTATATTGAAATTTATCGTAATTTATAATCTACCGGTCATTAGAAAATGTGTGAATGTAAAATTTTTATAAATAGTATCTCCATTGTAGTATTAATTCTGCTAATTTATAGCTGATAAACACATTTCAAGATCAAACCATTTATCTTGTAACTGATAAACGAAGAAGAATTTCAGGAAAGTACGAAAATTCGCTCGAGTATTTAATAGTGATAAAGCAATCCACCACATCAAACAAACAAGGATAGTTAAATGACAGCTTGTCATCTAAAGCTAATCCCACATTTTTTAGCGATTTGAGGTGTATGTACCGAGGCAATTGATAATAATAACGGTACATCATTTTCACTCAGATTTAGTGCAGTTGTCACAGTGCTTAATTGGCAAAATTCTGTTTCGAGCAGGAAAGCCGCCAACGATTCTGATTGCAGGTAGATTTCTTGCATCTTTGATTCAAGAAAGGCCAAACACTAAAAAAAGATTGTGTCTTAAAATTCGCAGAATTTATGTTATGATTGTACAAACCTCATAGGCTGGAATACCAGCGCTGTTCATGGCATGAACGGTTTCCAACATGCTGGAAACCAATTGTGACATCCCTACTGGCGTACTTTGTTCGCCCGCGTAGGGGAAATGTTGCAGTTGTGATGAGATCAACCGCACATCCCACTTTTCCATGTTTGCTACAATTGCCACATTCTCAGCGGGTAATGAAATAAGGGATGCAGCACGTGCCGACAAAGCCAAATCCTCGCGCAGTGACGTTTGCCATGTGTCTGGTGGTGCACAAGTACCCTGAAATAGCAAACAATTTTTCTTACCATATTTGCTATACTTAATTTTAAGATAAGTTGCTTACCTGCAATACCATATCAGATACGTAGTGATCGCTGACACTAAGAAAAAGCGAGGGCACGAAACCGGCGCGCAGCTTCATACCATCTCCCGTACTTGGTTCGTCCTCTTGTGGTATTTCTTTTATTGCGGGCACTGGTAGTTTCAACAAATGTATTGCCTCATTGAGAGCAGCACACTTTGCCGCGACTGATGAGATAGAACCGCGATGCGAGCAAACTTTGCGTATATTTGCATTGTAAGTTTTTTGCCGTGGTGGAGGAGAAGGCGAAGTTACTGCTATTCGCTCACAGGCATCCACTTCAGTAAAATTAAGTGCAGATGAAGATTTCAGTGTATCAATCGAAGCGGCTGAGCTGACAGACTGTAGGGTACGTGAACTAGTCGAGACATCGGGTGCCGTTGTTCCTTTTATAATCTTACTTACAGATTGCGGGGAATACGGTGAGCGTATTTCGTCTGTTTCGAATTCCAATTCAGTTGCGTTGGAAGGGGTTTGATAGGAATTCAGTATGCTGTTGCATACCATGCACTCCGTAGAACTGATCGTTGTAGTGCTGGCGTTAGCTGTCGAAGCAGATGCAGAAGACTCTGAAGTTAGACTTTCTAAAGTTGGAACCCCGTTCTGTGCTTCGAATTTTGCACTCTTGTCCATCAACAAGTCATAGTTGGATAATACCAAATTTTTGCTCTTCATGTAGTTAGTGGCAATTTGAGGGAATTGCTCAAAGTTGAATTTTACACCAGAATGCCGTTTTGATGTTGGTCCGTGTGTGCGTTGATGTAGCGGGCAAAGCTGTTGTGTACTACTGTCATCAGCATTTTCTATTTTTGTCGCTTGTTTGTCAGCCACTGTAGTGAGATCTTCGTTGCTCCTCTTAAGATTAACGAGCGGCTCATTTTCACCTAACATAAATACTACTCCCCCGCTACCGTGCTCATGTTTCCTCTGACAATTGTCAAAGTGAATCTGCTCCTCCAGACTAACATTTTCACGCCGTGGTTCTATACCCCAAGTCATGCGGTCACTCTTTCCCATACTGTTCTGCGTAATCAGATCCGAAAGCGATAGATTTGATATCGGCCCATCAACGTCAGGTTGTCGCTGCAATTGACCGCATTCACGCTCATCAGTCTCATCATTTAACTTCTCTTCACGTTGCAGTTGACTAAGGCTAAGACCTTCTTTCACAACTTGCCAAAAAAAGTGTCTCTTTCCTGAATAGACTGCACCCGCATATGCATAAGTAAGATTTCTTTCACTATCAGAATCAATTTCTATCGCTTCTACTGCACCTTCTTCACTTGTACTCCCACCGCCCAATGAACTTTCGTCTTCTATTGGCATCTCTTCATTATCAGGAGTGGTGACCAGAACGCGTATTCGTCCTCCTTTCTCAACAGATGATTTGTTGTTGATATTATTGGATTTCGCGAATTGTACTAACGATTTCTTTTCAATGCCTGTGTCCATTAGGTAGTTACCAATACGCAACTCCTGTTGCACGAAACGAGAATCTCTGAATGCCAGTACATTTGGAATTTCGTTTTTTTTTAACGTACGAACTACTTGGGCACCATCCATTTCTTCTTCATCACTGGTTTTCTCTTCTTCTCCCACAACATCATCAGATAGTTCCCCACTATCTGTTATGGTGTTCAAATTTACTTTACAAGTCTTTGTGCGTTTTAACCCGCTTCCACTACTGGAGTCGATTGTCATGTCACTACCAAAAGCAGCCTTTTTCAAAAATGCTCCGCTGCTAGATTTTTTTAATACTTCATTTTTTCGCTGCTGAACCAGTGAATTAATTGATTCTTTACTGAAGTCTTCCCGCTTTGCAGAACGTCGCACTTCTCCGCAACGAATGAAATAGGTAAGTATATTAAGTAGCCTTTCCACAGCTAATTTTTCTGTACCATAAATAATTGTCCGAGTAAGTCGTGGTGGCAGCCCTATTGCGCCATAGAGGTCACCCATTTGAGCCCACAGAGCATTGTAAGGATGCTTCTGCGAGACCTGTAGAAGTTTGGCGCGCTGTTCGATCGCTGCAGTAGACGATTCCGTAAGAGAAGTAGTTGAGTTAAATGCGGAGATAGTAGAAACCCAACCCAAATGATGTGTCAGAATAGCTGTCAGCATTGTGCTGATAAAACTGCAATGCAGTAATGCGAATTATATTTAGTTTAAAAACGTTTAAACGTGTTTTATGAGCCACTCACAAATTAGTATCTTTGGTGTCGGCAAATGAAAGCAACCAGCAAAGCTCCTTCATGAATTTCTCTGCAACACTTTTTGAGTACTTGTTGCCACTTGTAGTAATACTGAGCCAGATAGGGCACTTTATGCGGGGTGCAGTGAACAGGTCGCTGAACCATTGTTGCGTCTCTAGCCATGCTTGGAACATTATCTGTAAAAACAAGTATGCAGAAAATCTTTCTTCAAATATATAAATGTACATAAGCTTATGTGTATAACTTGCGGAATACTTTTATCCACAAATTGTATACAAATAATTAAGTAATTGTCCTCCATTACTTACAATTAAACAATTGATATGTAGTTAGAAATAGCCATTAACTTAACTATTGTGCAAAACGCATTTTTTTATTTATTATATAATTAACACCACGATTGCGAGTGCTTTGACCACGGTTGTCCCGTTCCCTCGATAGTGTGTGCTACGTATCGAAAAGGTTCGGATTGTCTGTCTGCAACCTAGTCCACATAATTATTGCAATAAACGATTATCAAATCGGCATTCAGAATTAATATTTTAGTATTATTGAAGTTCACACATGATTCCAAAATGATTTAAAATTACTCGCAACTTTAAGATCGCGATATTTGTGGAATAATCATGGAAAATTTGTTTCAAAAAATCGATCGCTGTAAATGTGCTCGCGGTGGTATACTACATACATTATGTATACTACTCATGAATAAATTTAAGTCCGCTATCTCAATTTTGATATCTTATTTAAACAAACAAAAAACAGTTATGTAGTAGTTGGAAGTAGTTTTTTTTTGTGGCTGAAACCACAATCCATCCCTTTGATCGTTATGTATACCACTCATGAATAAATTTAAGTCCGCTATCTCAATTTTTATATCTTATTTAAATTAAAAAAAAAAACAGTTATATATATATATAATTGGCGCGTACACCCTTTTTGGGTGTTTGGCCGAGCTCCTCCTCCTATTTGTGGTGTGCGCCTTGATGTTGTTCCACAAATGGAGGGACCTACAGTTTCAAGCCGATTACGAACGGCAGATATTTTTATGAGGAGCTTCTTCATGGCAGAAATACACTCGGAGGTTTGCCATTGCCTGCAGAGGGGCGACCCCTATTAGAAAAATGTTTTTCTTAATTTTGGTGTTTTCACCGAGATTCGAACCGACGTTCTCTCTGTGAATTCCGAATGGTACTCGCGCACCAACCCATTCGGCTACGTCGGCCGCCTGGTCAGTTATGTCTCCATAAAAACTCCTTATTTTCTGCTCTGGAAGTAGTTTTTTTTTGTGGCTGAAACCACAATCCATCCCTTTGAGCTAAAAGGAAGGGCTCAATAATGCCAATGGACCAGAAAATAAACGATATTCAGCAAAATACAATTAACGCGAATGGATGCTTTAATAAAAGCCCAACTATCTTCGAGTTGCCTCGGTAAACCCGCGAAAACTGGCAAAACTACGTTATTGTAATAAGTTTAATTTGTACTTATCCAGGATCAACCCCATATATATATATATACCCTATGATCAAAAAGTATCGGGAAGGTTTAATTGACTGTTTTCTTCGATTGCCAAGGCGTAGCGCACCATGAGTACCTTCCCTCGGGCCAGACAGTCAATAAAGAATATTATTTATCCGTTTTGAAGCGTTTGAGAGATGCTGTACCTCGCAAACGGCCGGAAATGTGGGCAAACAATTCTTGGATTTTGAATGATGAAAACGCGCCATAGCACCGTACCCAAATTGTGCTGGATTTTTTGACCAAACACCAAACTCCAAGTAAATACCATCGTGCAAGCACCGTATTTACTTGATATGGCCCCGAGCGACTTCTTTTTGTTTCACAAGAGTTACCACTTCGTGGAAGGAGATTCCAGTCGATAGAGGAGATCAAAGAGAATGCGACGAAAGAGCTGAAGGCCATCCTTTCGTCGGCCTACCAGGGGTGCATGGAGGACTGAGTTAAACGTTGGCACATGTGTGTTGCTTCAGATGGGTAATATTTTGGAGAAGATAAAATAAATTTGCCTGAAATTTAACTCTGTTTAGTTTTATTTAAACATTTGCGGTACGTTCTGATCATAGGGTATACCTTCTGCTCAAATATGAACGAGACTGATTTAATAAAACACAAACGGTTAATTATTGTTCAATTTTTATTTTATCTCCTTCAAAGTAATCACCATTGGAGGCGATACACATATGCCAACGTTTTTTCCAATCATCATAGCATTTCTGGAAGGCCGATTTCGGTATGGATTTCAGTTCCTTCTTCGAATTATCTTTTATGACTTCAATTGTCTCAAAATGTTTTCCACGGAGCGGCAACTTGAGCTTGGGAAACAGGAAAAAGTCACATGGAGCCATATCAGGCGAATACGGTGCTTGCGGAACGAGATTAACATTATTTCTGTTCAAATAATCGCGAACAAGACGTGATGTGTGAGCTGGTGCATTATCGTGATGCGAGAACCATGACTTGTTGTCCCACAATTCCTTCCTTTTAAGACGAATGTTCTCGCGCAAACGCTTTAAAACGTCTAAATAATATTCAGCGTTAACCGATTTTGCGATTTGTGCGATTTTCAAGCACAATTTCATTTACTTTTCCGATGTTTTCGTCGTTTACTGATGTTGCTGGACGACGTTCATGAGGCAAGTTTTCAACCGATGTACGGCCCTCTTTGAACGATTTGTACCACTGGAAAACACGTGCACGCATTAGAGCAGAGTCGCCATAGGTTGTCTGCAACATTTTTAAGGCGTCTGAAGCCGAAATTTTGTTGGAATAACAAAATTTCAAATGAATTCTTTGTTCAACTTGAATTTCCATCGTTAAATTAGAAAAAGGCACTCGAGCTTGACTTGTTTACAGTAGCACAGAAAACAAACTATGTGACATATCACGCTGAAATTTGCCATGTAAGCTTATAACAGTCCTACCATCCAACAAAAAATTTATTTTTGCCATATGTCATCCGCGGACCGTTTTATTGATAAAGTCTCGTTCATATTTGAGCAGAAGGTATGTCTTTTAGGAAAAGTCTCACATAATGCTAATCATCTATTGACATCTTCCTCTGTGCACTCATTCTATCGACTCAGCTCGTTTTCTGGTTTTATATCGTTAGATATATTCTAACTTTATAACACAGATATGATACTACAAAAAACAATAACTACACCCCTAGTTGTTGCCGGTTGCCTAACACGAGCAAGTATTGCATTACACGTAAAAACGTGTTTGTGAGTATATAGGAACTAACCTGATAAAATTCTTTATGATTAATGTACGCTCGTTCAGTGCAAGCGCGCAAACGTCCCAACATCGATTCCAGTAAAGCTATGTGCTCGCTGCAAAACAACTCCATCTCCTCTTCAAAAGACTCGCTCATAGTAATGCACACCGCCAAGCCCAGCTTGGCGCGCCGCTGTAGTGCTTTACCACCGCCACTCGACAGCGTATCCCGTCGCCGGCCGATTTCTGGGTTGCTTCGCGATTCATTCGCACTGTAACTGGCACGTCTGTAATTCGGCACACCCATGCTTCCACCCTCGCTCCCGCCACAATTGGCCGTGGTCGTTGCTGGATAGTTATCACTGATGAATCCAATTAAATCGTTAATTGCATGCTCGTTCTCAAACGAAGTGCGAAGATTGCGGGAAATGCGCCGCTGCAGACTACCATCGCTGGTATCATCGTCAAATGAGCCTGCATGAGCAAAATATGCTGATTCAATGCTGAACTTCTGGAGCAGGTCCATTTGCTCGGACATCACAGAACCGAGACTGCTGCGTGTGGAGTATTGATAGGACGCCGACCATTGATCGCTGGACATTTGACTGCGACTCATGCCATCGTATCCCGAATCGGTGGCATTACTGTAAGTTGAGGAAAAACGCAGTCCACTTTCCGCCCGCCCACCATCGGAAGCAGTTGACGACGTCTGTTGATCTGGTACATCGAGTGGTGTGGTCATAAAGCTACTGCGATCACTAGGAGTCAGACTTAACTGTCGGCCAGAATTCATTGAATAGCCTAGCATCGAAAAAGAGCTCAACGAAAATCCATCAATTGAGCCATGTTCGCTGGAGATGGAAGTTCGTGGTGTAGCCAGACTATTTGTGGAAATCGTGGAGTATGGCGAATGTCCATTGCTCGGATGTACAGGTGAGAGAAAAACTTGTGAACATAATATACGAGGTGGCTGTTGCAACCAATGCACTTTGAATGCGGTACCGCGAAATGAGATTGCCGAGGCACCAAATACCATTTCGCCGATACTGGTGAATTCTGCAGGGTTTGGTTGGATATGCTATAAAAGAGAAAATGGAATTTAGCAAATACATAGGTATGTGAGCATACAAAATGTATGCAAATCTCTGTTTTGGATAACATTTAGCATTTCTCACCTTATAACCATACTCTTCACAAACTTCGATGAAACTATTAATGGAATGTGTTTTATATGCTTGAGATTTACCACTACTTGTATTCCCATTCCGGTTGCGATTGTTCGTTGTGTATTCACTGATGCGTGTAAAACGATCGCTTCCAGATCTGCCAACATTGCCATTTGTTTCCTTCAATGGCACTTTTTGCAGCGCATTGGAGTCGAATAACAGTTTGCGGCCAGTCTTGTCGCATTCGCGATAGAGCAGGACTCGCACCTGTCGGCCATCAAATGGGAATTGACTTAGAAAGAAACAGAGAGCAAAATAAGGAAAATTTAAAATAAGCAAACATTATAAATATAATATGAAAGCAAATATGTACATATGAACATTTCAAGAGATTTGTGAAAACTTATAGATAGTTGACATACATCGGCATATATAATATTGCAAACAACAAAAAAACATAGCTATACTAACCACTTGGGTGTGACAGTTCCAGGTGTTTTTCTTTTTGAGATTTGTTAACATTTTGGAGTACTTATATATGTACATATGTACGTAGGAGCACACATACGTACATCGATATGCATGCATGGGTTCGAAAATTCAAATCTAGTATGGGAGAGGGAAACTGTCTAATTTTAGAGTAGCACGTGAGCATTACTCATTAAATTGATGAGTATGTATAAGAGGCAAAATTAACTAATTTAAGTTGAGTGGTCATAATGGCAGTTATAACGGGAAGAGGGTGCCTACAAGGCTAGTCGATGCTCGATTCGTTGTAGAAATTGCGATAACGTTTTAAAATTCCATACATATAAGTATTTATATATGTACTTATATACAGTTTGTCCAGAAGTTGTTTTTACAAGGCGGAAAACACGTCTTTACGTTTCATTTTGTAAATAAATTGTTGCTGTATTAGCATTTAAATGTGTTTTTTTTTACTTCATTACACAATATCGAATACCCAATTCGCCTACTAGTCCAACTTAAGTTTTAAAGCATTACTAATTTTGACTCTCTCAGCTCCCAAATTTCTGAAGTTGATTGGAAGCCAACTTTCTATGCTAAAAATGTTTCGAAATGTTTTGAAGTCTTCTTACATAAGTTGTTTGACATATTTAGCAGGAATCTGGAAAGCATGGAATCTCTCTTTACTACGAAGTTAAAAAAATTGAAAAATCTTAGAAACAAATATAGGTATAAGGAAACGAAAATATTGCCTTTAAAAATAAATATATAGATTATATAGTCAATGTCCTGGACAAACTTATGTATAATAAATACGTATATTTCTCAGCGCGAAATAGAGTTAAAAGGAAACTCAAAAATTTTCTGGAAATACATCAATTCGAAATAGGAGGGTTCTAATATTCCAGCCAAAGTTAAATTTAATGGCACTTTTTAAGAGAGTTTGGTTGATTCCCTCAACCTTTTTGCTGACTTTTTAAAATCCAATTATGTCGTAGACTCAGAAAACACCAACTATGATTTTTGTGTTATGCACCCAAAACTTTAGACTTTGGGTCTTTGTCGTTATCTGAACAAGATATTATTAATGGTATTTCATCTTTACAATTCTCCTTGAAAACATACATTGATGGAACATCTTCTTCTTTACTTAAAAACTGTAGTTTTTCATTTTGTCCACTATGTTCAATATTTCACTATCTACTGGCGTTTTTATTGACCGTCAGAAATTGGCGTCCATCACTGCAATCTCCACAACTGGTAATAATAATTAAGTAACAGATTATAAAAATATAAATAAATTATGGTCTACGCTGGACGATCTATATATATATAAAGGGTGATTTTTTAAGAGCTATAGGAAAGTTTTTCAAAAAACACACGTAAAATTCAGAAAAATTCATTAAATTTTTATTTAAATCGTTAGTACAGTCCATATAATTTAACGTTTGAAGATTATTTCATGCAAATGATGACCGCGACTGCGCTTCAAATGGTTCATCCGCTTAGTCCAATTTTGGCATACTCTTTCCAATGTTTCGGCCGGTATCTCACATAAAAATGCATTAATGTTGTCTTCCAATGCGTTAACTGAAGCAGGCTTGTCTGAATAGATATGAGCTTTAACATAGCCCCACAAAAAATAATCTAAAGGCGTTATATCGTACCTAGATCGTACGCCAATTGACAGGTCCCGAATTTGAAATAAAATGTTCACCGAACTCGCCTCTCAACAAGTCCATTGTTAGGCGTACTGTGTGGCATGTGGCACCGTCTTGCTGAAACCAAATGTCATGCAAGTCAAGCTCATGCATTTTGGGCAAAAAAAGTTGGATATCATTTCACGGTAGCGCTCACCATTCACAGTTACGTTACGATTCGCAGCATCTTTGAAGAAGTACGGTCCAATGATACCTCCAGCCCATAAACCGCACCAAACTGTGACCTTTTCTGGATACATTGGTAGCTCTTGCAATTCTTCTGGCTGATCTTACCTCCAAAATCGACAATTCTGCTTATTTACGTACCCATTGATCCAAAAATGAGCTTCGTCGCTGACCACAACTTTTCGATAAAAAAGTGGATCTTCGGCAAACTTTCCAAGAGCCCATTCACCAAAAATTCTGCGTTAAGGTAGGTCGTTCGGCTTCAATTCTTGCACCAGCTATATTTTGAAAGGCTTCACACCTAAATCCTTTGGCAAAATTTTCCACGTTGTTGAGTAACAGAGGCCCAATTGCTGCGAACGGCCGAACTGGCCGATACAGCTGCGATATTTTCTTCAGTTCGCACTCTACATAAGCGTGTTGGTGGTTTGATGCCCAATAATGTAAATTTGGTTCTAAATTTAGTCACAATAGCTCGAATAGCCGCTTCAGTGGGTCGATTAAACTGACCATAAATTGGAAGAAGCGCGCGATAAGCTTTCTTAACAGAACACGCATTTTTATAATTAAATTCAATGATTTGCAAGCGTTGTTCGTTTGTAAGACGATTCATGGTTAAATTATAAACCAAACTGAAGATGTTTGACAGTGAAACAAAACACGAAACGTGCGTCAGCTGTTTAAACCAACTGTTTAAAAAGATAATAGCTAAAAATTACCCGTTATAATTGGCGTATACACCCTTTTTGGGTGTTTGATCGAGCTCCTCCTCCTATTTGTGGCGTGCGTCTTGATGTTGTTCCTCAAATTAGGGACCTACAGTTTTAAGCCGACTACGAACAGCAGATATTTTTTTATGAGGAGCTTTTTCATAGCAGAAATTCACTCAGAGATTTGCCATTGTCTGCCGAGGGCGACCGCTATTAGAAAAAACTTTTCCTTCATTTTGGTGTTTCACCGAGATTCGAACCTCCATTCTCTTCGAATTCCGAATGGTAGTCACGCACTGATCCAGTCGGTTACGACAGCCGGCTGAACGATCAACTGTTACAAATTTAGCCGTTTTTTCTTAGCTTTGTGTCTATAAGTTTAAGGGTAATTCTCAAGTTGACACCATATAAACCGAATTTTCGAAAGCATATGGCACGGTCTCGCACAAAATACTCCTCTGGAACCTTGAAAATCTGGGGTTCCTCTCATCTTTTCTTTTATGGCTGAAATCATTCAAGTCAAATGGAATATCATTTGTTAAAATTGGGAATACTTAATTCCATACTGTTGTGGAGTACCACAAGTTAGTATTCTTGGTCCTATCTTGTTTATATGTACTATTCATTAATGACGTTGGTCGCTGTTTCAAGTATTCTAAATAGTTAGTCTATGCAGACGATTTTAAACTTTTTTACAGAATCCCTTCTCTATCGGATACATTGTTATTATAGGAAGGCTTGAATACTCCGAATGCCTGGGCTCTGCTCTATGTCTTAATACTAGTAAGTTTTGCCACATGACGTTTTCCAAGTCCATAAATTCCCTTTCATAAACTTATTATATTTCAAATGTAACTCTTGTCTCAGTCAATGAAATTCGTGATTTTGGTGCTATTTTTGATTCGTCTTTCATTTCATGTTCATTATCCATATAACTCATTTATTCAGAAGGCATATGCCAACTCAGCTTTTTTGCGACGCTATGCTAGTGATTTTAAAAACTCATATATGATACTAGAAAAATCTTATATAACGCTTTAGTCCGTTCGAAGTTGGAGTATGCCTCCGTCATGTGGAATCCGAGGATGTGAGGAACATTATCTTAGAATTGAAAGAGTTCAACACAAGTTTGTATGTTTTGCTCTTCAACCTTTACATTTTGATAGTGCCTTACCACCTTACAGTGCTAGAAGCATACTCATCAATGTTTTATCACTTGAGATCCGATGACTTGTTCAAAGCTTAATGTTTACATGCGATATAATGTCCGGTACCATTGACTGTTCAGATCTACTCCGCCAAATAAGTTTCAATGCTCTTAATAGAGTACTTCGCTCTTTCATATACATAATGTTTTATGTTGAAGTTCTCAGACCTAATTGCCTTAATTTCGCTCCTCCTAACATACAAGAGGACTTGAAATGCTTAATCGGGTTCCTAGGAGTCTTGATCTTGATTTTGCGATGCCAAGGCCACTATTTAAGTTATTTATTGAGTTTTATTACAATATTTGACAAATAAACTATCTATTTAATTTTAGTTTATTTTAATCTGTAAATCTAGTCAGTAAGGTTGTTGCCATTGACTTCATTCACTTAATGGGACCTGTTCAAAAGGTGAAATTCTTTTTAATAACTACTCATTTTGTTTATAATACTAAACATAGTAAGTTATATAAAATTATAATAACCACATTTTTTACCAAAAAACTTAAAACACCGGATTTCCCCCTTGTGTATACTGTGCCCTTATGAAAATTTTTTCTTGATAAACTGTAGTGTAAAGAAGTTTTAATACAAAAACAGAAAATTGTTGCTTTTTTTATTAAAACTACATTCAGGAAGTTGACTTCTCGATAACTACATCGTTTAATATTAGCCTAGGTTAGGGTTAGGTTAAATGGCTGCCCTAGCTAAAGGGCTCACTTGGACAAATGTTAGTAAATTCGTCCGTTGTGGTGCCATACATGGGAGAGGAGGAGGGAGATGGGAAGGAATAAGGAGCCTTGGGATTAGAAACGATGATGACCATGCATTTTTACGACGGCGCCGACGGGGGCTGATTTGCGTTCGTAGTTAGCCGTAACAAGCTACTAATGAACTTCACCAAATTTATGATATCTACACCGGCTATATCCGCAGGCGTAGCGAAAAAGTGAGAGCCCAGATATCTAAGTCTTTGCCAGACGAGAGCAGGGCAGCTGAGAAGAAGGTGTTGAGATGATTCCACCTCGTCCTCCAGACAGTTTCTGCAGAACGGTCGTGAGGCAATCCCAAGTCTTACGGCGTGAACACCTAACGGACAATGTCCGGTAAGGATGCCCACCAAATTTGAGAGCTGGGGCTTTGTTAGCCTTAGGAGTTCCCGTGGCCAGAAGGATCCCGCGACCTTGCACATTTGCGCAGTAGCCCAGCGCTCGCTGAGTTATTATTAGCCTAGCTTTTCAAGGAAAAAGCGACAGGTATTTCATAATCGCTGAATTATATTTCATAATAGACATGTTTTTTTTACCGCCGTTCTAAGCTATTAGCTTTTTTGTTTTTTGAGACTTAATCAACAAAATTAAATTGGCTTGTGAAAATGTATCTTGGCTTGTATATTGAACTAGAGACATTGGCAGCTCAAATTGTGTTTCTGTCTGTTTGACAGTTCGGCAAATATGTTTTGCTGCGAACGACCTTTTTGACTTATTTCTGTTAGTTTGGAAATGATCTTTCGCACCAGCTGATTCACTTGCGAATTAGCTTCGTTTCATCCACTGGACGAAAATATCAAATTTCTGATTGACAAATAACTTTACTTTTTTTCTTCACTTTTTGTCAAACAGCTGATTGTTCTTCTGCCCACTCCCAATCAAATTGTGAAGTTTGCCATTGCGCCGCTTCTTTGGTTACTTGGTGCTTTTTTGGATTTACAAAAACAAAATACACGTATGACTGCCAAATAACGATGCAACGAGCTGGATGTGAATTATTGTTCAGTACCACAGAAAATAACGAGTTATGGTTTCGGTTCCACTGGATAACACTGGATGGTGTCGAATTGATCACATTTCTCTTGAGGGAGCTTCACCGTAAAAACACAATTGTATGTACATATATGTAGGGATGGACAACGATTGTTCAACGTAGAAACATTTTGGTGAAAAATTTCTTAAATTTGCGGAAGTGTGAGAGATTGCCGTATGATCACAATCCAAAGAAACACTTTTAATACACATTTTTTATTGCACAATTCATTCTTATTAATTCAGGTGTAAAAAATTAAATTAAATTTTTTGAATAAATGTTGATTTTTAAGCCATGATCATTTCATCGGCGCAATGGACTAATTTTCGGCAGATTTCATGTACACGCAAAATTTTTTGAAAGGCGGCAATCTGAGCCGAAATTGTGCTGACTATGAACAATCAAAATTACGCAAATACCACAATATGTATCGATTTTCATCTTGCTGGATTGGTACACATTTAAAAAATGTCTACAAATACTTTTTCCGTGGTCCGCATATCGGCAAATTAAGAATGCGACGATAATTGGTACAGTATAGTGTGATCATACTTCGTGCTTGATTGAATGAAATAAATCATTTGTTTTTCTTGTTTTCCAAATCATTTTCAGCATTTTTATGGGTCGAAAATGGATAATTTACCCCAACAGAAAATCGTTTTGACCAACAGAAAATCATTTGGGTGAGAAAGTAGAGGCAAAAAATAAATACATGTGGTGCATATGAGACCACTTTGAGTGAATTTCGTCCCTTTCGCCTTTTCCAAGTTTTGATGGTTTCTGAAACGCAAAACTGGTTGGACCTTAGGTACATATTTCGAAACTATGAGTAAATAGATATTCTACTTAATTTTGAGATATGGCAACACAACCTATGGTGTGAATATGTCAAATTAACATTGTCCCCATGAAGTTTGAAATATTTATTCACAACGTTTTGCCATTCGATTTGTGTTGTTTGCAAATACTTGGACCATTTATCTTGGTAAAAAAATGGAATTGAAATGTGCGATAATTTATCAAGGTGCTGATTGACCGTCTTGAACTTTTTTTTTTGATGAAGCAACATCTCGAGCCACTAATATTGCAATATCGTCATGTGACATACTTTGAGATAAAAACATAATTGGGCGTTAATTACACACGCTTACATTTAATATTACGCGAAGATTTGATCGTCGAAAAAGATTTATTCGCGTTGGATACCTGATAATTTGACAATGGCTCGTTTCGATTGGTTAAAATAAATATTCAAATCCATTCCATTCATTAAAAATATAACAAGTACTTGGGTATCTCAAAACTCCGCGAAGAGGCTTGCGTAGAAAAATGTTTTTTTAGTGAATCTGAACGGTTTATTTACCCAAAAAAAATTTGTCTCGATATGAACACCGCTTTGCACACAAAAAAAAACGATTTTTGAGGCGTTGAAAAATTAAAAAAATATTAATTCCAGCGAACAATGCAAATATTTATAAAAAGTCAAAAAACACGGCTTCGAGATAATCGCGACTAAAGTTTTGCGTGCACTTCATTTATGGATCAGGTCGCGCGGTCTGTAACTTTCGTTCTAGTGCTCCGATCTTTACGATTTTCTGAATTTATATTTTTAAGATGATGTACTTTTAGAATATGCCATAAAAAAATTTCGATTTTTTAGTCCAACACAAGGTATATAACCCCTTAAACAAAAACCTTGGGGCGCTTGGAATATACCTATGCCACTAACAATTTTGTTGCATCGCAAGTAAAATTACCTATTGTCTGAGTTTTCGGACCGACTCACAATCCATCCTTAAAATCCAAAATAATTGTTTCTGTAATTATAGTATCATTGTCGTTATGTAAATAATGAAGTGATGAATCTTGTTATTTTCTTTTGCTTTTGTAACTGAAGAATGTAATGAAAAAAGAAATAAATAAAATATGTTTCCAACTATAAATTTATATTGCGTTTTTAATAAATTTAAAAATATTTGTAAGGTGTACGCAGACTTTACGGGCTATGTAAATATTGAAAGGACAGATTGGCCTTTTCGGCTTCCGGCGACTGTCAATGAGATTTCATTATTACAGGCCCAACACACAACCCTCTATAGCTTGTTGAAGTTTTATAAGGAATTTGCATGTTTATTCGTTATATACTTGCTTAAGCGTTCAAAGGAACTTACTTGTTACGCAAAATAAAGGAACGCATTCGCAAGAGGTAAACTATGTACCTTTTACCACCGCTGCAATGTCGCACTCGTATTTTATTCAGCCTATATTCCGATGTTTTTTTTTAGTTTTTCCGTTCTACGATTTTTAATATTTTCTTCGAAGTATTTAGCATATTTGTTGATTTCAATTGGCCACGAATAGTGGATCAAAAATCGCGAGTTTTAATTATAGGGGCAAAACATAAAAGCGCCACCGACGTAGTTGATAAAAGTAATTAATTACTTTGCGTTCGGGTGATATTAACAATAGACACATTATTGGGCGATTGGATTTTTTTAATTCGTACCTCTGTTTTCTTATTTGTTTGCACCACTAACCGACGATTGCAAAGAGCCATTTAAAGCCAATAAAAAGGTAAACACTAGTAATCATTACTCATTAGCAATTTACAATATGTATATACATACATACATATACATATGTACATATAAATAGAAAAACAGCGCGATTGCCTCCGCAAAATGGAAAATAGTAGAAAGGCTGTTTCGTTATTTACACTATCAACACTTTTACGCGCGCGAAGTGCAAAATCCCATGTAGAGGGATAGTGTACATAGAAATGTACGATTTTTTGGATTATTTTAGAATTGTATTCTTTATCAATTTGAAAGCGGCAATTTGAATTCTTTTATTTTATATATTCCGCCATATGTGAGAAGAAATTGCACAAAATTTGCGGAAAATTGTACATTTTGAAGCGTAGTACAAAAAGCGAAACGAACTGCTTAAACGCGCTCTTCAGTGTGGTTTATTGCGTATGCCACTGTTGCCTTGCGCGGGCTCTTATTGCTACTAACGATATATTCGTATTGTCAATATGCTGGTCTTCCGTTGCTTATCGTGTTTCTATTCTATGCGATGCGTTCGCTTGGCTCTCACTGGTTGACTGGACGGTATTCGGCATCCAAATAGAGCAGCGAATAAATTAAAAGCCGCAGTAAACGATCCAAAACGATATTTTTTTCAAAAAATCAGACGTCAGCAAATGAAATAAATGGTTGGCGCGAACTTTATAGGCAACTCACATGATCTGTTCAGTTATTAAACTGCACACAAACGACCTGAACGACAAAGCAATTAAGCAGCTCACTGGTAGACCAATTGACTACCAAGCATATGGCTCACCCATTCCAAACCCAATGGAGACGAACGTTTGTATAAATAAGACCCACTACACATATTTAAGCAACACATTAGGACCCAAACACTATGGTCCAAGGACCAACAAAATGAACAAGCCAAATTAAAAAAAATCCCTTAGTGGGTGATAAAGCCAGTTTTTCTCATGCTCACAGTTTTACGATGCGAATTCCTACTTTGTTAATTTTTTTTTTAATATTATTTGTTTGTTCACGTATTCCTGTATTTAAGTGTATGCACGAGTACGTATGAGTACGTATGTAAGTGTGTACTTATAGAATGTGACTGTAACTGCGACACAGCATCACGTGCTTTTCGCTGAGTGTTTTAATGTCAACAATAAGTCTTTCTACATATTCTGTGCGGCACTAAAATAGGGTCAAGAGGGCTTATAGTACACCTTAATTGGCCAAACGACTGGCTAATATATATGTATTTAAATAATTCTTTAGACGAATTCCTTCACAGAAGCGATGTTATCGCAATTGAGCAGAATATCAAATGAAATCCAAAGGCATTTTGTCATTTTATTAAGTCTAAAAAATCGATCTAGACCTACTTTGCCTTTTTATGGCAAAAGTTTGTTAGCTTATCTGCGGAATTTTTTATTTCAATTTTTTTCCTCATGATAGGAATTATTCACCCGAGTTTACTCTTTAGCTAGTTTGCTTAGCATTTCCCCTGATAAATTACCCGCGAAAACGGATATTAACAGTCTTTCAGATCTTTCATTGAAAAATTACGCCGCTTTACTTTCACCCCTCCAAATAATTTTTAATTTGTCATTGATTAGATGATTAGAAATTTACCTCAATTAGCCTAATAGCTCGTGGTGACGCTCAAGCATGCATGTCCTGCAGCTTATATGTGTGCGTGTCGGGTGACACACGAACTTGCTTCGGCTTGTTGTCGACTTTTGCTTGATGAAAATCAAAAATTTTAGATATTAGCGTCATGCACCCGACACGCACACATGTAAGCTGCAGGACATGCATGCTTGAGCGTCACCAGGAGCTATAATTCACAAAGTGGCACAATAATGATGTTTGGTTGATTTCGCCAAACCAACATGGCTTTGTTTATAACCGATCTACAGTTTCGAATCTTGCTGTTTAGTGAATACTGTATTAGTGTATTTATTGAACACTGTCTTTTTCTGATGGATAGATAAAGTAATATAAAATTTCACATTATTTACCCATTTTTGTCATTCTTTGTTTCTAAATGAGATGAAGCCTTACTCGTATAAAATAAATTGCATTTCAACAATTGACGGCATTTCTTCTGAAACTGTCTTTGCCTCTTTTGGCGAAAGGGAGTATACTAGGCCCGCTTGTTTTTTTTTCTAAATTATACAATATAAGTAGCTACTTTCGTTTCGCGACATGCGATTTCAAAGTATTATATTTTCCAAAGTTACGAAACCAGATGACGCATTTGAGCTTCAAAACGACATTGACAAAATGAAACTATACCCTTTTTGGGTGTTTGGCCGAGCCCCTCCTCCTATTTCTGGCGTGCGTCTTGATATTGTTCCACAAATGGACAAAATGCAACTATGGTGTGTTAATCAAATCACTTATTTACAATATCTTGCTGACGTATCATAACATTTCCCATTCTCTGTTAAAAAGTTTGAATAACATTAAAGATCTTGGCTCGATTTTTTAAAGTAATCTTTCATTTAATGGACATGAAATCCATATTATTTCGAAAGCTTACTCAGTATTAGGGTTAATGAGACGAAAAGTCCGAATTTACTGACCCCTAAATCATTATATTTGTCTTTCTTTCGTTCCCATTAGGAATTTGCTAATTTCCCACCAAGTCATAAAATCTACATAAACAGAATTGAACGAGTCAAAAACATTTTTCTGAATTACGCTCTACGTTAATTGGGCTTTGTTGCGCCATTTCCTGCATATCAGTCTCGTTTGCTTTTTATTAACCTAAAGTCTTCGGAAAAAGATCAGTCCTCTCGCTTTTATTTTCTAAATTTACTTTTCGAAACAAAATTACGAAGCGAATGCGAACTGACACATTTTTTGAAGACATCAAAATCCAATGCTTTTTCAAAAGTTTTTGGTTTGAAAGTATTAAAAGCGTAGTACGTTCTTTATATTTAAATTTTCTGGTAGATCAGAAAACAGTTTCCAATAAAGAAAATTCGAATTCTTCATCCATATATTGGAGTTTTTAATAATTTTGTTTACTATGAATAAAGATTTGATATGAAATAATCCAACAAGGCCGACATGGCCTCTTGTTATCAGCCAAACGATGCTTTGCGCGCTTGATGTTTTAATGTATATATCACTACCTTAAATAGAAAGACCCTCGGCCCCAATTCACTCGAATTTGCCTTGATGACTCTTTGACCGTCCTTATTTATTTTCCTTGGAGTTTTTGCTTAACTAATGTCATTTTCACTATAACTATAAACATTTTCAAGAGAATTGGCATCAGGCGACTATGAAGTCCAATCCAACATTTCAATCCCATTTTGTTGTTTCCACGCTACACACCTTCGGCTTCGGTTCTTGGTTGGCTCATTCTTCAGAACATATAAGCAGCTGATGGTAATGTTTTTTGGTAAATTTTATTCATCAAAACACAAACGCCAAATCCTTTTTTTGGAGAAGCAGCTCCAAACTCTAAGCTTAACTGGATGCGTAACAGTTCGTTGAAGTTGTCGATTATTAGCAGTACACCAGGACTGACGTATTGCTCTAATCGATATTTTTAGTCGCAAGCGCCGTAAACCGTTATTTGAAAAATAAAACGAGGAATCCTAACAAACGTTTAGGCAAAAAAATGTCAAGCAAAAGTTCAAAGAAAAAAATGTATTTGATTATTTGGAGAGCCCTCGGTTATCACGAAAATCAATAATGAAATTTTTTCGAAACCTTCTCCTAAGATGGTTAAAAAAAAGTCACGAGTTAAAAAGGTCCCATGTGAACGCATTGAAAAACAGCATTTGTATATTAATTCTGAATATATTTACTTTTAAATTGTTGCGAAATTAGTACACCACTCTGCTAATTTTCTAGCAATCACCAGTCCAAACAACTGTATACCAATTCAAATGTGAGTAAGTACAGGAAATAGGCAGTGCAGGTGGGGAATGACGACTACTGAAAGAGCTGATAACACATGCAATAAAGTACTAAATAGAAAACAAACGAATTCTGATATGGGTACATACCTATATATTTGAGAGTGGAATGGTATGTTTAGATGTCACACATTCGCTAGTATAGCAAGATAGAAATTTTGACTCATATGACTTTAAAATGTAGCACGCGCTAAGTGATCCACATGCCATTGCAGATCCACAGACAGCGCGCACCAAGATAAAAAATATTATACAAACATATTCAAACTCCAATTAAAAAACTCGAAAGTTCTGCTAATAACTCATAAAGTGTGAAGTTTTTGTAAGCAACAACAAAAATTGATTCGCTACTCAAATTACTTGCACCATCAATGGAATAGAAGTGATAGACTGAAAGGCGACAATAGTCCGCACTATAAACATATGTAGATATACACTCATACATATATACAAAAAACTTTAGATAAACCCTGCAGTAAAAAATAGAAGAGTGTGGAAAAGCATACCTTTATAACTTTCAGTTTGTGGAAGTGATAGACTGAGACATAATGTGGTTGTTCGAAAGTCATTATCAATCGATATGAGGTTATTGTAACGTTTACAAATATATGTATATACAAGGTGACGCAAAATTAATCATGCAATTTTGTTTGCGCGTAACTTTTTTACTAAATAAAAAAAGGAAGATTTAGACCTTTACTCCATTTAATCTTTACGCGCTCCATTGCTTGTCTGTTGTTTGTTTGTATGCCGTAGCTTTCTAGTTCTCAAGTGTGAAATATGATTGGCGTACAACGGCATTTGAAAAAGTTATAAATCTTTGGATAGGGTGATTAATTTTGTGCCACCTTGTATATATACCTATATATATTCAGTTATATACTAGAAAGTAGTGCATATAATAAAAATAATAAATATTTAGCATAATCAGTAATAATAATTAGCAGTCAATTCAAACAGGACTAGTTTCGTACCAGTCAGAAAACAATGAGATTTACGTGAGGGAACTACACGTATAACTCAACCCAAATTGATGTATGTAATAATATACATCAATTTGAGTTTATTAGTTCATATGAAAAAAAAGATCATAACAAAGTGTTATAATTTTTCTCAACAAATCGATACGTGTGCAAATAGATACGTAATTATGTTAAATAACACAGGTGTTTATGGCATGAATAATTTTAACTAAATGTTCCCCAATTTCTGCGTACTGAAATTGTAATTTGATTTATTTAATAAATTATTGTTAATCGTTAGTTGGTTATTATTAACCTACATGATTAACAATTAAATCTTACGGTTGAAGTGACACATTCGTGGGAATAAAACCTCATAATACAGTATTTGCAGGTTTCGCGGTTCACTTCTTAGCGGTTTAGTACGTGTGTGTGAAAAATACCTTCAATATTCCAGATGGTTTAAACTTTAATTATGTAAATTGTATTATTATTATTATTTATCAACAAATTAACTAAATTAAAACGTTAATATTGAACGAGTATTATCTGCCAGTGGCATCATCTCTATAAAATTAAGTAGGTCTAGTATGTTTTGTGTTGAATAAAAGGTATACTTGTGTATCCTTGTATACTAAAAATTAAATAGGGAAAATATATAATTACTTTAAATTCGAGCGCAGATATGTTTTATGAAGCTGTTAATACATTATCTAATGTACATTTTTTTAGTACGTTAATGATATAGGGTAGTTCAGTAGTTCAGTTGTGTTGTTCATAAGCCGGTATTTTGGGGATACATATTATATATGCTATTGGTTTATTGTAGTGTAGTGGTGGTGGGTGTGGTTTAGCCATTCTTGTTTCGGTTTGGCGTGGAGATATCGTCTAATTGCTGATTGCATATCTCACTTTTCAAATGTGAAATCTTTTGGTGATTCATTCCATGAACTACTATGTGACCTGGTATCCAAAGTAAACGTAAAGTATAACCTCCTTGGCAATGAACATATCTCTTATGCCGCTAATGGTGGCTGAGGTGGATAGAAGATTTTGAACTGCTTTTAGAATGGACTTGCTGTTAGTGCATATACGGATTTTACAAGCCTTCTGCAGTAAAAACACATGCATAGTTCGGCAAAGTTTGTAATTTGTCCGTAGCGTGCTATCATTTGTGTCAACCACTGCGAAGCTTGCTGGTACATTATCAGATTTGGAGCCATCTGTGAACCATAAAGTCCAATTGTCTTCAATGGCTTTATATCAGGTCAGTCCATAAGTTCGTGCGTTTTTTAAAGGTGGTTTTAAAATTAATAAAAAATATGTTTATTATTATTAATCAATAATATATTTTCCTTCATTATTAACAATGTCTTCCCAACGTTTAGGCAAATTTTTAATTCCCTGCTCAACAAATTGTTTGTCCTTGGAGCCAAAATACGCTTCGGTATCCCTTTTTATAGCTTCTTTTGAGGAGTAGTTCTTATTACTCATATGGGATTGAAGTCCACGGAAAAGGCGAAAATCACAAGGTGCAATATCTGGAGAGTATGGTGGATGCGGCATTAGCTCCCATCCGAGCTCGTTCAGCTTGCCTTGCGGTATGAGGTCTTGCGTTGTCGTGGTGAAACAAAACTTTGCATTTATTCACTAAAGGCGGTCGATTTTTTTTAAGTGCTTCATTCAGGTTTGATAGCTGATGGGAATAATAATCAGCAGTTATCGTCTGATTTGGTTTCAGAAGTTCATAATAAACAATACCGGCCATATCCCACCAAATAGACAGGATAATCTTCTTGGGGTGAAGGCCATCTGTCGGTCAGTTCTGGTGTTTCGTCTATATGTAACCATTGGCGTTTGCGAACAGATTTATTGTTAAGGACCCATTTTCATCACCAGTAACGATACGGTTCAAAAAACTTTCAGTTTCAAGCCGTTGCAGCAGCTGAGAACACACATTCACTCTCTGCTGAAGGTTGACGACGGAAAGTCTATGCGGAACCCATTTTCTCAGCTTTGAAACCTTTCCCAACTGAACCAGGTGCCTGTTAACTGTTCCATGTTTCCACGACTTCGAGCAAGGCGTCGTTAAGTTAAAGACTTCAGGACGACCAGCGCGCGGGGCATCCTCCACGTCGCAGTTCTTACACTCACGGTATCCTCTCCGTGAACAGTGTTTATTTCTGCAGCAGCAGTTGTTGCATTTTTAGCACTTTTATAAAAAAATACAAAACATGCCTCTTATACGCGTTCGAAGATTCCATTTTATTTTTTAACACGTGCTTCTATCCGCGATTAAAATCACTTGTTGCATGCACAATATATCAAAGAAAATATAAATAGTTCCGTTATATTCCGCGAATAATTTTTTGTATACAAAAATCGTACAAAAGTGAAATTTTGGGTAAAAAACGCACGAACTTATGGACTGACCTGATAGCACTACTACATACTACCTGTATGTCTTGTGCTCTTCGAACATTGTGGGTTTTGTGCT
The DNA here is from genome assembly GCA_037575425.1 of Anastrepha fraterculus. Lineage (NCBI taxonomy): Eukaryota > Metazoa > Arthropoda > Insecta > Diptera > Tephritidae > Anastrepha > Anastrepha fraterculus. Next base: position 20,964 of record JAYXIM010045101.1, on the reverse strand, counting down.
TGGATAGCTCCAGCTTGTTGACGATTCCAAGTATTCGATGCAAAGCAGAAGAAAATTTTTGTAGATGGAAAAAGAAGCTTAAGGATAAGTCGCGGTTGAATCTGATGTATTCTTTCTACGATTGTTGGTAGACCAGCAAAAGTATTTTGGTTAAATATATTATACTATATAGTATTATAAGTGTATTAATGTATACAGGACATTTCTTACTTGCACTGTATGCAATAATGTGTATTCTGGGAGCTAATAATTTTTTTATATTAGGAAAGTGGCAAACCCATCGGTAATTATGAAATATTATATAACACCTAAAATCTTTATTTTTGTATGATTGTGGAAATCGTACATATGCTTTCTACATATACATATGAACATTTTTAGTTTTTTCTAAGGATATCACCGTAATAATCAGCAAATTCCAAGACATCCTTTATTCGATTTTTAAAAATTAAGTTGATTTCTACGTTATTGTTTCTTTTGCACACTATTTAGACGTTTTAAAGAATATTTTGAGGCCCACTCCCCACAAGAGAAGACGATTTAGAGTTACATGGGGCCAACGGATGGAGATGGTTGCGAGCTGAGAGAACTTTCGTGACATAGTAATCAATGTAAAGGAGAGCAATGGTGCAGCCTCTATTGAGTCTAAAGGCAACTTGTTTAGAGTTAATAAGGTGAGGTGTTTCAGTAAACCATGCGATTCGATTTGCTACAATCCGTTCTTACAATTTTCAAAGGCAAGAGAGAAGAGATATAAGGCGGTAACCATCGGTTGAGAGAGAATTCTGGTTTTATTTGGGAATTATGGTGGCAATTTTCTAATTTTGTGGGATGATTCCAGTGACTAGAATGGTGTTGTAAAGCCGAAGCAGTCGGGATTTCCCGACCGCAGACACTCCATTACATTGATCAACTTGTAGGAAATTCTGTCGAAACTATGGGTTTTTACTTTTGATTTTCCGATGGGTCGTTGGTTTACTTGTTTGTGGAGATGACCAATTTTCACCAGGAATAGGAGCAGTGTTTGAGTCCCTTCTTGAAGTTGGTATCTCGATTATTGTATTGGTTGTAGAGTTTCTATAGAAGAATCTGTCAAAATTGTATTTTCAGTATTTTATTATTATTTGTACTTACGAAAGAAATTTTATCGGTGGATATGACATTCTTTGTGATACTGCCATAAGAACTTAGTCGTTGAGAAAAAGGTAAACTATTTTTATACGAAACTATTATTTGTTTAACCTTATATTAATTGATCATAAATTCGGAAAATACTTAACGAATTTTGGGCGCTCTTGATTGTCTAAAAGCATTGTTCGATTTATACGATAAATAGGAAAGAATGACGCCCAGATTCTGGGTGAATCCTTTTTGTAAAGACGGGAAATGCACAGTTTGGAAAACTAAAATTATTTTATTTATTTATTAATTATTAAGATGTTGCCAATTTAAGCGTTACAAAAAATACCAAATGGCTGTCAAACATACAAAATAGGGCTCCCAGATGCCTTAAAATATTTATAACTTGATTTGCTATTTTATTTGCCATCCCTATTGGCAATTTCATTGAAATTGACCATTGAAAAACATCAAAAATTTAGTCTCGAGACAGACTTTTTGGGTACTATCATATACATATATGTATATATGTACATAGGGTATTTAGTCATAAGTTAAGGGTGTGAAAGAGTAAACGAAAAGTAATAACGTGATTCACTAACAGGACAAAGAAGGAAAGCGAATGGATCTGGTGGCGAACGAGGACAAAACGAAATCCCTCCTGTCATTAAATAAACAGTTGGCACACCCGCGTATCGGCACCCACGTCACTGTTGACAGTTATGACTTCGAGCTTGTAAGAGGATTTGTTTATCTTGAAACCAGCATTAACACCGATAATAATGTCAGCCTTGGCGCAGAAGCTTGGACGATAACAATATTGAGAAAGATTATGTAAGATTTTCGGACCTTTGCACATTGGTGACGACGAGTATCGTACGTGATGGAACAATGATCTTGGTGTGTCTAACTGGCGCCAGTTAGCACGAGAAAGAAAAGACTGGTGCACTCTGTTAAACTCGGCCAAAATCGCGTAAGTGGTTGTAGCGCCAATCAAGAAAAAGAAAGCAAGCAAGTAGTGTTGTCATTAGTTTGACTTTTATTTAAACATCCAGTGTTCGAATTCAGAGGAATTGTTGTGAGACATTTTTTTTGAATAAAAACGTAAAATATTCGTAACAATATAAATTATTCAAGCTTTTAGAAAATTTTTACTTAAATCACTTTAAAAAAACATTGCGTTGGATAAAATATATTGGGGCCTTCAGCCGGATGCATACCTTCCACAAGTATACTGTATATTGTGGGTTTAGTCGTTATTCTAAATATATAATATGTTATAGAAAAGATAAACTGTTAACTTACCATACAACAACTTTATTTAATGCTTAGGTTTTAACATACATTCTCTTTGTCGCAACGTGCCTCTCATTTTTCTGCTTGAGCTTGAAGTTATAAACTTCGGCTCAATAAAACAATGAGAGAAATTAGAAATTTTTAATGCATGAATTCTCCTCAGACATTACAGTTATCAAGAATCGTAATATATCATTTACCAAGACTGTTAACAAAGCACACGAAAAATCTGCTATGTGGAGTGATCACGAATCAGACCTCGTATGAGCACTAGGTAGGTAGGTAGGTTTTTGATGAACTCAACCAGAGCTCCAGAGATGTAGATCCCAAAGCACTTCAATAAACTTTATACAATACACTTAATTTCATTTAATGGCATTGCAAGGTCTGCCGGGTATCAACCATAAGTAATAAAATTAGATATATAACATAGTGTGTACTTGTACGAGTATGGTTTATCGTTTAGCCTGCATATAAATAAATAAAGCTAATAATACTTGTATAAAGAGTAAATATATAAAGCTTCTGTAGTGAGACGGAATTTTTCCAAAAGCCAAGTAGCCAGATAAAGAAAATGCTCATAACACCACCGACAGTAGATATGTATATAACATCTCGTCCACCAAAAGTTTGATAATTAAAAGACGTTCGGAGGAAAATAATTAAAAAGTGTATAATGGTATTAACATAAGAATTTTGTTGTTATTCCCATAGGAATAAACTGTTAAAACAGCTCTCAGCTTTCACAGATACGAGTAGGTAAACAGCTCATGTAGCTTAACACCAACTGTAGGAATAAGTTAAATGCTGTGTATGCCAGATACAATTGACAACCTGGAAGCGAACATTGATCGAATTATATATGTAAGAAATAAGACTAAATTTATCGAAAAAATCTTTAAAATTAGACTGTTAGATTACATTTCGTCAGGAGAGCCAGAGGTGGACAACGAAGCTCCAAATAAAAATAATGCCAGCAATTAAATGAATCACTTTGTACTTCAGTTTTTTTATTTAATGTTCTCATCCTCTTAAAAACACAAAATATATGGATGTGTGCAAAACATATGCAACCAACAATAACTATTTATTTAATATTTTTTCCAATAACCATAGACGTAGAGTTTCACCAGTCGCAGAGTTTCAGTTATTTCTTGTTCGTGTGTCCTAACCTAACTTGAACATCATTGTAAAGCATTTTCAAAAAAGAAACCTTGTCAACTAAACGCAGAATTTTATTAGAAATCAAGCTGAATTTAGTGTCCCAATTGGAAACGCTTACATGAACGAATCGATGGAATCAAATTTTTCTAGTACTCCTTGCACAATTCGGCCCGAATGGTAATGGTAATGACCGGTTCAATAATAACTCCTGATTATACCTGTTTTAACTTGTCAATCTCATTCAATATGTCCTTAAACAACCACCTAGATCAAAAAGTTGGCGGAATATATTCAGAAAATTCATTCATTTATTCCTAAAAATGAACCTATGCCAGCATTTGATCCAACTCTAGTTATCACAGCCGTCTTCGATGTTTCCCATTACTTCCATTCGGCTGTTAAAACACGTTCCCCGTAGTGCTTTGCGACCCGGTCGAACAAAAAAAATCGCAGGGAGGCATATCAATTGAATTTGTTGGATGTTAGATGCTATTCGTTCTGTTATTGGTCAAAAATTCACCTGGCAACCGTGACATATTGATAATACGGTTTTTAAGCACTGTATATGGTATAATGCAAAAAACGAAACAATAAGTAATATTTCTGTATCAATCAGAGGTTCAAGCAGCAAGTTTGACAAAACATGGGAATAATATAATACATATTTTTTTCAATTCATTGATCAATTTTTTTAGAGGTAATCTTTTTCGCCAAGTTTGGAAAATTTTCTTTCTAGGTTGACTTCAAAAATTATAGTACAAGTTTTTAAAACTCAAAACTCAAAAAGAAGTGAAAAGAATTGGCAACTCATCGATAATACTTATTTATCGATATTACAATTCATGAACAAGTCAAATCACTATCACATATTTTGCATTGCAATTACGTGCTAACATAACACATGGGCTGAAAATTCCCGGTCCTAACAAAGAAAACACGTTTTTTTTTGTTTAAAATTAGCTTCAACGTAATTTCCACCAAAGACAACGCAATCATTCCAGCGTCGCTTTAACATTTCAATACCACTTTTGTAGAACGATTTTACCTTAAAAAGGCGCCTCAGTTTCAACAATAACCTCTTTATTCGACAGAAATTTCTTACTGACGAGCATTTTTTTAGGTCTGCGAATACGGTAGATGTGAGAGCAATTCGAAGTTCATGTAGTTTTGCCATTGTTTTGATTGATTACGTACGTTGCGTTGCGGTACGTTGTCTTGATGAAACATAATGATGAGCAAACGCGGCACCCACTTTGAACAGAGCATCATCGGTGTCTCTACAACTACGTTTGAAGCCCACAAACTAAACCAACAACAAAAGTAGAGTCACTCTTAGCACTATAAGTCACGAACTAATGAATAGAATATCATGAAATTTTAACAGCTGTCCGTTGAAGGCAATAAAACTATTGAAATCTCTGTGTTAGACCCGGAACTCTTCAGTCCATGTGTTATCAATGTTTAAATATCAATACGCGCATATAATTTCTCTTACAATAAAGAGATATCATATAAGGTACAACAGAAATTACTATACAATTACACTGAAATTAGCATTAGCTATGTATTTAAATAATATTACCTTTTTAATGCACAATTTTGCAAAGCCGAATTTTGAAATGCATAATTCACTTCGCAATAAAGAATTGTATCAATTAGAGCTTTACAATACAGAATTTTAAATACAGTACTTATAAAGATTTTAAAACCATAAAACAACAAACCTTCAAAATTTAAGTCACAAAAGTCACTTGGTAATAAAAAAAATGTCAAAACTGACATTTCACAATACCATAATGTACCTCATTCTGCGAAAAATATTTAGCCTGATTAGTGAATATTTTCTTCTTGAAATTTATAAATAACTCTTATTAAATAATTAATAAATAAAAAATAATTAAAAACAAAAAGAGAATTAGCCTTAAAAACATTTAAACAAAATGAGTTATGCTAAGAATTAAAACAAAATAAAAAAGCTAAAATGTATGTTTTTTATACATGTATTTAAAAAACAGCATCTAGAGCTATAACGGGTTAAAATCAAAGATGAAAATAAGGAAACTTCAAATGTACGTACATCAAACCAGCTAGCAAACTTTATATTATACATATAATATTATTACACTATGGTTTAGCTTAAAAACCTTGTAAAATGAAAAACGGACAACTAATACGCATTAATATAAAGTGAACATGGTAAACTCTACGTGGGTACATATAATTTTTATATGACTTCAATATCAATATGATATTGTTAAATGTTAAATAAAACAATTAAAATTATTTTGTATAAAAATTTTATTTGTATAAACAAGATTTACTGCAAAAAACGTATCATATACACACCTTTTAACTTAATAATACAATATAATATTACATAAATGCACGGGTAAACTAGTAAAAATTAGCAAAATCTGTTATAAAAAAATATATATTTAGAGCCCACAATACATAAATGGCGGGAAATGCTCTCCAGTCAATTTCTTCATATTCGTTTACGATGTAATACATTTTCTTGTCTTTATATGATATTAATAAAACCTTGACAAATGCATGCAAAAAATCATGCAGTATCTTTAAAAATCAAAAGCAAAAAATTTAACAAAGCGAATATTGAATTTGTTTTTGCAAAGAAGATCATACCAGCACAGATTCAATTGGATAATTAAGGTGGAGCTTCAAAACTGTATATATTTACTTTGCTGCCTTTTTGTTTATGATGAGATCCTCAATAGTTTTTGTGTATGGCAACACTACATATTACGTATATTTGGCCGGGTAACTTGTGTTCGCTGCGAGAGTCAGCGAACTCTCTCTCTCTTTGTGCTCGGTGTAAAAACAATTGCACGATGTTCGTCAAACCAAATTTCAGCATTACTACAAACTTTGAGAAATACCTGCTGTTCCTTAATTTTTGTTGAAATTTAATACTTTTTAATTTTAATGCTTGTTGTAGTTCAATTTTCAAGAAACGTTTCCTTTTCCAATTCACAAAAGTGAAAACCCTGGGTATACGAAAGAAGAAAGTATAAACTCGACTCTCCCATTACTGAACACTTACGATATGGGGCATTTATACTCTAAAATAAATACCCCGGGCTTACGAAATAAAGAAATATAAACTCGACTCTCACATAACTTAGCAATTCCGGTATGTGATATTTATACTCTAAGGTTTACGGAAACTGTCTCTAAGCCGAAAATATCAGCACCATATAGATATATATATCAGCACCAGAATATCACCACAAAATATCAGCCAGTTCTAAGTCTGTCTGGAAAATTTCACACAACAATATTATAAATTTTCTTCATTACAGCAGTCTTTGCTGTTATGAACTGTTGCAATTTGGCTTTATGCCACCTTAATGAAGTATAGTTTCGCTCTTATCATTCGGTGCCTGCAATAGAAGGTATGGAAACAGTTCGCATTCCTCGACAATAATTGCAATGATGTTGACGATTTCGATTACTGACGCAAACAAGCAATGAGAGCAGACTTACAATTTGTCTAGCAAAGCAAGCAAATAGACAGCCAAATTTTCGAGTCCACAAAACTACTTACGAAAGCAATCAGCAATTTGAAAGGGCAAACAATCGGTGTTGCCATTTTAATAGAACTGTACCAAACTTTGAGGATTTTACCATTTAAATAAATCGATTATGTATAAATGTAGGTCCCTCCATTTGTGAAAAGTATCAGACGCTCCCACAAATAAGAGGAGGAACTCGCCCAAACAACAGAAAAAGGTGTAAGTGCCGATTATATACATATAAAAATAGTAATTATTATTATCCTTATATATATATAAGTAAATTAGTTGCACTCTCCATAAACCTAAACCGTTCATCCGATTGCAATGCAATTTTAGTGAGTTGCCGAGTACATCTGAAAAGTTATATTCGTCTGTTTAAACCCTGTTGTCAAGATATTCTAAAAAATCGTATCTATGGTACGATATAGTTCATACTCGGAATATGTATTACCCACCTCCATTTTTTTCGAACACATTTCTTTTTGGGCAATTAATATTTACTTACAGATGTTTCAAGTACGAGTTAAATCCGACCATAAATACGATTTTTAGTAATATCACCTATAAAAATGGGAGTATTGAAGATTGCAAAACTAAGTTACAATCTTCAAACTGGTGTTATTTTCACAGATTTCAGTAAAGTGTTTAATAAGTCTTCTCTTGGATTTCTGCCCACTTTTCTGCGCTGGTTTTCACTATATTTCATGGATAAAAAGCAAATCGCAGTTTTTAGAAATTCTGCACCTCGACTAATTTCTTTTGAATTTGGCATACCTCAAGTCAGTCACTCTGGTTTATTTTATTCTTTAATACGCTGAACTACTCTAGATCTTTTTCGTAGTCTAATGACGTTGAGCTTTTTTAGTCCATCAGCTCACAGAAAACTAATGTAGTTATGTGGTGTGAGGCGAATCCAATGCTGGATTATATGTAAAACTTTACAGGTCACTTCTTATACAGATTGAGGTGTCTCGGTCTATTTATCAGAATTTTAGTAAGTATTCTAATACATTTAATGCCTCTGACTAAGTTCCCACTTAATGTTCTGAATGAATAACTTTAATGCAGTTCTTGAGATGAAAAATTACGCTTAATTAAATACATACCAAAATGAGATAAAGTATAGTCTCAACCAATTAAATGATTTATTGGTATGAAAAACCATTTGTAGATATTATATTTTGAAACACTTGCAGATAGTTTTTTAGTGGCAACACTACCAACATTGAGAGCAATAAGAGAGTAAGTAAATAACACGAATACAACAAAGCAAAGCGGCAATATCAACGAGCAAACAGCAGGCAAGCGTATGACATAATAATCACGGGTGGCAGCCGATTAGCGAGTCATGTGATTGTTTTCATTTACAATCCTTCTCACATATATCTATGTTTATACGTACATATGTATATAGTATGTATGTGTGTATCAGCAACAACACACTCGTATACATAAATTTATTGCAGACTACATACATATGATATTTTGTTTGTATGTTATTTTGCGATCTTGTTTGCGAATTAATGAACGGGGCGAATTGACTGAATAGCTGTTAACTGTATGGCGGCTATACAACTTGTTTTTGCCTTGTTGACCAGCGATGTAGTTATATATCTGGATTTCACGAAAGTTTGTTTATGATATCAAACTTAATAACAATGCTATTCAAAGAAAAAAATTGAGTATATTAGTTTAAAGTTTATTGGGATATACAATATTATTGGTTCATGCACGCCAGATACAACTGTCTACGAAACAAATTTATTATACACTTTGGAAATGGCACATTGTACATCTTATCCCTTATACTCGTATTTTAGAATTTTCTTTGAAGTGGTTTAAGTAAAATTTCTCTCAAAATTTTAACCCCACCCACCTTTAGCGCAACCATTTATCGAAAAATATAGATCAAAAGGATTGATCTAAAACTTTAAACGGTGAAATTCTGAAAATTTTAGCTCTAAATAAATCAAAATAAATATAAAAATACAATAAAATAATCAGAATGGGGCCAATCTCAATTTTTATTTAGATCCTTGGCTTGACCATAAGAGCAATAAGAATGGATTATTTGAATGTGAGAGTTTCATTTTTGTTTTGATATTAACAAAATTCGACACAGCTGACCATTGCTTATGCATTCACACAGAGATAACATTAAATATATAATATTTGGCCTAGCAGTCAAACAGAAAAGAGCATCGTTTGAATATTTCCGAAGGATAGGAAGCTTTTGAAATACTTCACAAAAAAAGATACTTTTAAAAATATGCTCTAAAAGTTATTAACAAATTTTTAATAGAACTTTCACCAGTTTTATCCATATATGGGATGGTCCATTTAGGAGTTTATTTATAAAAAAAAAAAAATAATAATAAAAGATTTTTTTTTCGGCGCACTAACAGTTCATTATAACATTCGTTAACCTTGTTTTCCAAGACCTTGGTTACGCTTCGGGCTCTATCTTACGAATGTAAATTAAATTTAAAAATATGAAACCATTATTTTCAGAAGTGGTGGGTGTTTTTTTCTTTTCAATAAAATGTCTCCCCATTGTACGGCATCATTGCCAAAAAATAACATCAAAATCTCAACTCATTCACAAATTATATATTGATTATAATAAAGGGTGTGTTTTTAAGAGCTATAGGAAAGTTTTTCAAAAAAACACACGTAAAATTCAGAAAAATGCCTGAAATTTGTATTTAAATCGATAGAACAGTCCATATAATTTAATGTTTGAAGATTATTTCATGCAAATGATGACCGCGACTGCGCTTCAAATAGTCCATCCGCTTAGTCCAATTTTGGCATACTCTTTCAAATGTTTCGGCCGGTATCTCACATATAAATGCTTAATGTTGTCTTGCAATGCGTTAATTGAAACAGGCTTGTCTGAATAGATATGAGCTTTAACATAGCCCCACAAAAAATAATCTAAAGGCGTTATATCGTACCTAGATCGTACGCCAATTGACAGGTCCCGAATTTGAAATAAAATGTTCACCGAACTCGCCTCTCAACAAGTCCATTGTTACGCGTGCTGTATGGCATGTGGCACCGTCTTGCTGAAACCACAAGTCATGCAAATCAAGCTCTTGCATTTTGGGTAAAAAAAAGTTGGATATCATTTCACGGTAGCGCTCAGCATTCACAGTTACGTTACGATTCGCAACATCTTTGAAGAAGGACGATCCAATGATACCTCCAGCCCATAAACCGCAGCAAACTGTGACCTTTTCTGGATAGGTAGCTCTTGCAATTCTTCTGGATGATCTTCCCTCCAAAATCGACAATTCTGCTTATTTACGTACCCATTGATCCAAAAATGAGCTTCGTCGCTGAACACAATTTTTCGATAAAAAAGTGGATCTTCGGCCAACTTTCCAAAGCCCATTCACCAAAAATTCCGCGTTGCGGTAGGTCGTTCGGCTTCAATTCTTGCACCAGCTGTATTTTGAAAGGCTTCACTCCTAAATCCTTTCGTAAGATTTTCCACGTTGTTGTGCAACAGAGGCCCAATTGCTGCGAACGGCGATGAATCGATAATTGATGGACATCATTAACACTGGCCGATACAGCTGCGATATTTTCTTCAGTTCACACTTTTTACACCCTTTAGAATACATAGGTATGTACCTTCTGCTCAAATATGAACGAGACGTTATCAATAAAACGGTCCGCGGATGACATATGGCAAAAATAAATTTTTTGTTTTTTGGTAGAACTGTTATAAGCTTACATGGCAAATTTCAGCGTGATATGTCACATAGTTTGTTTTCTGTACTACTGTAAACAAGTCAAGCTCGAGTGTGTTCTTCGTGCAGAAAACAAACGTACAGAAAACAAACTATGTGACATATCACGCTGAAATTTGCCATATAGGCTTATAACAGTCCTACCAAAAAACAAAAAATGTATTTTTGCCATATGTCATCCGCGGACCGTTTTATTGATAACGTCTCGTTCATATTTGAGCAGAAGGTATATGGGTTAGTAATCTAACCTCTGAAATTTGAAATAGCTTCAAGTAAGAAACAATTTCTTTCAGTGTTATTTTTTTATTTTAAAGTAAAATGTTAAGGGTTAATTATGGGCACTATTCCATTCAAACGACTTTCTCCGCTGGCCTTGCAGTAGCCGATACGACAATCCAAACTTTTAAGCACAGCTCAGATGCAGCCGTAGACAAATGGGTTAATCCGTGCGGAAGTGCACCGGTTCGGAACCTTGGGCACGAAACACCAATTGATAGAAAAAGTTTTTCTAACAGCAATCGTTCCTGGGCAGACAATCGCAGTCCTTCGAGTGTATTTTTAGTATGAAAAAGCTCTTCATAAAAACACATCTCCCGTTCGGAGGCGGCGTAAAACTGTAGGTCCCTCCATTTGTGGAAAGCGTCAAACGCACATCACAAATAGGGGGAGTAGCTCGGCAAAGCACGCAATAAAGGGTGTAAGCGCCAATTATATATTGAACATAGTGCAATGATTCACACTTGATTCCTAACACAACATTGTCATAAAAATATATACGAATATCAGTTAATCTTCTAAGAAATAACAATTATTATCGATGATACATTCCTTGTTATTATAATTGACCTCCTGGCGAACTTAGTTGCGCTGGCCGTCCAAGAACCCTATCGGTCGGAGAAGAGCGCAGCATAATCAATATGGCGAAGGTTACCCATCGAATTACATCACCAAACATTTAAAAAACTGCTACACAAGTTTTACGTAAAGTTGGATTCTATTATAGAGTCGCTCGAAGAAAGCTGTTTATTTCACTTGCGACCAGACGAAAGCGCAATGAATTTGCTAATAATTATATGTATAAATAAGCCGATAATGTTATGGAAAATCATTTTTCGGACGAAAGTAAATCTTATATTTTTGGGATAAGACGTAGTCAAATTTTCTGGCGCAAATCGGGAACTGGTATTCCGAAACAAAATCATATTCAATTGAATATCTGGTATTATTAATTTATACATACATATAATAAAATAAATTAAGTGAATTATTTCCCTCAAATAAACATGTGTGTCTTCACTACTTCAGGAAATGTTCATGTTGCTTATCATTTGAATTTTACTCTCTTTGGGTACTAACCTTAAGTAATTCTTTGAGTGCACCGGTTGATGGTTGTTTTGAGCCCATCGACTTGCTGTTGCTGTCACTCCACTGCTAATTATTTCGGGCTTTCGGGAATGTTCTTGATCTAATGTTTTTCCCTGTGTCGATGATACTTTTCGCAATGTTGATGCTGGAGCAGATGTAGATGCAGTTGTTGACATGGACGATGTACTTGGCGTTGGAAAAAATAATTTATTCAGCAAGGCCATAATGTGGTATGACCAATGTTGCATATATTATTCACCTTAGCACTTTTTGTCACCTATTGTATGGTAGTCTGTTCCAGAATATAAAATTTTTCTTATGCACTGCACTATAATTTATTTATTCTGTATGTACTCGTACATATTATGTACATATATCAACTGGCAATGGAAGTTATAAGCCTTCCTTTGAGAATACTTTCATTCCTGAGCAGTATTCGTAATCAACTTAAGGTACATATATCGTTCTTCATTTTATTTTATTTATCAACTCAGATTTACTATGATTTCCATGAACTTTTTTTATTTGCAGTCGCGTTCATCTATCAACGCAAGCACTTATTCTATGAGGGAATTATTTTGAAGATCACGGCACTTTGCGATCACCATTTGTCAGCAAAGATCTACTGATAGCTGTGTTGTCATCCGCACCATACAATTTTACTTTTGTTTGAGTTCTGTTGAAGGTTGAACAAAAATTTATAGTATCGCTATTTGTTATTATTATTTTGAGTGATTTAAATTAATAAAACATGTTCAATACATTCAATTTCGTATCCAATAATAGTTAATTCATTTACATAATGTTAAACCTTTTCCGATATTTTGAAATTGTGAATTGGGACTGCAGACAACGCGTATTAATTAAATAGGAAATTAAAAAAACTGCAACAGGCAATTAATTAAAATAAAAAACACTGAGTATTTCAGTGTACAGTGAGTCACAGCGAAAGTGAGCCACAACTTTTTCAAAAATGTTTGTTTAAATAACTTTGGTAGATATTGCATCCTTAATTTGTTCGTTGGTTTATAAAGTGAATTTTTTATTAACAAAAATTAAACAATAGTGCAAAGAAAAATGTTGAAATTCGCGGGTAAAAATGGCCGAGTTTTTGACGCTTCCAACACTATCTTTCTCCAAAATTGCCGGAATTTCACATCGAACGTTATACTTTAAAAAACCGTGAAACGTGATTGCAACTCGAACAAGCCCAAAACTTCATGAATTTAAATCACTTTATTAAGTATTTTTTACGCGTTTTCTCAACTTTCAATGGAGCAGAGGCAAGCAAAAATCTGACGCTGCAGCTATCAGATGCTTTCCGTTCCTTTTTTTCTTAAGGCGGCTTCAATTCGCCATGCATTAACGAATGGCGAATAGACGCAGCAATTGGTATAAATAAACATAAGTTGGTAGTATTTGCCGTCGAAAGTAAACGAACTCGCTAATTTTCTAGGTAATTATTTACTTTGCGAAACATGTGGAAGAATTGGTCAAAAAAACATCAATGGGGTGACAATCGATGTGTATTAGGCCCAGAATTAAAAATCTGAAGGCGTTCAAAAGTTATTAACAAAAAACACTTTAATAATGTTGCTCTTTTTAATAACTAAATACTCAAAAGTAAGCACACTTAGGAGTCAAACTTAAATTTTCTTTGCACATGGTGGGTTGGCTTTCTGTCACGAAAGTGTTGCTTATAATGTCTAAGTGCGTGAACCTAATTTAAAAACTATTAGACAAAAATGTAGTCAATATATCCGAATTTTGATTTAAGATATATTTTATAACGTGTTGAATAATGGTGTTTTACCCTATTTTCAGTAGAGGGTAATGGGGGAATTTCCTTAAAGTTTGGACTGTCCTCTTTCCAAACCATCTACACGGAAGAGAATTCTGTGCGAAAGCACCGTAAATAAATCTGCTGGAATAAATTTTTCAAAAATATTCTGAAGCCATTGAAGCCATCATTGTGTTAGCCATATCGGCAAATGTGAAGTAAAATCTCCGAAGCGGAATTGAGTTCCAGTTTTGTAAAAATTAAACAAAAGAGATTTGTTGAATTAAATTAAATTATAACTTTTGGATGGTTTTTATATGCTTTCAAAAAATTCAGTGTATTCATTCACACACACTCAAAACAAGCGAAAACGTAAGTAAAAATTGGGAAATTAGGCTCTTCTCTTAAAGAAAAGAGTCACCCACAGTGAACATTTCTGTAAATTACAGTTTACGCAATATTTAAAAATAGGGGTGGAAGCTGTCACGTCGCTTTCCTATTTGCGCGCTAAAGGAATATCAGCTGTCACAAAAACTTGCAACTTCTTACTGAAAAACTATTCACTGAGAACAAATCTTGGCTTATTCGCAGAATTTTGGTTACTGGTGAATTACTGGATAGCTTTTAATGGAGAATAAAAAAACACATCGACCGTGCCTGGTATGATGGTTTACTCTGTAAAATTAAGGTTACTCTACCCACAAATTATTATATCCTACCTAAAAAATCGGCACTGTTTTGTAAAACAAAATGAAGAACAATCTCAGCTCTGAGAAATTTTAACTTGTGTACCCCAAGGCAGTATTATAAGTCGGAACTTTTGGAGATGATACCGCTTTAATCGCAATTGACTCCCTCCCTAATGTGGCTTTTCTTAAACTCCAAATAGGACTTGATGAAATAACTCAATGTCTCAAAGACTGGAAAATAAAATAAAATGAGACAAATATGTTCAAGTCACCTTTACACTCAAGCAAAATGCTTGCCAATAATTACCCGGTCGCACCTAAACCCATTAATTACAGAAACTACCACCAATACCATTTACTTTAACAGATTGAAGACGAAATCAACAATTGATCTCATGGGTTAAAAAGCAAAAATTGAGGAATGGTTGCACCACTGAGTGCTTTCCATGCATGTCTCGTAGACTATCTTAGTTTTAAGTATAAATATTGCAATCTATTTATCGCAATAAATAAATGGGTAATAAAAAAAAACAAAAAAGATACTATGCTTAAATGAAGTCGCAGACAATGAAATAATAGAAAATTAAAAAAAAACAGGGTGTTGTAGAAATTTACAAATTCCTCAAAATTGTAAAACGTCAACCAACTCCAAGTGGCGTAGTCCTTCTAACTTTATCGTTTACCTCCCGGAAAAAGCTGATGTTTCGTGGTATACGACCAATGTAAGACTGTGCTACTCAAACCCATCAGCCGAAATTCTTGCAATTGAAAAAACTAGTAAACATTCAAACAGGCAATAAATGCTCATTTCGCGGTGCAGTCAATATTCACAAACGTTATTACGACCAACTTTCTACTTTTCATGAGCCTCATTCTTCAGCATAGTTAACAATTCAACAAACAAAGAGACCGTAAATAAAGGATTTCCCAATAACAGGTGTTATTTATCGCTATCGAGAGATGATTAACGATTTCTTATGGCCGGAATTGGATGGTATTGATCTGGACAACGTTTATTTTCAACAAGACGGCGCTACGTGCCACACAAACAACGAAGCCAATGATCTTTTACGGGAAAAGTTTCCGGACCGTGTTATCTCTCGACGAATGATCACAATTGCCACGTGAAAGAGAAGGTCTACGCCAACAGCCCAGGGTTGATTCAAGACCTCAAGATAGAATTCGTGAAGCTATCGACGACATAGGGCAGCCACTTTGCAATTCGGTTATGGAAAATTTCATGAAAAGGATATTGTCCTCTAAGCGTGGTCGTGGTGGTCATTTGCCCGATGTTATTTTCCTCTATTAACGGCATACCTTCCTCTTTATAATGAAATAAACATCCGATCATTTATATTAAAAAATAGCATTTTTCTTTGAATATCAAAATAACACCTCTTATTGGAAACCCCTTTATATTTAAAAAAGAGAATATCCAAACTCTCCTCTCTTCCTCCATCAAATACGATAATAAAATACATGAACAACATAGCAAAAGAAATCGAAACTACGACAATGATACATTAAATTACACACAGTCTATCCCAAAACCAACTGCAGTCGATGACTCTTTCTCATTACCTATTGACCACACTACAACAACGACTATTGACTTCACAACAACAATCCCACTAATTTCGAATAGGCCGTCACACCTCAGCAATCCACCCCATACCGCATTACCCACAGACATCCAACACACAGAATCGGTCATGCGAATTTTTCAGTGGAACTTAAAAGCTCTATTTAACAACTAGATTGATCTAAATCTACTCATTAATAAATTTTGAGTTTTTTTACCACGAAACCACTGATGATCTCCCAAGACTGCATTCTCCAGCGTTCGATATTCTTATTCCCAACGCATGCATTGGAAGAATGTGTGTTCAGCGTCATCTTCGGCGGCATCCCCGTATATGCATGTAGGGTATTCATATTTCTCTATTTCGAACAGATATTTCGGGAAACACCCGTGCCCCGAAAGCATTTGAGTTGTATAAAAATTTACTTCACTGAAGTTCCTGCTGTTCCAAATGGCGACGACTTTTATTAGCCAGACGTTCATCTGCTGCATGTTTCGTTAATCCAGCGGTCATGCCATAGCCTTAGCGTTTCATACCATATATCGAGCGCTGCAGGTTTGCTAAACCTTTCTTCCATTGCCTCTTCCTTTCGAGCTCACAACTTTTTCCTCTCAAAAGCTAGTAAGTCTATCGGTATTGAATCGCCTATTACTTGAACAGTTGGTCCTGATACTGTGCGGTAGGCGGACACAACTCTCATCTTAGTTGTACCGATGTTAAGAGCTTGCATCGGTGCTGTACCTTTAACGCATTTGCCCACAATTCAGCCCCGTATAAGAGAACGGAGAGCGCGGTAGCCATTTATTTCCCGTTTCGTTTGGGTTGAACCCCCTATGTTTGCCAATAGTCTACTAATTAAGGATGTCACCTTAGAAGCTTTCTCTGCTGCAAGCTTTATTTGAAATGAAATACATGTGATCTATTAATCAGCTCGATATAATATCAACACCACAACTAATTAAGGGGAGCACTCTTTCGCAGTGGCTGACGATAAAATCCTCTCTACAAATATCAAAAGTCAAAAACCAACGCTGACTAATACTTTCAGTTGCTTAACGACGCCATTGAGTTATAAATCAGTGTGGGGAATCATCCACATCGATGGATCAAAATCAGACACCCAGACAACGTTTACAGTATCAAATGATAAAGGTGTCAAAATAACTGTCGGTGCTTTACCACTAGATCTTAATCGCTCAGGCACATTTTTTTATAAGAACGTACAATTGTTGGCGTATTACGAGGATATTTACATCATCGTTCTTAACAGCCTTTTCCAAACTGAATAAAGAATCAAAGCAAATGGGTCTGGTGGTGAACGAGGACAACACGAAGTACCTCATGTCATCAAACAAACAGTCGGAGCACTCGTGTATCGGCACCCACATCACTGTTGATAGTTATGATTTCGAGGTTTTAAGAAACTTCGATTAGCATTAACACCGATAAAAATGCCAGCCAAAGTAGAAATTCTCTTGCCAACAAGTGCTACTTTGGACTAAGTAGGCTATTGAGTAGTAAAGCTCTCTCTCGAGGAACAAAACTAACACATCATATGACCCTCATCATGCCCGTCCTATCGTATGAAGCAGAAGTTTGGACGATGACAACATCCGATGAGGCTTCCCTTGGAGTATTTGAGAGAAAGGTTCTGTGGAAGATTTTTGGCATTTTGCTCGTTAGCAACGACGTGTACCGCAGGTTATAGAACAATGAGCTGTATGAGCTTTACGACGTTGTAGACATAGTGCAGCGAATAAAGATCCAGCAGCTACGTTATCTTGGTCATGTCGTCCGAATGGAAACAAATGCTCCGGCTCTGAAAGTATTCGATACGGTACCAGCTTGCGGTAGTCTCCTCCTATATTCAGTTATAAACACCAAATGGCTAAATAACACTTTGTATTTTATTACAATTACCATGCCAAATAAATGTGCGGGACGAACTCCCAAAGGAAAGAAAATGAGAAAAACAAAACCGAAACAAGAAAAAACTCAGTCAAGCAACAGGGAACATTTTATATTTACAATTTATTTTAGAAAAAGAATTCTATATACATATTGATTGAGGGATATAATCCCAAGCGAGTGAACTAAGCCGAATGTCCTTTCGAAAACAAAAATTCATGAGTAGTGAAATACGCATGATTTTTTATTGCAAATTTTCGACTGCAGTACTTGTTCTTTTAAAATGCATTTATAAATTTTAGCAATGTTTTTCCGAGCGGTTGTATGGTCCCTATAGGAGGTTGGGGCTTTTATAGTTGTAATGGTGGGATCTTGCTTTTTCGAATAGGGGTGGTGAGCGATGCCACGCCGCCCTTCCCTTCCGTACTCCGCCCAAACACTTTGTCATAATACTGGAAAGTTTAGCCCAAAATACTAAACAAAATTAAAAAGTAAATAACTTACTTTTGAGGAAGGGGTGCTTTAGTTTTGAGTACTATGGATACTTCCAATTTTAGTTCTTTTATTATTATATTATATTGAGTAATTTTAGTTATACTTTTCAATACCGAATTAATAAGAAAATGTGCAATATTTCACGTGGTTTTTATTGAATTATTTTGCATTATTAGAATTCCTGTGAGGGGGATGCTTTATTTTAGCCAATGCAGTATATATGGTATTTCCAATTAATAACTAATATTTAGTTTCTTAGACCTTTAAAGTTCAATTTATGCACGCACTAGTAGAAACCGCACAGGTCCAGTAAACAAAATTTAAAAATTACATAGAGGATATTGGATTTCTTATTTATGATAATTACATCTCACAGTGCATCCTGAAGTAATACCTTGCATCCACATTCCACAATTAACTTTTCACTTTTAAGCATTCACAGCACTGATCAATTTAAAACATTTCCCGTGATCTAAGATACACCAGTCCATCACCCGATGCACTTTTTTACGTACGTAAAAAATTATTAAGAAATGTTTGCGCCGTAAAGTAACGTTATGTAGCCCTTCTGCACTAAACGAAATCACAAATCTCACTGAAATTTACCAATGGAACGAATGAGTATTAAATGAAAATTAATAAAAGAGAATATAATAAATACTACTACAACGACGGCACTGTATACAATATCGGCATTAACAAAAAACATTAAAGCAACTGTGGCTCATGGCACTTAGCAGATTACTCGCCAGCATCCGCTGTGTGTACATATTTATATATATACATATATATAAGCCAAGAAGGATACAATTCTCTACACCGTGTATATAGCATAAAATACATATGCATGCATTTAATTTTTTTTTACAATTGAAATTCCGTCGAAACCGTAAACTAATAGATGATTTTATTAAATATATAGTGGATAATTTAACATTGGGAATGTGATTAATGTTAACAGTAAAAAAAAACATCTTGTTTTTGAAGCAGGTCACCTTTTGTTTGCACAATTCTCTTTGTACGATTTAACACAAAAATAGTTTACGTTCGATAAAAACACGAATACTGCAAATTTTTACTATCAGTTCGCCAAATGCGAATCTTCTTAGGTATAAGTGAGAAACCACTACACAAAACAATGGAACTATAAGCTTAAAATGTGCACAAGTTTTCATAAACAAATTTGCACAAATAACAGGTAATTCACAAACAAATCACAACTTCACGCATCAGTAAACCTTTTGACATTTGATGTACCATAGATGCTAGTTCTGTTCGGTTTGATTTGACAACACTTTAGTGTTTTATTCAGTGCGATAAAAAACGATTGAATGTTGGTATTCACGATACATCATATTCTGCAGAATTTAACGGCTCTTGAATGACCCTTCAACACAAAAACCATTATGCGAGCCAAGGGGATTATATTAATGATGGAATCGGTAAATCATATTATTTGTCTTTTTTTCTTTCATATCCATGTTGACGGCCACATGAAATAAGGCGAATTCATTATTTGTTTTCTATTTTGCCAACACATTGCTTTGACAATCAAACTGTGCTGAATGCGCCTTGACGCGTGCACAATTTTTGCTTTCTTCGCGACGACATGAATAAAAGTAATATATGTGAGCCAGTCTGTTATATGGGCTAGTGAGAAATATGAGAATTATTAGGAATATTCCACTGCGACCAGGGCCGTGGAGAGAGTATTCGGGCCCCGGGGGAAACTTGAGATGCGGGCCCCTTCAAAATTTTTTATTTATCAAAATGCGTATTATGTTATAGTGATATAACATTTAAACATTGAAAAACTCATTGATAAAATTTTTGATAGAATTAGAATTAGAATAGCAGATCTGAAATAAAAAACGCAGCTGAAAAAAGTTTAAACTTTTTATTCATTTTGTGAGCCTTACAAATATTTGAAAATGACTAATACGATGCTTAGAATTTTGCTTTTCTTGCTTTAGCTGAGGCAAAAGCTCTTATAATATCATCGAAGTCGAGTTTCCTTATAAATCAGTAGCATAAAATGTTCCATTTTAATAAAAGCTCAATAATATACACTTTTGTATCACCATATTATATTTATTCTTCGTAATCGTGATCATAACATTCGATATGGTGACACCAAAAAAAGTCTGTGACGGAACTCTGGTAGAAGTATTATTTACTATATTTTTTCAAGCAGTAAATTTCTTGGAATTACCCTTGAGTCCGGGCCCCTCTGAAAACTCCGGGCCCGGGGGAAAAAGTACCCGATCCTAC